>CAKOAT010087378.1:50338-91921 GCA_932364175.1 Eruca vesicaria subsp. sativa | reverse complement strand
CTGTGAATGCCGAATAAAAAGAAAATTGAGACTCTTAATAAAAATGTCTATTAGTGTGAAAGGTTGAAAATACAAAATAAAATGAAAAGTTGTGTCTATTTAAAGAACTGAAATATATTAGTTTTAAAGGTTGTGTATCTTTTCATAAGAACTGAAATATATTAGTTTAAAAGTTGCATCTTTTTATTATAAATAGAATAGTGTCTTTTTATAAAATAATTCTATTATTTTAAAAATTCTATCTTTTCATTATAAAAAGTTTGTGTCTGATAAAAAAATAGTTTAAAAGTATTTAAAAGAGGTTGTAAGAATTGCGTCTTCTCATAATAACAATTTTTGAAAGGTTATATCTCTTCATTAAAAATGAAATATATTAGTTTAAAAGTTGCATCTTTTCATTATAAAAATAATTGTGTCTCAGAAAAAAAATAATTTAAAAATATTTAAAATAGTTATAAGAGTTGTGTCTTCTCATAATAAAAATCTACTAATTATAACAATCTTGATTAATTTAAAAGTCTGTGAATGCCAAATAAAAAAAATTGAGACTCTTAATAAAAATTTCTATTAGTGTGAAAGGTTGAAAATACAAAATAAAATGAAAAGTTGTGTCTTTTAAAGAAATAACTGAAAAATTGTGTCTCTTAATAAATAAAATGAGAGGTTGTCTCTTAATAAAAATCACAACTAATTCTAAAGGTTGTGAATGTCAAATAAAATAAAAATTGTGTACCTTAATAAAAAATCTCAATTAATTCTAAAAGTTGTGAATGTCAATCAAGATGAAAGGTTGTGACTCTTAATAAAAATATCAATTAACGTGAAATGTTGTAAATGTAAAATAAAATGAAAGTTGTTTCTCTTAATAAATAAAATGAAAGGTTGTGTCTCTTAATAAAATAAAATGAAAAAAACTGTGTCTCTTAATAAATAAAATGAAAGGTTGTGTGTCTTAATAAAAATACCAATTAATTCTAAAGTTGTGTATCTTAATAAAATGCCAATTAATGTGAAATATTGTAAAGGCAAAATAAAATGGAAAGTTGTGCCTCTTTAAAAAAATAAAATGAAAAGTTGTGTTTCTTAATAAATAAAATGAAAGGCTGTNAAAATAAAAAGTTGTGTATCTTAATAAAAATCTCAATTAATGTGAAAGGTTGCGAATGCTAAATAAAATGAAATGTGGAGTATTTTTATATTTTATGATTTGTTAAATACCCTTAAAAGTGTCTTTTAAGGAAACAAATAAATAATTAACCTTCTCTGATTATTTTTATATTTAATTTTAAAAATGGTTTTCATTTAAATTTGGCATACAAACTTTATAAAGTAGTTAATTTGTTTAACACGATACACCTTGGATTGTATATTCATTTCTATAGGTGTGTAGTATATATCATCAGGAGTCATGCCTTTCCATTTTTCAAAAAAAAAAAAATTGATGTTAGTGTCTATGTACTTTCATTACCATACATATGAATGTATATATTTTTATACTTATTACAAGGTACAATAAAACTTTAAGGTTGTTTCATATACACTTCTTTTTGAACCATCGATCCATATTATGGATCATAGTCCATAGCACCCGACCATGAACAATATGTTTACCACTCATGATGGCTCGGCCTTAACTCTAATGACTTGCATCTATAAGTATCAATGATATTATGTTCGTTCACTTTTGGTAACATTATGTTCGCACCCTTTCGGTGATGTTATAAACATATTCACACCTTTTTGATGACGTTACATTCTCACCATTTAGGTGATGTTACATTCGCACCCTTTCGGTGACGTTCCATTTGCACCCTTTCGGTGACGTTACATTCACACCTTTTCGATCCTGAACCACTCGCACCCTTTCGGTGCCAAACCATTCGCACCCTTTCGGTGCCGTACCATTCGCACCCTTTCGGTGCCGAACCGTTCGCACCCTTTCGGTGCCGAACCGTTCGCACCCTTTCGGTGCCGAACCGTTCGCACCCTTTCGGTGCCGAACCGTTCGCACCCTTTCGGTGCCGAACCGTTCGCACCCTTTCGGTGCCGAACCGTTCGCGCCCTTTCGGTGCCGAACCGTTCGCATCCTTTCGGTGCCAAACCGTTCGCACCCTTTCGGTGCCGAACCGTTCGCACCCTTTCGGTGCCGAACCGTGCGCACCCTTTCGGTCCCGAACCGTTCGCACCCTTTCGGTACCGAACCGTTCGCACCCTTTCGGTGCCGAACCACCCTTTCGGTGCCGAACCGTTCGCACCCTTTCGGTGCCGAACCGTTCGCACCCTTTCGGTGCCGAACCGTTCGCACCCTTTCGGTGCCGAACCGTTTGCACCCTTTCGGTGCCGAACCGTTCGCACCCTTTCGGTCCCGAACCGTTCGCACCTTCCGGTCCTGAATTGTTCGCAACCTTTCGATCCCGAACCGTTCGCACCCTTTCGATCCCGAACCGTTCGCACCATTTCGGTCCCGAACCGTTCGCAACCTTTCGGTCCCGAACCGTTCGCACCCTTTCGGTCCCAAACCATTCGCACCCTTTCGGTCCCGATACGTTCGCACCCTTTCGGTCCCGATACGTTTGCACCCTTTCGGTCCCGACACGTTCGCACCCTTTCGGTCCCGACACGTTCGCACCCTTTCGGTACCGACATGTTCACACTCTTTCGGTCCCGATACATTCGCACCCTTTCGGTCCTGCCATGTTCGCACCATTTCGGTTCCAATACGTTCGCACCTCTTCGGTCACGACACGTTCGTACCTCTTGGTTCATGACACATTTGTACCTCTTGGGTCACGACACATTCATACCTCTTAGGTCACGACATGTTCGTACCTCTTGAATCACGATACATTCAAACCTCTTCGGTCACGACACATACAAATATTATCTTCTAAAAGGTCAATATTAATATTTAAACTTATGAAAATGTATGACAAATATGATTGTGGCTATTAGAATGAAATATATGTCTTTTCAATGAAGAGTTGTCAAATATTTGATGACATCATCAATCATATGAAAAAAAAATATTTTGGTCCATTAGATCTTAAAATCAAATTAATTATGACCATTGGATTGAATTTTTTTTTCCTATAAAAAAACGCTGATGTCACTTTCAGTTTGCTATTATATATAGATATCAATCGTGTCTAGCTTTGTTCTAAACTTGGTTTTTTACCATGTAATCTTAATGAAAATCAATAAAAATAAAGAGAATTGGCTGAATATACAAAACACTAATGGAAATTAAAGATATAGCTATGATTATGACATATTTCAATAGGTAACATTTAACACAGAAAAAAACCAGTTTTACCCTTTCGAAGACCAAGTTTCCGGTTACTAATATACTAGGATACGACCTGCGCGTTGCGCAGGATGAATATATGTAATTAAAATATAAAATTTTAGTATTGACAAATTCAAAATTTATATATGATTGTTTTTATATGTATTTGATATTTTAGAATTTTGAAATTTTTATATAATTAACTATACATAGGATTAGAAACAATTATAATTAGAACTATAGATCAAATCTTAGAATTTAATGGACCTGATTTCATATATCATTTCACTTTTCAATGTTCGAGTGATGGAAAATAAATGGAGTGTCATTGGACTTGATTGGTAAAGTATTAACAAGTTCCCTAATGTTTTTTTAAGAAGCAGTTGGTAAAATATTTGCATTTAAAATATATAAAGTTTAAAAACTAATTTAACGTAATTTATTTATTTGTCTAATAAGATTAGAAAATTATATGTTTTAAATAATTTTATAAAAAATTAAGTTAAATTTAAATTATTTTGAAAAACCATATTTTAAGTTTTTCAAATATAAATAAACAATTTAAAATTAATTATGGTCATGATTTAACATAACCATAATGATTTAAAAAATTTAAAAATTAACAAATTAAAAATTAACTCAGTTTTATATCATGATCTAACAATTTAAATATTATTTATGGTTATGAGAAGTTTACGTTCACGTGTAAATCCTATTCATCTTCAATTTTTTATTTTGTTGTATTTTTTTATATTTTGGTAATTACTCGATATAAATATTTATTTTGAAGTTTATTCTCATTTCGTTTGTTTTTTTTGACCTGGAGTTTAGAAAATACTTAAGATTTAAAAGAATTAAAGAGATACATACTTAGGTTAAGATCTGCACTTTATGCACAATAAGTATTTTATATTTATTATTTATTTTATATTTTTCTGCATATTATAAAATAATAAATATATATATATATATATATATATATATATATATATATATATATATATATATATTAAATAACTAAAAAATCAGTTACTATTATGTAATAAATTGGTGTATGCATATCAATTTAGCTATCACTCTTGTTTATTCGCAGTTAGGGTAATAAATCAAAATAATCAATCTTATATATTGTATATGATATATAATTAAATTTAAATTATATAAACATAGTAATATAACACACTTTTAATATGGATATTTGTTAAGTGAGGTTTCTACTCATATGATTTTCTGATTATTTGTGTAACAAAACTTTACACCAATGATTTTTTTAATGTGAGATGTTTAGTAGGTTCAATAATTTATAACCTTTTTAAATAAACAATGACATATTTCAAAATTAAATATTAACTTTTCAATATATGTTTTAGGAAAATATCAAAATATAAGTATGTATTTTTATACGATGTATAGTTTAATTAAAACGATATGAAATATTTATAAACTAAAATTATCTCTTCATATGGTATTATAATCATTATATTTTAATATAGAAAAAAAAATTAAAACCTTGATCCTAAAAGTTTATGTGAGATTTTTAACAGTTTTAGTAATTTATACTCATTTTGAAAAATTTGAAATACAACATACACAAAAAACCTAGATTTTTATTATATGATTAATATAATTGTGTAATTTATTTAATAATAAAGAAATAAACAAAATGAGAAAAAGTATACAGAATGTTATCAAATTTTTATTGTTTAAAATCATTAATTGTCATATATATATTTTAATCACATTAGGTAATTCCGTAGGTTTTATTTAAGGAAAGCATGCGAAACAATAAATATTTGATATATGCGACCAACTATATCCTACAAAATATTATATTGCTAGAGAGTATAATTTTTAGACTATATATTATATCACATGCTCTAGAATCCTTGGAATTTGAAATAGAAGCCAAAGAACCATGCCACATAGGATTGGAGTTATTTTTAATTCTTACAAACTTAAGGTTACAACTTTTTAAATACTTCTTAATTAATATATAGGGGATAGGCGAGATGACGTTGGTGGTTTATGGGACCGCAACACCATATTATAATTCCTCTTCAAAAATTCTGGTCACCTTTTTATACTATATAGGATATAATAGTATATATGTTTTATAAATTATAGTATGGAGTTACACATAAAATTATGCTGTATTTTAATTGGACAAAAAGGTTTCTGAGTGATTGCAATATAGAATAGTATGGACAATGATAGTATATACGGGTATAGCTGCATAGTCTTCAGTAGAAGATCTTTGTATAGCTGCTTAGTATTTAACAGAAGCCATGTCACATTACTACTAACCACATACGGTTTCACGAAATTCAGTAATAACCAAACCCGCACAACATAAACCAAATAATAAACCCAAACCCAATTTGTAATACTAAACCAAAAAATCCTAACCAGTTAACCCAAACATGACGGAGAACGTATGGCCACCCATCCGAAGAACTGTGGCAAATTGTGTTCCTTGCAACATTTCCAAATCAGCCTCATCTAAGGCAAGCTTGATCAGCTATATCCACCGAAGATTGAAGTAACTATTAACCATTTTCCTTCCAACTGGCTCAAACCTAGTCTGAAAAATCTGCTGGGCAGTTCCTGACCTTCCATTACAATCCTGAGAAGCCAAAATATTAAAGACGGTCAGTTCCAATCGAGTAGAACAAACCATGAACACTTATAAACATAAATAGAATCCGAGTTTGATATAGAATAGAACCCGAATTTGGTATAGAATGGAAACCAATTTTGACATAGAATAGAATATGACTGCAACATAGAATAGCCAAACGACATACATACAAGTAAACATATAGAACTGAATAACTCCTTAGCCTCTACTTACATAGAACATCACTCAAAATACTATATGTAGATGGAACAACAAATTTTATGAAATAGAGCAACACAGTAAATCATATGTATATACAGCATAACAACCTCTTAGACTCAACTCAAATAGAACATAACTCAAAATATTATATGTAGATGGGAACAACAAATTTATGAAATAAAACAAAACTCACTAAATCATATGTATATAGAACATAACTCAACAAGAAACATGCAAAGAGACCTGCAAAAGAGAGGATTTACGAAAGCTGATTTGGAATAAGAAACGCTTCACAGCAATGATAAAATCAGAGCTTACCAAAGAGTAAGGATATATGGACGATGATGAGAGTGCGAACTTGAAATCGCCGGCGTAAGAATCTGATCCAATTGTGATTATGGTTTCGGAACCGCATGATAGAGACAGAGTAAGAAGGGACGAATGTTTCTCCCGTGACAGAAACCGGAGGCTTCGCTTTGATTGCAGAGAGAATCGCTTGCAAAGAGAGTCGATTGTAGAGAGAAATCTGAGAGGACTCTGATTCTGGCTCAACTGTTCATATTCCCAATAAAGGGAGGGAGAAGAATTTACTAGAGGAAGAAGATGTGGAAGTAAAAAGGGAGACGCGTAACCTTTATAAACGTAGTAATTATTTATTTTTTTTATTTTACCACACAAGTTGGACCGGTTGCTTAAAAGGACAGAGGGGGAATTATATTGAAAATACAGACGGTGTATAGATGGAATAGGGCTTTTGGTCAGTGGGTGAATTATAAAGTGTTTGGAGGTTACTGAGTGCAATTTCTCATAGAACGGAAAAACCGACTATTGAAGAATTTTTTGTTCTAGAGATTCCCTAGTACAACACCTCAGGGCAGGATTAACGAGAGAAGAAGAGGAGTGCTTAGGACAGATCTTAGGAGAGGGGATCCACAGAAAAGAGAGAATCCGGTGTTTCTGGTGCTAAATGAAATGTCTCGTTTTATTTGATGTTTGCACTGTGCGCGGACTCCACCGACACGTAACAGCCCATAATTGATGTTTTTATAATTATTTTTTTTTAATCAGATAAAAAAAAATTCCCTTAATGGGATACTGGGACAATAATGTTCTCAGGCTATGAATGCAATAAAATTCACATTATCGCCACGAAATCTGGATCTTCAACGATAAATAGTTTAAAATGGTATTTTATGCTGACTTTTGGGCCCATAAGCAGATGCTTGAACCATTTATTCTCATATGCTACTTTAGATGTTTTTCTTATAAAGTATGCTAATTTAGATGTTTTCTGGAGTCAACCAATTTTTTTTTTTTTTTTTAACATTGGGTAATCACCAACTACATCATCATATCAACCAATCCCTATTTACTAACTGGTCTTGTGTTGGCTTTGTGTTGGACAATAAAAATAAAGAATTGCCATAGGCAGGATAATAGACTCCACACATTGTATTTTCATTATTTCACAAACTTTCTAATATCAACAATAAATGCAAACTACATACAGGATTATATAATAAATCACCCACAAAGAGACAAACAAGATTATTTATATTTTATACTTATATATGCATGATATGTCAGGAAGAGGGATAAAGTATCCATGCTCGACCAGATTTGGCTGTGAACTGCTTAAGTCTACCATAAAACATTATTATTATTAGTATGAATTTTCCACTGGAGCTCCATCTTCCTGCAAATCCATAACCCGCGTCTTCACAGCTACCATCACTGACGTTCAAGCGCCGTTCACAGCTGTACCCGGTCGTGAACCCCACATTTCCGTAGGCACTGCCATGACGATAGTTAATTTATTGTTTCACTACTAAGTAGAGTTTTCATGAAGTGAACTAACGTTGGATACTTGACGTTTACACACAAAAAAGAAAGAGAAAAATTAACTTAGGATTTTAGTAAATGAAAGTGTCTTTCATAAGGACGTTAAACTTTTCTTGTATTAACAAAAATTGATGGTTTTAATCTTGTAATCAGTCTCACAGATCAGTTTGTTGGCCATGACTATGCCTAAGTTATTTCATAGTCTAACTCATCATTTCGAAAGCTGCATAGCCATTTGTAATGAAGGTGATAAAAGCGAAATGTGAACATAAAAGTTTCAATTTGAAAACTCTGAAGAACTATTATCGGAAAAGAACTCCTAAATAACCTAAAAGTACCCAATGAGCAGTACCCAAAAGCTTCTGGTCATAGTTTATGAATTTTTAATGTAACTTATATTAGAAATATATACATGATATTAGATGAAAAACATAAAAGTACATTTTAAAATTTGTTTAGGGTATCTAATAACATTGGTGTGGCACTGTCTACTATGTAGCCGGATACAAAGTTTTCTTTCATGATAGTCTAGAAGCTCACACATAAACTCTCACTCATTGGATATTTTGGAAACTGTCTTTTGTAATACCAAGATAAATTATTCTCAAAAAAATATCAAGAGAAACGCCCACAATCGTTTAGACTTAGAGCAATACTGTTACGGATAAGTCTTTGTTAGTTGAATAAGTTCCTAAGTCTTAGGGATATTTTAGCTAGTAGTTGTTATTTGAATTGATCTTTAAGTTGTTCCGCTTTGTTCGGAACTTTAGGTTTTCACGTTTTTCACGTTTGCTTGTAATCGGCTATATATTAGCCTTAGTTTCTTTCAATAAACACTACAGCAATTCTCAGAGCTTTGATCATTTTTACAATTGGTATCAGAGCAAAAATCACAAAAAGAAAATACTATGGCTGCGGAGAAAGAGATGACATTGAGTATCCCAAAGTTCGATGGAGATTACGAACACTGGGCGATGCTGATGGAGAACCTCTTGAGATCAAAAGAATGGTGGAGTCTCATTGAAGAAGGGGTCGTAGAACCAGCAGGAGGGACAGTAC
Organism: Eruca vesicaria subsp. sativa; assembly: GCA_932364175.1. Lineage (NCBI taxonomy): Eukaryota > Viridiplantae > Streptophyta > Magnoliopsida > Brassicales > Brassicaceae > Eruca > Eruca vesicaria. Next base: position 82,895 of record CAKOAT010087378.1, on the reverse strand, counting down.
TCACGGAGCAATAACAATCATAGTTAGCGAAGCTGAAGCTCAAGGATCTCAAGGTTAAAAACTATATGTTTGCAGCCATTGACAAGACGATCTTGAAGCAGATCTTGCAGAAAACCAGTTCCAAGGAGTTATGGGACTCGATGAAGGAAAAGTTTCAAGGGAATGAGCGTGTGCAGAGTGCACAACTGCAGAGGATGCGTAGAGAATTTGAGATTCTCGAAATGAAGAAAGGAGAAAGTGTAACTGAGTACTTCTCAAGAGTCATGACGGTGGCCAATGACATGAGAAACCTTGGGGAAGAGATGCCAGACTCAAAGGTGGTGGAAAAGGTGTTAGAACCTTATCAGATCGCTTCACATACATAGTGTGTGCGATCGAAGAGTCCAAAGACATACAGACTCTTTCAATTGATGAACTCCAAAGCTCATTGCTGGTACATGAGCAGAAGTTTAAGAAGAAAGAAAACGAGGAGCATGTTCTGAAGGTTACTGAAGAACATGGAGATCAACAGAGAGGAGGAAGAGGAAATCGCGGCAAAGGAGGAAACCGAGGAGCCTACAGGGGCAGAGGAAGATCGGGAAGAGGACCACCCAACAAGGCTCTACTTGACTGCTACAAGTGTCACAAGTTAGGACACTTTGCGTATGAATGTCCTAGCTGGGAGAATGGGGCTAACTATGCTGAGTTTGATGAAGCTGAAGAGATGGTGTTGATGGTGTATGCTGAGAACAAGAAGGACGAGCAAGTGTGGTTTCTTGATTCTGGATGCAGAAATCACATGAGTGGAGATAAGCAATGGTTCAGCGACCTGGATGAAGAGTACAAACATCACGTTAAGCTTGGAAATAACTCAAAGATGGATGTCATGGGGAGAGGGAATGTCCGAATGCTCATCAAAGGTGATCCACACATCATAACAAATGTGTACTACATTCCGGAGTTGAAGAATAATCTGATCAGCATTGGACAGCTAGTGGAGAAGGGAATCTCATTTGTGATACAAGATGGAGCGTGTCGACTCTATCACCCAGCCAAAGGGCTAATCATGGAAACTCACATGACTACCAACAAGATGTTTGTAGTCACGGCCAAGATGATGCCTCAAAAACCGAGATGTTTCAAAGCGGCTACAGAAGACATATCATACTTATGGCACTGTCGATATGGTCATCTGAGCTATAAGGGATTGAAAACTTTGAAGTCTAGGAACATGGGCTTACCTGAGATAAAGGCGCCAAGCAAGCTGTGTGACAACTGCATCACAGGAAAGCAACAAAGAGAAATCATTCCCAAGAAGAGTACCTGGAGAGCTTCTAAAAGGCTGCAGATGATCCACTCTGATCTTTGTGGACCAATCACTCCTGAGTCCAACAGCCAGAAGAGGTATATCATCACATTCATTGATGATTTTTCGAGAAAATGTTGGGTTGAGTTTCTCTCGGAAAAATCTGAGGCTATCGATGCATTCAAGAAGTTTAAAGCTTGTGTAGAAAAAGAAACCGGTATGCAGATTCAGTGCCTGAGGACAGACAGAGGTGGTGAGTACAACTCAAATGAGTTCAAGGAGCTATGTGACAGCAGTGGCATTCGGAGGCAGCTCACTACAGCTTATACGCCACAGCAAAAAGGTGTTGCTGAAAGGAAGAATATGACCATTCTCAACATGGTTGGAAGTGTGTTGGTTGGGAAGAAAGTCCCAAAACGGTTCTGACCAGAAGCAACAAACTGGAGTTGCACATCCTGAATATAAGCCTCACCTCTGCAATACAAGATATGACGGCGGAGGAAGCTTGGAGTGATCAATCACCCTCAGTAGAACACTTCAAGCTCTTTGGATGTATTGCTCATGCGCATATTCCTAAGGAGAAACGTAAGAAGCTTGATGATAAGAGTTTGAAGTGCGTCTTGTTTGGTACAAGTGAGAAATCCAAAGGCTACCGACTATATGATCCAGTGGAGAACAAGATCATAACCAGCAGAGACGTTCTATTTGAGGAAGATGCTGAATGGGATTGGAAAGAAGTGGAGAAGGATGGATCAAATGAGCTTGGAGTGGATGAAGAGGTCGCTGTTGAAGCAGAACCAGAAGGAGCGCCTCAACATGAAGCTAGTGATTGCAGTTGCACTAATGTTGAAGCTTCTGGAGATACTCGAGAAAGGAGATCAAAAACTACTCAAACATGGATGACAGACTATGTAACTAGGGAAGGATTATCAGAAGGAGAAGAAGAGGAGTTGGAAAATCTGGTCATGTTCACCAAGACATCTGATCATGTCTTGTTTGAAGATGCCGTAAAAGAAAAGAAGTGGAGAGAAGCGATGCAGCAGGAGATTGCCTCTATTGAAGCCAATGAAACATGGGAGCTATGTGACTTACCTCACGGCCTCAAGACCATTGGAGTCAAATGGGTCTACAAGACAAAGTTGAATGAAAATCAAGACATCGACAAATGCAAAGCCATGTTAGTTGAAAAGGGTTATGCTCAAAATATGGTATAGACTACACTGAAGTGTTTGCTCCAGTTGCAAGATCGGATACCATTAGAGATATTCTAGCTATGGCTGCTGAAAAGAGCTGGAAGATCCATCAACTTGATGTCAAGAGCGCCTTCCTGAAGGGAGAACTTGCTGAGACAGTCTACGTTGATCAGCCACAAGGGTATGAGAAGGAAGGGGAAGCATCTAAGATATACAAGCTTAAGAAAGCACTGTATGGGCTTAAACAAGCTCCTAGAGCTTGGTACAGCCGCAGTGAAGGATATTTTACAGAGAAAGGATTGGTGAAGAGTCCCTATGAGCCAACACTCTTCGGCAAAGTTGATAAAGGTAACACTCTGCTTGTGTCTCTGTATGTGGACGATATGATTGTTACAAGAAACAAAGCAAGTGTTATCAAAGAGTTCAAAGAAGCTATGAAGAGTGAATTCGAGATGACTGATTTGGGGCTGATGAGATATTTTCTTGGAGTGGAGATAATTCAAGATGACTCAAGCATCTACATGAGTCAAAGAAAATACACAAGTGAGATTTTGGAGAGGTTCAAGATGGAAGAATGCAACTCTATGAGAAATCCTATTGTTCCAGGAACAAAACTACAAAAAGAAGATGGAAGTGGAAAAGCAGATGGAGTTGTCTACAGACAAATGGTGGGCTGTCTGATGTACTTGGCTGCTTCACAGCCTGACTTGATGTATGCAATCAGCCTCATCAGTAGATACATGGAGAATCCATCTCAAACTCACATGGGAGCTGTAAAAAGAATTCTCAGGTATGTTAAGGGTACTATCAATCTCGGTGTTCACTATAAGAAGAATGGAGGCAACGTTCTTGAAGCTTATTCAGACAATGATTACGCGGGGGACTTAGAAAACAGAAGAAGCACTTCAGGTTATGTATGCTTTCTAAGTGGTGCTGCCATCTCATGGTCCTCTAAGAGACAACCAGCGGTCACTCTATCCACAACAGAAGCTGCGTTTGTGACAGCTGCAAGTTGTGCTTGTCAAGTGGCTTGGTTGAGGAGGATCTTGGAAAGCATTGGAATCACACAAAGGGAAGGGGAAAGCACAGTGATTTACTGCGACAACATGTCTACCATCAAGTTGTCAAAGAATCTGGTTATGCACAAGAGAAGTAAGCACAATGATGTGAGGTTTCATTTTCTTAGGGACTTGACCAATGATGGAGTTGTGGAGCTAGTTCATTGCAGCACTCATGCGCAGTTTGCAGACATTTTGACAAAGCCTTTGAAGATGGACACTTACAAGAAGATGTGAGACATGCTGGGAGTTTGTGATGTTCCTGGAGTAAACTAAAACTAGATGTTTCAGTTTAGGAGAGGCTGTGTTACGGATAAGTCTTTATTAGTTGAATAAGTTCCTAAGTCATAGGGATATTTTAGCTAGTAGTTGTTATTTGAATTGATCTTTAAGTTGTTCCGCTTTGTCAGGAATTTTAGGTTTTCACGTTTTTCACGTTTGCTTGTAATCGGCTATATATCAGCCTTAGTTTCTTTCAATAAACACTGCAGCAATTCTCAGAGCTTTGATCACTTTTACAAATACAACCTCTTGTTCAATTTCCTTGTTCAAGTTGGTTTTCATTTTTATGGGCAGTATTGATCTTAATTATTGTTGTTGGGCCTTTTGTAACAAATATGGTGGGCTATTCATGCTATCTTTTTAATTGAAAAACTAGATTTTGACCCGCACTTTAAAAGTGCGGGCTATTTTTCATTGTAAAAAATCTAATTAAAACACACTAAACATATTGTTATGGATGTTAAAATAAGAAATTTGTTCTATTTAAACTCATACTGTTAGTTATAACTCCTTTAAATTGAGGCACTTGGTTTAACTCAATTAGACCAAGTTAGTTATAAATTCTTCTGAATCACTGAATATGTGTTATTTTCTATTTTAAGTATAATTACATATATTACTTTATAATTTATAAAATAATTTATATATTGGTTATTTATATATATATATATATATATATTTATTTATTTATTTATTGATTGATATAATTATGAGTTATTTTTATATGTTTTGAGAAAATGTGAGTATTAGAATAAACGCGAAAGGTTTGAATATAGTTAGATAATTAATTTTTAAAAACATGTTAGCCACTGTAAAACCAAACATGCAACCTGGTTTTGATAAAATTTGGTATGAATATATAACTATATCTTCAAAACGTTAATATGAATTTACTAAAAGTAAATATATATTTTTAATAACGAATATTGGGAAGTATAATTAAATAGTAAATAAAATCTTGAGAGAATATAGGATATATATAGATTGTATAAGATATTAAATGCTGCAATACGATTGGTTTATATTTCTGATAAAAATAATTAATTGATTTATACATAAATGTAAGGGGTGGCATGATTTGTAAATAATTTTAAAACTAATGGCAGAATCCTGATAGGGATTCTGCTTTAATAGTATAGATTAAATTCATCCAAAGAAAACTTATGATTTATAGGTGGGGATACGTGCATGATGCATCTATACAGAAATACGAAGAGAACCGAATATAACATAGAGATATGAAAAAAATACCTGACAACTTCAAGAGTGATGTTAAGAACGTTGAAGTTGAGTGGATCTTGTCTTAGTTTTTGCCTTTCGGTGATAGAAATGAGAACGATGCATATCACCAAAAAGGAAAGTTGTGACACGAAGAGCCCACTCTTCTTTCCTTCCTTTACATATCCAGAATCATTTTCTTCACTCTTATTTTTTACGGTGAACGGCATAAATAACGTGTATGGGGGAAGGTACCTTATCAACGCAAGAATTTTATTTAGAACATCAAATAACGTGTATTGGGTTACAATTAGATGCTTTGTGAATATGATGTCTCCACTGCCTTGAAGAGACATCTTTTACTAGAGATATTCTGATTCACTCCAACAAATGTTGTCTACCACATTCTCTTGTAAGTTCCGTTTGGTAATGATATTCCAATTACGTCTTATTGTAAAGGACTTCAAAACTTCACATGATCAAGACTTGTTTCAGTGGACTAATAATGTTTTGATTTTTACAAAAAAAAAAACTAATAATGTGTTGACTGACTTGTTTATTTTTTCAATTTGACTGAACCTCTTTTCTAAAGTTTTCCAGCGTATAAGTTTGTGAAAAACCTGACCAACTACCTAACATAATTATTTTTTGTAGTGAAGAAAATTAAAACTCCACAAAAAGAGTCAACTGTTAAGTTATTAGTATTATATAGGCCAACACGATTCTCCAAGAATTATAACGTAGCTATAGGTGTTTAAACTTTAAATGTACATATTACCAACTACATTTTGATGTTTTTGTAGTGAAATGTCGACCAACTTTCATGTGGTGACTTTTCATTATCTGCGCGTTATATTATATACGCATTAAACAAATACCTCTGTTATCTGAACACAGCACTATCTCAATTGTTTTAGTTGAGAGAAAAGATCGTTAAGATAAACGGACGGTGACACAACTTCCACATGTGTTAAACAGGTCGACCTCATGCACCTTTCGACCGGACTAGGCCGTCAATGATTAAGCTTAGATCTAAATATTGCGAGTCCATGCAAATGCATCGATATATATGAGGAGAGAATAAGTTACTTACATCATGAGGATGAATAGTATCAATATAGCTGGGGAAAGTGTGGAGAGGTCGACAATTGTTTCTCCAGTGTGTCTCGAGTTTATCACTTGAAACAACGATCCAACCAACTTCTCATACCAATTCATTCCGGCAAGAGACTCCGAGCTCCAAGCGAAGGTGCAGAAGAAAAGAAGTTGTATCAAAACAAACCCTAACACCGTCAATCCAAGAAAAACACAAAGACGAGGGGATAGTAGATGAGAATATCCCATCTTCTTGTGGTTCTTGAGAATATAACCAAACTCCTCACGTTTTGTGGTCTTATCTAATCCCCATATTAGCAACACCAAGAAGCAAGGGAATAAAGTGTTTCCCATCAACACTTGAGGGATAAGGAACCAGAGAAGACCCGAGTTCTTTCGAAATATGACCATGTTCTCATTTGTGGGAACATATCCGCAGTTTACGAACGTGGAGACAGTTGTGAAAATGGAGAAGGTGAGAGGTGAGATATCTTTGGAACTAAGAACATCTCTTGCCGTTATAACAAAGTTTACGTACACGAGAAGCAACACCGAGCCAACTAAGTTTGTTACAAGATGGTAACCAAGAACCACCCAGTACAAGCACTTAGATACCCTTTCTTTAATCTGGCTAGGTATTTCGTGACGATCGGTAACATTCTCTACGTCAAGACGATGATTCTCGATCTTAGGGGCCGCCTTGAAATAGCCCAAAATATGTCTGATTTTGCTATGAGGAAAGACAAATTTATTAAAATGGGACAAGTAGAGGTTGAAAAAGGAAGTGAAGATCTCGCCGCCCAGAAACATGAGTATAGTGAGAATGATAAGTTGGATGTTGGAGAAGACTTCCATGTCGACGGTGGACATGGAAGAGACGGTGATGGCAGAGACAGAAGTGAAGAAGAGGTCCAAGTCATGAGGACGTGAAGTGGTTCTTGGCTTAGAGACCTTGAGTGCGAAGAACCCGAAAAAGGAGAAGGACAAAAAGTAGATGAAATATAGAAAGAAGGGGGAGCGAGATTTAGCAAGTTGCGACCGGATTATAAACTTTTCTCCTGGAACTCTATCCATTTTATTTCGTAAGTCGGTCTATGCATTATTATTGGGCAAAGATGTGTTTATATATTACACATGCATGAGCATTCTCAGCCCCACATGCATGTATGGATGCAAAAAAGATAATGGTGAATTTACCAACTGACAAATTTTCAATAACCATGAAAATATATAACCCCTAACAAAATGAAGTTAATAGACAAAGCATATTTTCCATATTTTTACCCTTCCAACTGTAAACAGAGATTGTTATACCATTTGTCTATTATTGTGGCTTCTTTATATGATATAGATGCATAATATTATATAGGAGCTGGATCGTTGGTAACTTGGTAGAATGGTGACATCACTCAAATGTTTAACTCTAAGGAGTGAATTACTCTCTCAAATAAGAGGTTCAATTGTAGTACTTAGAGATCGAATTCACGGGGAGCTAAGGAACCTAGTAGATCTAATATTTATATGATTAAGCTAGGCTAATAGGTAATAAAGCAGTAAATAAATAAAGTAATAAAAAAGTTGAACAAGATTAATTGTTCAGCTTGGCAAGGAATTGTTTATGGAAGGATAGTAGCTAGATCTAGGGTTTCTATTCAGGTAATCAGGATTATAATGTTATAGATGCTTAACAAGTTGCATGCATGATATATAAGAACTTCAATTCTTAGACAAATCTATAGTTATCGCTAGTTAGACTCGTCCATTGATCTGAATGCCGACAGTATCGACCGATGTTGCTATCACAGTGTCGGTCGATATGTGTTGCCGTCGATCGATGACTCTATAGGAGTATCGATCGATATAGCATTAGATCGAATCGAAACTGTGTTCACCCGAGATCATTAGGCCGGCTATCGCTGGTGCCTAAGATCTGAGTTTGTGCAGGATGATATCAGGATGAAGATTAATAAATTAAACTATTCCAATTCATGGTTCTAGTTCATGCCTCTAGAAACAAGCATTAAAAACATCCTAACAACGAATATCACAACTTAGCAATCTATAGTTGGGGCTAATCCCACAACCTATCTGAACCTAAATCCAACAGGTGGATCTATTCAGATATGAAATTTTGCATAGAAATCCTAGATGAATAGATATAAAAATGAAATAGAATAGATATAAAACCATTGGAGTTCCAGGAGGACTCTGATATGAGTTCCTCCCTTCTCTCCTAACTAAGAGAAACAATAGAAAAGAACTTAGAAAAGCTTTTATAGCATGTAGCCGTCAACAATGGCTTATAAATATCATAACTAGGGTTTCTGGTCGTCAAGGGTATTTTGGTAACTTGTGGGCTTCAGTCGGTTATGAAATATAGTCATCCCACGTTTTGGCATTCATATCGACCGATATGAAGTGTCTCCCATCGATCGACATGCATATATCTTGCTAAAAACTAAACTTATAGCTTGATAAATTAATATTATAAATAATTTTATTAAAAAATATTTTTTTAAACAATTTCTTTTTTTTAAAACAATATAATTTTAAAAAATTACATCGAAATAAATTTATCTAGTATATATAGCGTGTAAATTTTGTTAGGGTATATAAATATTCCATATTACGAATCTGTTATTTTTGTTAATATATTGATGCATTTAACTATTATTGACATATTTCTTTATAAATAATAAAAGATTCCTAAACTTATATCTATTGACATATTTTGTGTGACTAAATTGGAAGGTGTGGGGTAATTTACCAAAACCAAATTGTTAAGCGCATCTTTGTTATTATAGATATGATTTTTCATAAAATATAATAATTATAAGATTATTAGAGAGTTAATGTAACATGATGTTCTAGTAATAGTCCATTTTTTAAAAAAAATCACACATGAAATCAAGTCATGACTTCTATTTTAATATATAAGATACTTTTGATAAAACCTTTTTATGTCTACCATAAGGAATTTCTCTATAGTTAAATATTAATAATAGGAAACATTGTTTTTACATATGCCTAATTTTAAATTTTTTTCACATATATTTTCTTTCTCCAAAATATGTAAATTGCTCTTAACAAAGAAAGATGTTCTACTCTGTATTAATTTTATAGAAGAATCCATATTTATAGAAAATACAATATGAATGATAAATCTTTTTTTTTTTTTTGTGAAAACGAAGATTTGTGAAATTTAAAATTAATGCTTAGTTATTACAAAAGTTTTTATACAATCTAAATGAAGATACATTTTTTTTACGTCTTTTATGTATATAAATCAAAATCACCTTTCACTTTTAACCCCCAAAAATTAACTTTTATTTTGTTAATAGAGTGGAAAATGTTGTATGGTAGGAATAGGAAGGGGACCACTGATAAAATCTAGGAGGTGATATGATATGCTACTTAAATCGTGATGTATCAAATCACTTTGCTAGGTGGCCACCACTAAAAGGTTACCCCACATAAGCTATCCATGCTTATTGGTTGGAATAAAATTCGGTCGGTCTTGCTGTAGATGTTGACAAAGCAGGACGAACATGATATTTTCCCAAATTTCATTCTGCTCAAATGCGTTTTGCACTAGAAAATCGTTTCCTTTATATTGGGGGTGATTGGTTGGGTTGTAAGTGGTCACTTTAGCTTTAATTTTTATTTATAGCACTTAAATCACCAATAATGTTTTATCTTATTTTTTAAAGCTACAGCCAAAAACTAAAAAAGTGGTTGTAAAATCCTAATTTTCTAAAGCCACATCTTTTTTGCTGTAGAAAATATATTGCTGTATCAATAAATTTTAAAGGTACATCTTTTACAGCTAAACCAAAAAATTCTACAGACTAATTTCTACAGTAAAAAATTTACAGCTACAATTCAACCAATCATCCTCATTATATAAAATGTTATCATCTGCTAGGTGTAAATGAGTTAATTATATTCGAAAAGTGAAGAGATAATTCTGGCGAATGGTGATTAAGCTTTAGAATCCATGAAAGGTAACAAACAAAATAAAAGTTGTGGAAGCCTCTTAGTCGAGGGATTTGTCCCGGAATTTGCAAATGCTTCTACACTAGTTTGGCGCCAAGAATATTGTCAAGAATCGATTTCATAATATTACTTAGAATCATACAATTAGATATGAATTCACATTAGGAAGCTAGAGTTGCCAATTGTATTATTATTGTCTATATAGTATTTATCATATGGTCAAACACAAAAAGTAATGTTTTCCAATTTATTATTCATACTACTCATCCTATAAGTTCTCATTATTAACGAAAATGTCGTTATTATTATTTTTTTTTTTGTGGAATTGCTTGTTTTACCTATTATCATATATTCTCATCTTCATCACTCATTACCAAATTGACATTGTCCTTAATACACCAACAACTTTCTCATTTCATCCCAAAATTCCAACTTTTCAAGTTCAAAATTTATAAACTTATTAGATTTCCTCAAGTTCAGAATTATTGATCAAGAATGAGTGGGTAACTCTCGTTAATAAGTTATGTGTGCTTGTAAAAGCTAGACATTAAACTCATATGATCAAAGAATGATTTTTGATTCTTTTTCCAGACCGGTTTCGCGAAGAAGAGTTCTCTAAAAGTTTTCTAACTTTTTTTGTAACAAAAATTATTGAGTAGACCTCCCTAGAAGGTTCTTTGATAAACATATTAGTTATGCAATTAACTTAAGTTTTTCAGAAATTTAACTGTTTCAATGAAGACTTCTAGAAACAATTTCCACTATAAGACTTGTTGAGAAGTCATATTACACTCACATGAAGTCTCGAAATCTGAAAAAAAATCCGTGTAGATTTCTTTTGCAATTGACTATAAATAATAAAAGATATAATATTAAAATTAAATAACTAAAAGATTTTCTTTTCTTTTTTGTTCAACACTAAAATTTTTTTTCGAAGTATTTTTATATTTTACTCTGAGATTTTCTTAGAAGTATTTTTATATTTTATTCTGAGATTCTGGTCAAACTTTTGTTTTTGAAAGTAAGATCATATAGAAGTCTTTTCATAGAAGATTTCTCTTATAGAAGTCAAACATTCCCAATTGCAAAAATAACTTACGCAAATTTCTTGGGACACTTCATACACTTCACATTTCTCTAAAAAAATTTATTGGAAACTTTTTGAGAAATCTTCTATGAAAAGTTAAATTTCAGCAAAATTTCTGTCTACTGTAAAATTAATTTGATTCTAAGAGAAGATTTCTGTAACAGTTTTCTCTGGCAAAATTGAAAACTTTCCCAATAAAAAAATAACCCAATAATTTAAAAATGAAACTTTTTAAGAACTAGGCTAATTGAACAGACTTCTTGTGAGGTCTCCGTTAAATTTTGTAAATTTTTCTTTTTCTCCAAATTTAATATGAATTTTTAAGATTTTCTTGTTAATTCATGTGGATTTTTATCAATATTGGAGCTCCTAAATAAAATTTATAACTTATTTTTTTATAATTATAATGTTAGCAATATTCATATTTATTTAGGTTTTTAGTTAATTATAGAAGACTTCTTGAGAAGTCCTACTGGGAAGACTTCTCTTTTTTCCTAGTAAACTAGGAGTTTTCCTGGGCCATATACAGAAATAATATTTTTATTAATATTATTTAATAGTTTAAAATAATAATTTACCTTTTAATATTATTATTTATATTTTAACTTCACAATTTTGTTTAAAAAATCTTATGTCTTTTATCCCTAATTTTAAGTGTGTCTAGACTTAAATATATAAATTCTAATAAGTTTAGATCTTTTTGTTTCAGTTTACATACGTTAAAATGGTAAAAAGAACAAATTTAATATACTTAATGAACCAGTTAATACTACTAATTTTTAAACATTAATTATCAATTTTTTTAATTTTTTTTTATGAGTATTTCTTTAGTTTTTTTATTTTAAAGCACGTTTACAATTAAATTTTATAAAAATAGGACATATATAGTTAATGCGAATTTTGTATGTGTACTTATATTTAGTTTATTTTTTATTAATTAATTATATATATATATTATAATGGTGATATATAATTTATTAGTTATTGATATATTTCAAAAGTCTTACCAAAATAAATATTTATACATGAAATTTATTTTATAATGATAATATAAAAGTTATTAGCAAACGCCACATTTAAAAAGTCTTTTCAAATAAATTTCATGTATAAATATTTATTTTGGTAGCTTTTAATCATTATAAACTACTATTTATTATATTATAGAAGCTTTTAATCATATTAATTTGTTCATGAGTATTTTGGAAGAAAGTGATGTTTTTGGAGCATTTTAGAGAGAATTAGAGAAATCACTCGATTTGGAATCGACCAACATGATCGAGGTCGACATGGAGTGACTCACATCGATCGACATGGAGTGACTCACATCGATCTACATGCACCTAGCATGATCGATCGACGCCGAAGGCACAGAAGACCAATTCGCGAGACAAGCCAACTTGAAGCCCAAACATCACCCTGTATATATGTATTCTTTCACAGCAAAAGGTTTTAAGTTTAATAGTTTGGGAGAGAATATCAACAGAGACATTTTTGAATGGAACTCCATTGTTTTCTATCCATATATACTATGCAGTTTTATTACTTTGCTTGTGTTATGAATTGCTTAGCCATGTTTGAGTAATTCACTTGTTAGAGTTAGGGTTCAAATAGGTTAGTGGGATTAGCCCCAACTATAGGATCGCTTGTTGTGGTATTCATTAATAGGATGTTTCTAATGCTTATGTTCTAAACTTGGTAACTAGAAACCTGAATCTAGGATTGTTAGGTTGTTTAAATATCTTTGAATAACTCTGATAGTCTTGAATACATCCTGATTAAGCTAGGATTTTACAGGAAATAGAGCGAATGTTTGATCTCCATAGTGAGTCTTTGTTAACTCGTGTGTAACGCTTGACTAGCCGCATCGATCGATATTCCCATAAGAAATCGATCGATGTCGAGTAAATTGAATCGGTCGATATTCCTCTAGAATAATTGATCGAGATTGTCATTGATCAGACGCTCTTGTCTTGGTCAACCACATTCTAGTCAATAGACTTATTTATTAAATGAAAGTTTAGTAAATCTGTTGTTAAGATAGTTAATGATCTCTGATACCATGCAAACAACTAGATAGCACCTATAGGATTATAATCTCCAACACCTGAATAAAACCGTAAGTCTAACACCTTTCCATTTTAGTTCAAAACCCTCATTCCATTCTTCTCGAATAATTGTCTTGCTCAATTAGAATATTTCCTATTTACTGTTTACTTGCTTACTACGATTTATTATTTATATTTACCTAGTTTTATTGATTGATTAGATTTAATAGGTTCCATAGCTTCTTGTGGATTCGATCCCTAAGTACTGCAACAGATCTCTTATTTGGGAGAGTATGTTGCTCCGTTGGGTACATTTGAGTACATATCAAATTAGGCGACGTTTCCGGGAGGCTTTGATCACCATTAAATTTAGTTTAGTAATTCTAGGTTTTTCTCTTTCTTTTATCATCTTCTGATAAATTGTTTTTTATTGATTTTTAAGGTGCTTGCATAGCATAACCAGAAGCAATAAGGAAAAATTACTGTTATTTTCAGAAGACCCTGCAAGCTTGGAACGTTCGATCCGCAAAGACCTACGTTCCGCATCGATCGACTATAATATCTCTCCGTTGACCGATTCTCATCAGACCCCAACCGACCTCGCTTCATCATCGATCAACACGGACTACTCTTCGTCGACCGATTCTGATCACTTGACATTGATCGACACCGCTCATGGTACATTGATCGATACTCAGCCGCGAGACATGGTTGCACATTTGATATTGACTGCGAACGAGAATAAAGACCTGCATGACCAGGAAGGTAATCTGCGTAATGCAAAAAGCCAGAAACTGGACACTCAGGGGAATGTAATCCCTGAACCTGATATTGATGAGGCCACTAGACCCAAGACCTTGGCAGATTACAACCGTCCAGACCAGTACTATACCAACAAGTCAGCTATTCGTCTTCCAGAAGTCTAGAGGGAAAACTTTGAGTTGAAGCCCCAGTACTACACACTTGTGGCACATATACCCTACTGTGGGTAGCCACCTGAGCATCCTATGGACCATCTTGAGAGGTTCGAGGATCTCATCGCTGAAATTAGAGTTAAAGGAGTCCCTGAAGACTACTTATTGTGCAAGCTCTTCAAGTTCTCACTTTCTGGAGATGCTGCACATTGGCTCAAGCAGCTTCGCCAGGATCTCTTACATCCTGGGCTGACATCAAGAATGTGTTTCTGCACAATTTCTTTGATGAGGCACGAGTGTAAGAAGGAGCAGGATTGCTACCTTCACACAAAAACCTGGAGAGTCCTTCAAAGACTATTGGATTAGATTTAAGTTCATCCAGCGTGATTGCCCGCACCATGGATTCAATGAAGTGCAGCTGCTCAACACTTTCTTTAGTAGAATCGCTAGGAAGTATCAGATGGCTCTGGATACAGCAAGCGATGGAAGCTTTAACACCAGGAATCTAGAAGAAGCTGTGAGACTTATTGAGAATCTAGCAAACATTAGAAGCATCAAGAACACCGATTCTGAAAGGAAGAAATCTGTAGCATTTCTTCGGAAGGAACAGATGGATGAAGTCAAAGCTAAGTTGGACAGTGTCAACCAGCTACTTATGAGGCAAGTTTGCTCAGCTGAAGATGCAGAAGATACAGATTCAGAGTTAGCAGATATGAATTAAATTGGAGGAACTCGATTTCAGACGTCTGAGAATCAGTTTGGAAACATGAACTTCAGTGGTAATGGCCAGAGGAGTAACTTCAACCAGAATCCACAATACCATAAATTCTACAGCAGCTACAGCAACAACAAAAGCTCTGGAAATTCATTCTACCAGAATCCGCCACCACCGACTCAAGAAAGCAAGATTGAAGCTCTGCTTGATTAGGTTCTTGAAGGACAACAAAGGCTGACAATGGATTCTAATGGGAAGATTGATTCCATCTGCAAGGAGTTGGACGCCAAGATTGAAACTTTGGGTACTCAGGTAAGGAAACTTGAGACTCAGGTGGTTCAGACTGGGAAGCTGTTAGGAGGCAAGAAGGGGATGAATCTAGGAAACCCCATGTAAATGCTATACTGGATGACGATTTTTGGCAAAAAAATCGACATATAAAGATGGGAGAAGACGATTCTGAGGAGGAAAACTGGTCAGATCTCGAGGAATTACCTTCTCATCGATTGATGCCACCTAGTGCGCAGCGATTGACACGACTCTATAAATATCAATCTATAAAGCAGATCGATCGACACCTACCGAGCCGACTGAAACGTGCAATGTAATACGGATATTGACCCACACAGAATTCACAGAAAAACACCCACATTCACCCAGCCCTTTCTACAACACCATCGATTGACAGAGAGAACATGTCAACGATCAACAGGAAACTACCCCCATCGATCGACGCGATTCTCTCACATTCCGAGTGAATTTTCCCCCAATAGACATATCCCGAATCAATGCACTCAGACCGCCATCAACCAACCCTTCCAACCCTATATCAGAGCCTATGGATATTGATAAGACCACTACTGAAAGAAACCTGAGGAAAAGGAATGAGAAGGTTCATAAACATCTCAATAGGGAACCAAATGACAAGGAGATGGATGGTTTCACTAAGAGAGTTCTCAAGATCCCACTGGACAAACCTTTAGAGGAGGTTCACTATACCCACAGACTGTAGATGTTCTTTAGAGAGACCAAGGAAACTGAGGAGGACATTAGGAAGATGTTTCACCATGTTAGGGAAAGGATGAAACAAAGGTTCACATTGAACAAGAAGAGTGATCCTGGGAAGTTTGCAATACCATGTTCTGTCAAAGGTATTGAGTTCCCACATGCATTATGTGACACAGGAGCATCAGTCAGAATCCTAAAAAAGGTCATTGAAGACCAACTAGGTCTGAAGGTAGAACCTTCAAAAGAATCATTCACCTTTGTGGATTGTTCTGAGAGGAAATCAGGAGGTATAATCAGAGACCTGAAGGTGCAGATTGGTAATGCACTAGTTCCTGTGGATTTTCATGTCCTAGATATCAAGCTAAACTGGAATTTTTCACTCTTATTGGGAAGAGCTTTCATGGCCACAGTAGGAGCAGTTTGTGACATGAGTACTAACAAGTTTTGTCTTACTTTAATTGATATAATATTTTTTATGATCCTGTTCGTGTTGTTAAACAACAATTACACTTATTGGAGACTAGAGAAGCTGGATTCATCGCTACATGCAATTGTGGAGTAGAGTATGAAACCAAGTATTCCGAATCAATCGAAACGCACCCAACATCATTGATCGATTCCCCCAACCAGCCAGCGACCGATGCAACACTTGACGCATCGATCGACAGACAGTCCACGCATGGAATCATACCTGATTTTTTGTTGCAAACCACGAGCAACAAGCATGATGAATATTCTATAGGCAGTTGGGCAGTCTGTGGTTTCCATGAGAGTTTTGCAATAGACACTGCAATCATATCAGATTCAGAGGATTACCAAGAGGAGCATGATGAGGATTATGATGAGGAGTATGCTAGAGAAATTCATGTCATTCTTACAGATGATAGACTCCTAAAAACCATCAACAAGACAAAGCTCACGAAATCGATCAACACGTTTATACCGACATCGGTTGATGCTCAACCACATATGGCAAAACCAAAATCAACAATCAATCGACACGCAGATGCGCACATCGATCGATCTCGACACAACCGACAGCAGGAAATTTGGAAATCTTCCAATTTTTCTTAGGGCACCTGATGAGTATAAAAGAGGTCTTGCAACCACGAGGATATCTCATACCATAGAATCAGACAAGATGCAAACACGTACTACCTTTGGGAGGCAGAACAAGAGAGGCACCAACTTCAGAGATCTTCATGGAAAAGCAACAAGTGCAACATTCAAGATCACCACCTCTCGCCTACCATCGATCGACTCATTCCCCATCGATCGATTCTAACTCTAAAACTTTTATTTTAACCAGAGATTATTATATTGATGATTTTCTAAAACTAGATGAATTTGGTGTTATTAGGGACCATGAAGGTAATGCACAAGCCATAGATGGGAGGATCTTACAAGTTTCCAAAGAAGACATAGCAGAAATCTTCCAGATGGCCAATGGACAAGAAAATCTCTTTTAGCAACAGCTTGGCATGATGCAGCAACCATAGACCAACACAGTCAAGCCACCATCAATCGTCACGGATACTCATCCTTTGATCGACAGGACGAGGTGTGTATCGATCGACCGCAACAAAGTACATAGAGCGATTTTAGAACCAAAGCTCTACACCAAAGACAAAATCAACGAGATGATTGGATGCATGAGTGATTTCCAGAAAGAAGTAGTGGGTAAGCTCACCAACAATCTGGATACAGCCTATGTGATTCTACAAGGGAGCATCAATGGATTGACCATGTAGATGAAAGAGATGGAAGCAGAACTAGCTAGTTTGAAGACACAACGTGTGCCATCGATCGACGCTACAAAGGACGCATCGATCGATACCGACGACAAACCAGCACGAGAAGAGATGTTGACAGACCAGATAGCTGCATGGGACAAGGCATATCTTGATGTAAGGATTAACGAGATCCATAACCCCCTCACCAACAACATCAACTGGTTAAGCATGATGATTGAGATTTTACAGCAAGATTTGGATACAATCCGCGAAAAGAAGCATGAGAAAAGCAATTCGATCAATACAGATGCTATGAAATCGATCGATGCTAAGATTTTGGACATCGAGAAACGAATGAAGATTTGTGAAGATGAGCATGATCACTTCACATTACCATTCATGTGGTACTTACACACCTTGGAGGGCCCGATGACTGCTTTGCAACAAGAAGTCACCACCATTCAATGCAACTCGATTTCCACCTACCATCCTCATCATCAGTCGACAAAAGTTTTATACCAGAGCAGAAGTTGACCAAATAATTGATAGAATCTACAAGGCTCTGAACACCTCCGAGGATAGGCTTGACAAGAGATGTGATGACATATTCTTCCCTTTCAACACCAGCATCAGTGGACTACATTCAGGAATAGAATGGTTGCAGAAGGAAGTCAGAAAAATTCAGACAAGACTCGCCTGTCGACCTGAAACTGCAGCATTGATCGAAAAATATAAGGTCAAATTGATCGATGATGTTCCACCTTAATCAATCGACACACAGCAGTCGCATCGATCGATACCGAGTCCGTACCAGGACAAGAAAAGCTGTTACAAGAAGAGCCTGTCACATCTGATTCAATAAAGAAGACATAGAGGAAATGACTGTACATGCTTATGATAAGGTTCAATGGCACATCATCAGCAATGAGAGTCTTCAGGAGATACTTTAGAACATCACAGGCACATTCATAAAGATGGATGAAAGATGGCCCAGAAGTAATGAAGCAACAAGAAGTTTCATGGCTAATTGGTTCAACATCAACAGAGAAGTTGTGGATACTTGTTTTCCAACAAGTAGCTCCTTTTCCACACAATAGCTCATCCAACATCAACAGTTAAGCTAAATGACTATAACAAAGCGCTGAGTGGGAGGCAACCCACTATTAGGTAATTTTTATTTGGTTTTCTTTTACTTTATTGAATTTTTTTTCGTTTTTCATTTTTGCAGGTTTTCTAAAAAAAAAGATCCAAGGAGACACAGATGACCATCTCATCGACTTACGAAGGATAGTCGATATCGATCGACAGACGATCACCTGAAACGATCGATGTTCAACATCGATCGATTCTTAATCCGGTCATGTTCATCTTTCTTCTTTGTTACATTGAGTATTTATGATTTCTTCTCTTTTGCCATAATTTTGACTCTTTTACACAGGGACAATTTAATTTAAGTCTGGGGGGAGGTTTACTGATATTTTATTTGCTATGAGTCTTATAAAAATTTGTTTTCAAAACTGTTTTTATTAAACTCAAGAAAATGGATAATGATGGTATTTGATTTATACTAGTTATCTAACAACTTTTTTAACACCATTCTAGATCTTATGATTACAGATAGTACTAAAGATACTAAAGTGGATCAACCTATCAACCATTCACACTTGCTTAGATTGTTTGAAGGAATCAAAGCTGACCTCCAACACTAAACCTGACATAACTGCTTGTCGTGGGGATTGGTATACATGGGGTCGGATTCTTCAAACAATCCCGGAAGGTAAAAATCCTTGTGTAGATTTATCACATTTTCTCTCTCCATTTTCGACCCTAGATAGTTAAGTAGATTTATGTTATTATAAAAAAAAATCTGAAAATAGGACTAAGTTTATTAGGATTTTAGTTAGGAGAAATGGGAACATGACTTGGTGGCTACAACCATTACGGCTTGATTCATAATGATTCTAATAAAAAAAATTCGAATGAGACTTGTTGGCTACAACCATTAAGGCTCACTTCATATGAATTCTTGGATATAGGTCAAAAAGAAGTGATCAAAACTTGATGGCAACCACCATTAAGGCTTGTTTCATGGAATCATGTCCAATCTTGGTCAATAATCATGCCTTATAGGAACTAACTTTTACCTGCAGATCCAGATACTTGTTTGAGAATTCCTTGCATTCTCTGATCGATACTCCCAAGGTAAAACCTGCACTTTTATTTTATGTTAAGAAATGAGGTTAATTGAGGGGAATGTCAGGTAGTATTTGCTAAATTGTTGGCTAGATGAATTTGGTTGCTAAGCTAGGAATAATGAACTTTTGTGATTAGAACTTCTTAGATGTGGATTGCAATATTATAGAGGTTATGATTTCAAAGTTTTTAAATATGTGAGCCCCTACTCTTTTCAAAACTTCTTTAAGAGAGACTGCCTGTTTGTTTTGCTTGAGGACAAGCAAAAAGGTAAGTCTAGGGGAGTTTGATATACTATGATTTTGACTCGTTTTTAGTCATGGTATATTGGTGTTTTTACTACTATTTATTTTATTATAGAAGCTTTTAAGCATATTTATAGGTTCATGAGTATTTTGGAAGAAAGTGATGTTTTTGAAGCATTTTAGAGAGAATTGGAAAAATCACTCGATTTGGAATCGACCAACATGATCGAGGTCGAAATAATGTGACTCATATCGATCGACATGCACCTAGCATGATCGATCGACGCTGAAGGATGATTTTAGATCACCAAATGATAATTTTACCCCTGGCGAGTTTTAATCTAAGTTTATATACTCTGCCAACGTGTCAGAGGCAGAGAGAGCTTTTTTGTATTCTTTTCACAGCAAAAGGTTTTAGGTTTTATATTTTTGGAGAGAAGATCAACAGAGAGATTTGTGATTGGAACTTCATTGTTTTCTATCTATCTATACTATGCAGTTTTATTACTTTGCTTGTGTTATGAATTGCTTAGCCATGTCTGAGTAATTCACTTGTTAGAATTAGGGTTTAAATATGTTAGTGGGATTAGCCTCAACTATAGGATCGCTTATTGTGGTATTCATTAATAGGATGTTCTTAGCCCCAACCTGAATCTATGATTGTTAGGTTGTTTAAATATCTTTGAATAACTCTTATAGTCTTGAATACATCCTGATTAACCTAGGATTTTGCTGAAAGAGAGTGAAAGTTTGGTCTAGGGATCCATAGTGAGTCTTTGTTAACTCACATGTAACACTTGACTAGCCGCATCGATCGATATTCCCATAAGAAATCTATCAATGTCGAGTAAAGTGAATCAGTCGATATTCCTCTAGAATAATCGATTGACACTGTCATTGATAGGACATTCTTGTCTTGGTCAACAACATTCTAGTCAATAGACTTATTTATTAAATGAAAGTTTAGTAATTCTGTTGTTAAAATAGTTATTGCTCTTTATTACCATACAAACAACTAGATAGCACTTATATGATTATAATCTCCAACCCCTGAATAAAAACCTTAAGTCTAAAACCTTTCCATTTAAGTTCAAAACCCTCATTCCTTTCTTGTCGAGTAATTCTCTTGCTCAGTTAGAATATTTCCTATTTACAGTTTACTTGCTTACTGCGATTTACTATTTATATTTACCTAGTTTTAGTGAATGATTAGATTTAATAGGTTCCATAGCTCCTTGTGGATTTGATCCCTAAGTAGTGTAATAATCTTATTTGAGAGAGAAAGTTGCTCAATAGGGTAAATTTGAGAACATATCAATTGGCAGAGCATTACCATTAGTATTAAATTCTTTATTATCCAATCAATATTTACTAAAGAAGTATTTAGAAAAGCATTTACCAAATGTTAAAGGCATGATTAATCTCGGTCTATTAGTCGAGGTTCTTAACTCATGATTTTAATTTTTTTTTTTACACTTTTCGGCTAAGAGCTGACTCTTATATCTCTTATTTAAAAGACAGTTTATAGTTTTTCTTAGTTAAAATCTAAGAAAAAACGAAGAACCTACTCTTTGCTCAAAGCTCTTATATGAAACTTTTGGGAGAACATTTGCAGTTAAAATATATATAACTTAAAATAATTATGTATAATAAAATTATTTTTATTTAATAATATAAAAATATTTTTCTAATCAAATAATAAATTTATATTTTTGAGAATAAAATTACAATTAAATATTTTTAACTTTTTAAAAAGAACATTATTTCATATTTAAAATATAATATAATTTATATAATTACACATATCATTCATTATTTTAAATAACAAACATTACATAATATATTTATATATTATAGATACGAGCATAAATATTATTTAGATACCAATAAATAAATTATATAGCATATATTAATTTTTATCATAATTTTGTATATGAATCATTTACTGTTCTACCAATAATTAAATAAGTAATGATAATTTATATATAAATTATAAATAATTAATTAATTTCTTTAATAATATTAAAATTTATGTTTATATCCAAAACTAATTTAATATTTTAAAAAATAAATTTATATTTTTTAAAATAATAATATTTTACATATAAACTATAATATAATTTATATAATGAATACATACCATTATTTTAATAACAAATATATTATTAATATATAAATATTATTTTTAAAAATATATATTATTATACTAACTATTATGATAATTTTAAAATTGTATAGTTCTAATACTATACTAATCACGATATTAAAACTTTAATGAAAGTATAAAGCTTTGGTAGCATACTAGTAAGGGAAATTGCACTCGATATACAATAAACAAATTACAATTAGCTATATAACCAAAAACAATTTTGACCACAATATTCAACGTGTTTCTATCATATTTCCAAAATACCCTTTGCAAATAACCTGATGATCGTAGAGGAAGATTTCTGATAGAAGAGTAGAGGCGATTTTTGTTCACTGTAGCAAAGGCGATTTCCGTTCTAGGGTTCGTCTTCCGACATCGGCCTCACGCTGTTCGTTGAGCATTTCTCTCTCCTATTCCTTTCTCCCCCTCCCTTGGATTTCTCTCCCTAGTCCTCCTCGACTCCTGACCACCCGGACAATGACGCCCCCCCCTCTGCGGCGTCTCCCTGCTTCATGTTACCCTTATCTGTCCCAGCGTCGATATACTTGCAAATGCCCCAACCTATGCTCAGTGTTTCAAGGAATCTCTTAGGAATCTTTGGAAAGTTACCTCACCAATTACTCTGTCTGATGGAATTCCAATTGTTGAAGCTCTGGATTCCGTCCTACTCAAAGCCTCGGAAGAATGGAAGGACCACATCCTTGCCAAATTCCACGGAAAAATCCCTCACCCAGGAAAGATCTTCTCCGATGTTGGGGTCAAAATCGGTACGACGGAATCAATGACCAAAACTTTCCGCAAAAATAAAAATATGTTTTATAAAATATGAGAAGTTGTTTTATAAAATTTTAAGGACTTTCCGAACAAAGGAAATCCGCGCAAAACTTGGAAACTGTCATCTCGGAAAAACGAATGAAACAATCTCTGATTACATGATTGCCCAAGTTAAGCGAAAAACCGCATCCGCCACACTACGAGCAGGTTCGACCGAATCAGTTCGACGTGCGACAAGCCGAACCAGACAGTTCAGTTTGCCGTACGGCAAGCTGAACCAGACGGTTCAGTTCGCCGAACGTCGAGCTGATCACCTCAAATTAGCTCGCCGTACGTCGAGCTGACCGTCCCAAGCCTTGCTCCCCCGCATCCTCAACGCAAGGCATACGTCCTTCGATTCGATCGTGCTCTGAACCGTGGTCGAAACATCTCTCGTTTCATCTCGATCCGTCTTACCACTCGAATTTTACGATAAAAATTGTAAAAGTCTTCTTTTCTCTTAAGAATTCGGGAAGATCGTATAAAACGACAACGATTAGACGGAACATCATACATTGTCAAACTATGCGGTTAACTCAAGAAGTCTTATAAAAATGGCATTTTATCAGGAAACGATCTCGTCTAAAATAGTTAAACGGTTTTTATCGCAAAACGGCTCGGAAAGTCTTAAAACGCGATAAAAATCTATCCACGCTTTTAGATGAAGTCCAGCCCAAAGATACAATGACGGTTTAACTATTTACTCGCAGAAAAAGATTAATGTCAACTTTTAAGATAAATAGAATATTTCCAAAGAAAAATGGAAAGATCGAGATAAATGGAAGTTCCGATAGACTCGAATCTGGGCGAAAAGGAAGGACTAAACCGCTTAAGGAGGGAGTATATAAGCAGAAGGCCAAGGACAGAAGAAAAGGAAAATTTTCAGAGCTCTCACCACCAAAACTTAGCACTTAGGAATATTTCTGTTTTTGTTATCGAGCTGCGTCTCAACTAAGGTTTAGACTTAGGTTGCTAGAACTTGGAAATTCGCCGTCAGCTCTTGTAGCAAAGGCTTTACCTCGTTGTACCACTCTTATGCAGAATCAGAATAAGAATATTTCTTGCTCTCAATTTCGTTTTTAATATCTTTTACGTTTTCTCGTCGTTTACTTGATTGTTTGTGCCGCAGATAGCCAGGTCCTCAGGGAAATTAGGGATTTCCCTAAGTTCCTTAATTTACGAAAAATGGCCGAGGAACGATCTCGAGTTACTCGCAGCAAACGCTGACAAGGTCGGAAAACTGCTGGCGACCTAACTGAGATTCAAAATCTCCGCGACTACATTACTGAAACGCCCGCAGTGTTAAAAGCAGTGAAATCTCAAATTCACCATGCTACCAGCGCTGCGCCCAAGATAGATCGGCTGCTATACGAATCTCGGAAAACGCCTTTTACGGCTCGCATCACCGAGGTCAAGCTACCGATCCTTGAAAGCTCAGAGTGCCAACTTACGACGGGACAACCAATCCCAAAGAACATCTGCAGGCCTTCCAGATCACCATGGGACAAGCCAAGCTCAAGGATGACGAAAAAGACGCGGGCTACTGCCGTATTTTTGTCGAAAATCTAGAAGGAGCAGCGCTCGAGTGGTTCGCTAAGCTTAAGCGGAATTAAATCGGGAGTTTCCGCCAGCTTGCTTCCGAATTCCTGAAGCATTACTCGAATTTTATAAATCGGGAAACTTTTGACGCCGACCTCTGGAGCTTGTCTCAGAAGGAAGACGAACCTCTCCGCCACTTCATGAGCAAGTTCAAACTTATCATGGCTAGAGTTAGCGGAATAAGAGACATAGCCGCCATCGACGCGCTCAGAAAATCGCTTTGGTTCAAGTAAAAGTTTTGAAAGTGGATAACTCTCGAGAAACCGCGGGCGATCCAGGACGTGCTCCACAAAGCTACCGATTACATAACCATGGAAGAGGAGACTAAAATCCTGTATGAACGGCATAAGCCGGCGAAGTCGTCAGCAAAGGACATCGCGTCCGAGCAGAAGCTGAGAAAGAAAAACCCTCGTAACAAAAATTTCGTCTATCACGAGGGACATGATCTCCAAGGGACGCACAACTACGCCGTATATTCCGGATCGTAGCAGGGGCAAACGATGGGGAACTCGTGGTTGAGGAATCCGAATTACGACGAAAATTCCTTATGTGATCTCCACTAGACTCGCGTGCATTCTACCGTGAACTGTAAAGTTCTCGGTGCCAGACTGGCCGCAAAGTTTCTCACGGGAGAACTCTCTGAGGTATCCAGCGTGCAGGACCTCATCCGCGATTTGGATCTCCCCCCGAAAACCGATAGGAACTCGCGAGCGGAAATTCCGCCTCAAGGGAACTAGCCAGGCGAGAAACGCGGATGAAGACAAGACGAGATAGGTAACGACGCTAACCGCCTAAAGGTCAATATGATCATCGGCGAATCGCAATATTAAAGCGACACCATCTTGTCCATCAAGTCCTACCAACGAAAAGCCGAAACCGGTTCGAGTTGGAACATACCATCGGATGACACTCCGAAGGGAGTAATCGCTTTCGATGACACTGAAACCGGCGGCATCGATCAACTACACGCCGATCCTCTCATCATCGACTTAGTCATAAGCGACTTAGAAGTCGCCCGAATCCTAGCCGATAACGGAAGCACCGTCAACGTAATCTTCCGCAACACGTTGGTGCGCATGGGAATCGATTTATCGGAGGTCGAGCCAATACCAAAGCCGTTGACCAGTTTCTCCGGCGAAACGGCTATGACTCTAGGATCGATACGGCTTCCGGTCGCCACAAAAGAAGTGATTAAAATCATTAACTTCGCGGTCGTCGATTGCCCAACCATCTACAATGTGATCATGGGCACGCCTTGGATAAACTCCATGAAGGAGGTTCTATCGACGTACCACTTAGGCATCAATTTTCCGACCCCTACGGGAGTCGTGGCAATTTGGGGATGCCAGAGACAGTCGCGGTCGTGATTTTTAGCTGAACATAAGCTAAGGCAATTGGTGGTCGCAATCGTGAAACCGAAACAGGCGAAGTTAACACCAGCAACGGTCGAGAAGCAGAAAGCCTCCGAACCCATCGCTTCTACCCAACCGGAGGAGACAAACCCCGACCAAGACGCCGATCCAGTGACTAAAGTGATCGAGAAGTCTGCGACAGCCGAGTAAACACACTCGCACCAACAATCAGAACTACGAGATGTCTTGATTTCCGAAAGGAATACGTAGGCAGCTCGCCTAAAGAAAAGTTCAGCTATCCCCCTTTCCGAAACCAGGCGGGGGGGGGGGGGAGTGGGTGCGTATACGAGTATTCGTATACTCCCAAATTTTAAAATATTTGCTTTGTAATCAAAATTTTCGAAACTTTTTAATAAAGACAAAGTTAGAATATTATAAAATCTCTCTACTATCGAAAAGCGTAAAAACAAATTCCAAACATCTGGAAATTACTTCCGCAGTAAAAACCTCTTGGTCGTTTTGACTAAAAACTTATACACCAAATATTTTGAAAAGAATCGGCGAGACGTCGCCTAAAGTCTTAGAGAAATATTTCACAAAGTCCCTCTGCGACTATAAAATCACAAACGCTCGGCGATTGGCCCCGTCGAGCACGCTAGCCGTCCTAAACAAACACATAGACCCATTGGTCTGCATACATCCGACTAGGATAAAATAGCGCGCTATAAAAGAAATCCAAATTTTGGTCAGCACCTTCGGGGATGCTCGATTTCGATCAGACAAGTCGTATAAGCCGAGAACATATCGCGGACTTTAAATCGATACGAAATCAGATTAAAATCACAACATGCAAAACGAAGGCGACTTGTCATCGCATAGCCTCAATCCGAAAGTAAACCTAGGCCGTGCCCTAAACCCAACACAATGGTCTCTAAAGCCTCAAGGCATGAATTGAGATCCTAAAGGCATGTCTCTCCGCCCAAATCTAAACACTCGCGAAAAATCGAAACACTCCGAGTAAAGGAACTGGACGATCTACACAAAGAGTTAGATGCGAGACGACAACTCGTACTCTTCCCTCTACATCTAAACAAAACACAGATTTACTTAGAAAATATTTTCATTAATCAATACACACCGCCTAGCGGCAGGGATTCAAAGCCACCAACGGCCAGTCCTGATAAACATTACAAATGGCACCATACTACAACAAAGACATCATCCATCGAAATTATAAAACCCGGACGCCGAGCTTTGGCCAGCGTTAGCATCAACCCACGGCTGATCAACCTCGCCACTCGCATCCGGGATCTCAGTCCCAACCTCGACCGAATCCGGCGACACCGCAATAGGGTTCCACTGATATCACATTTGCGCCTCAGGGTCGAAAAGCTCGTCCTCCTTCTTCTCTCGTTTAGCCAAGCGCGCTTTCTGCTTGCAAACTCCACCTCGTACGAATAGTTCGCATTCTGAGTGAGATGTAACCACCAACTACGACACGGCATTCGCGGTAATCGCGATTCGCCCTTTGCGCATCCTTAACCTCCATGTACTGAAGCGCAAACCGTTCACGACGAGTCATCATCTCCGCAGCAACTTATCTCTTGCCTGCCATGTGGGCGCGACGAACTCTCGTGTCAGAAAGCTCAAGGACATGATGAGAATCGGCCTCGTATTCCTCCGTCACACGAGAAAAGTTAGCATTCTTTGAGACAAACAGCCTCCGTCTCCGCCGCCTTAGCCCTAGATTCAGCCTTACGAATCTCCGCATCATTTGCGCTCACCGTTTCGCTCATAAGGCGAAGACACTGCAAAATAAGAGAAGTCTTTTATCAAAATCCGGTCACACGCAAAACGAATACGAAAATTGGTAAATAACAACAGACCTTGTTGACAAGCCTCGACGCCTTCACAAACGGCATCTCGGCCGGCTCAACTTCATACAAGGGAACCGAGAAATCTATATAATCCTCAACATTGATATCTGCGTCAAGCCATTGGTCTGGATCAATCGGAACATCTCTCTCCTATGCAGATCTAGATCTCTCCCTCGCTTCCGCATCATCATCCGTCTCGATGCGATCGTTCTGAGAAAAACTAGAAGAGTAATAGGCAACGGGCGACGAACTCTCTTCGGGGAAAAGTGTCCCCAATAAAGCTGACCGCCGCGAAGAAGACTCCTAACCAACGCAAGGTCTTCGAGTGACGGCACAAAGGGTTAGACGCTGCAAAGCACAAATTGGACACAAAGATTAGAACACAGAAACAAAAAAGATAATGTGCAGTCTAAGTACCTTTTGTTACCCATTCGGTCCTGAACGAAGGGATACAACTTTCCTCCACCGATGCACTAACGATCCGAACGTAAAAGAACCAATCCTTCCACTCGTGTCCGTTCGAGGTGAGCCCGTCTTTAACCGACATATTCAACCGCGGAGATAAGTATAAATAACCCCCGCGCGCACGCTTGACCAGCAGCATAGCCTTGAGATAGTCCGCGCTGAGAGACATTCCACATTCATAACCCAGCACCAAAAGCCTGACAAGGTGCTGCAACGCAGAGAGACAAAGCTGGCTGATAGGTAGTTTGGACCAATCAGAGAGCTCAACAATGACTCGCGGAATAGGGAACAACAATTGACAATTGAGTAGAAAAGCCTCGTAACACGTAAAGTAACCCGAGGACAGAGTCTCGGCGTCTTGACCCCATTCGGGAAGACAAAACTGCACCGAATCCGGAATCATGCGAGAATTCCGTAACTTCTTGAGGGAACGTACCTTTCCTTGGAACCCAAAAGTTAGGTGGGGGAACATCCGCAACGCGCAAAGCTGCTCGATATTCCTTGGTTTCTTCCTTACTCACGGTAAATCTCAGAAAGAACGGCTCGGGAAGGGCACAACCATCAAAAGAATCGAGGTCACTCAGTTCGAAGATTGACGCATGAGCACATCCTGAAGCTCTCCATTCGGAAGACATGTTGAGCAATTGATCGACCATGGATTTTACCCATTTTTAGCCATGGTTTATAGGTGCTTTCATATATATTTAATACAATATAGAGTCTATTTAGAGTATTTATAGGTTCAGGTACGATATGGAGTAAAGTGGTGATTTTGGTGTCTTTGGAGCCTTTAAGTGCAGAACTGCGCAGACGCGTCAGATGTTTAGATTTTGATGGAGACCTTTCCATTATGCGATTTAGCTTATCTTCAGAAACAAGATAGATCTTTGAGTTAGCTTTCCAATGCCACCGGTTTGGTGTCAATCCAACGGTTAGATCAGAAGTTATTCCCGTTTTACTAAAGAGTGGTCAGTCTGCCTCGCGAGAGAAATTTGCCGAGAAGATATGTGCATGTCGATCGATGGGAGACAATTCACATCGATCGATATAAATTCCAGAACGTGGGCTGACTATATTTCATGAACGACTGAAGCCCAGAAGATACAACAAAGTTACCAAAATACCCTTGGACTTCCAGAAACCCTAGTTATGATATTTATAACCATTGCTGACGGCTACCCGTTATCTAAATTTTCTAAGTTCTTTTCTATTGTTAGGAGAGAAGGGAGGAACTCCTATCAGAGTCCTCCTAGAACTCCATTGGTTTTGGTTTTATATTATTAATGTTCTTTATCTATTCATCTATGAATTCTGTGACAATCTTCATGTCTGAATAGATCCACCTGTTGGATTTGGGGTTCAGATAGGCTGTGGGATTAGCCCTAACTATAGATTGCTAAGTTGTGATATTCATAATCATGATGAACCCTAATGCTTGATTCTAGAGTCATGAACTAGAACCATGAACATGATGGCATTAATTCATTAATCATTTTGATATCATCCTGTATAAACTAAGATCCTCTAGGGATAAGTGAAAGCCGATCTATGATCTTGGTGGGCACTTTTCCAACTCGATCTGAAGCTATACGATCAATACTCCTATAGAGTAATTGATCAACAACAAGTATATATCGATCGATATCGCCGTCAAAACATTGATCGATATTGTCGGAATCAGATTCGTGGACGAGTCTAGACTGCGAAGGCTGATAGATTCATCTAAGAGTTGAAACTCTTTAATATCATGCATGCAACTTGTTTGGCATCTATAGAATTATAATCCTGATTACCTGAATAGAAACCCTAGATCTAGCAACCATCCTTCCATCAAACAAATCCTTGCCAAGCTGAACAATTACCTTGTTCATCTTGTTTACTTTTTTCTAGTTTACTATATTTATTTACTGAATTAATACCTATTAGCCTAGCTTAATCATATAACTATTAGATGTATTAGGTTCCCTAGCTCCCTGTGGATTCAATCCCTAAGTACTACAATTGAATCTCTTTTGATGAGAGTAATTCACTCCTTAGGGTAATTTGAGTGATATCAGCAATCAAAAGAGAGAAAGATTCAAAGAGAAAGGGGAAGAGAAAACTTCTTGAACCTTAGAAAAGTTATGTGGAAAGAAGTGAGTAAAGAATTTCAAAACTTACTCCACATACTTATAAGAAAATCTTTACTATTCATCTTTGTACTTTTGACTATTAAAGTTCCGCTTAATTCTACCAAACTTGCCGAACAAGTTCAAACCGCTCGCAAGAACTCTACGATTCTTGTGAACTGGGGGCTAACTGTTGGGGTCAAAATTGGTACGACGGAATCAATGACCAAAACTTTTCGCAAAAATAAAAATACATTTTATAAAACACCAGGGGTTGTTTTATAAAATTTTAAGGACTTTCCGAAAAAAGAAAATCCGCGCGAAACTTGGAAATTATCATCTCGGAAAAACAAACGAAATAATCTCCGATTACACGATTTCCCAAGTTAAAACGTATTAATCCGAAAGTCTCGCACAACGGCTCGGAAAGTCCTAAAACGTGATAAAAACACTGTTCATCCGAACACTGTTCATTCGGCTACTGTTCATTGCACTACTACTCACATGGGTACTGTTCATCGTGCTACTGTTCATCCGGTTACTATTAATCTGAACACTATTCATCGGAGTACTATTCACCCGATATCGATCGACAGCATTCACCCGATGTCGATCGACACTGTTCACCACAAGTCGATCGACACTGTTCACCACAAGTCGATCGACACTCATAGTCGAAAATCGATCGACAAAGTCTCGCAGGGAGCAGGTAAGTTTTCTGTTAACACATATATTAATCAGGAAGTAGTCCAAATTGAACCAATAGGTAAAATAAGCAATGCAAATAGCCAAAATAAAAATAAACATGGGACCAAAATCCCTATCACAATCCACTAGGAAACCACCCCGAGCGTAAACGCGCGGGAGAAAATATGTTTTTTTTTTAAGTAATTTTTATATAATTTATATATGTTAGTCAATCATTTTGAATTATTTAATAAACTAATTATTTTGTACGAAGATCAATACTTAAAAAATAATCTTATATAATAGAAGAGTGAAAATATAATTTATGTTTGAAAATGTATAAATTTAAATGTTATGTGTTTAGCATAACAATATTAAGTAAACTTTAATATTAAAGTCGCAGTCATTTTCTTTTATCTTTTTATATATGAGAAGACAAAATTTTAAAATTTGTTGAAATGATGGAACAGTTTAAATCTTTTAATTAAATAATATAATATGTTTTAAAACACTGTAATTAACATGCAAAGATCGACATTTTTAAATCTATGAGGCTTAGTACCTCCATACAAACTGGGTTAGAAAAACAAAAAAAAAGGACTTTATCAGAAGTAGAATAAGAGATTACACAAAAAAATTTAGGTTGTTTTCTTACAGCCAGATTGGTTTGGATATGGTAGTTTAGTTTCAGTGAAACTAAACCTATTAATTTATTTTTGCAGACACCACATTAAATTTTTAAAGATCGTTTAAAACTATATAATGAATCAAACATTATATTCAAGAGTACTAAGAATCATACCTATATTAGAAAAAAGCATAAATTTTCTTAAAAAAATTGCATCTGTAAAACGTTCTATTTATAGTAATTTGAAAAGGTACATTGATAGATTATCAAGAGTTTTGTTTTGTTTTAAAATGAATATTTTCAAGAGTTGCGAGGAAAAAAAAGTTCAACCAAATACATTTTCAGGACCATTAGATAAAACCATAATAATTACAACCACGAGACTGAAACTCTTAAAAAAAAAATTAAAAAATCATGAATTACGGAAAAGTATGACTCTTCAAATTAAAGAGATGTGTTGTTTGAAAAAAAAATAACTGCTCATAGCAATTTTAATTTAAGTATAAAAAAATTATTAAGACCAATAGAAGAAAAAAAAATTATAACCAAAGATTGTAATCCTTCAAATATGAAAAAGTATGACTATTTCATGTAAAAAAGATGTGTGGTTTGGAAAAAAATTGATGTTAGTGTCTATGTGCTTTCATTACCATACATATGAATGTATATATTTTTATACTTATTACAAGGTACAACAGAACTTTAAGGCTGTTTCATATACACTTCTTTTTGAGCCATCGATCCATATCATGGATCATAGTCCATAGCACCCGACCATGAACAGTATGTTTACCACTCATGATGGCTCGGCC
>CAKOAT010087378.1:25530-46958 GCA_932364175.1 Eruca vesicaria subsp. sativa | reverse complement strand
CGCACCCTTTCGGTCCCGAACCGTTCTTTCGGTCCCGATCCGTTCGCACCCTTTCGATCCCGAACCGTTCGCACCCTTTCGGTCCCAAACCAATCGCACCCTTTCGGTCCCGAACCGTTTGCACCCTTTCGGTCCCGAACCGTTCGCACCCTTTCGGTCCTGACACGTTCGCAACCTTTCGGTACCAACATGCTCACACCCTTTCGGAACCGATATGTTAACCCTTTCGGTCCCGACACGTTCGCACCCTTTCGGTCCCAACACGTTCGCACCCTTTCGGTACTGACACGTTCGCACCCTTTCGGTACCGACACGTTCACACTCTTTCGGTCCCGATACATTCGCACTCTTTCGGTCCCGTCAAATTCGCACCATTTCGGTTTCGATACGTTCGCACCTCTTGGGTCACGGCATGTTCGTACCTCTTGGTTCATGACACATTTGTACCTCTTGGGTCACGACACATTCGTACCTCTTGGGTCACGACATGTTCGTACCTCTTGAATCACGATACATTCATACCTCTTCGGTCACGACACATACAAATATTATCTTCTAAAAAGTCAATATTAATATTTAAACTTATGAAAATGTATGACAAAATGACAAATATGATTGTGGCTATTAAAATGAAATATATGCATTTTCAATGAAGAGTTGTCAAATATTTGATGACATCATCAATCATATGAAATTTTTTTTTTGCATCTTTTCATTATAAAAACAATTGTGTCTCAGAAAAAAATAATTTAAAAATATTTAAAATAGTTTTAAGAGTTGTGTCTTCTCATAATAAAAATATACTAATTATAACAATCTTGATTAATTTAAAAGTCTGTGAATGCCAAATAAAAAAAATTGAGACTCTTAATAAAAATGTCTATTAGTGTGAAAGGTTGAAAATACAAAATAAAATGAAAAGTTGTGTCTCTTTAAAGAAATAACTGAAAGATTGTGTCTCTTAATAAATAAAATGAGATGTTGTCACTTAATAAAAATCAAAACAAATTCTAAAGGTTGTGAATGTCAAATAAAATAAAAATTGTGTATTTTAATAAAAAATCCCAGTTAATTCTAAAAGTTGTGAATGTCAATCAAGATGAAATGTTGTGACTCTTAATAAAAATATCAATTAATGTGAAATGTTGTAAATGTAAAATAAAATGAAAGTTATTTCTGTTAATAAATAAAATGAAAGGTTGTGTCTCTTAATAAAATAAAATGAAAAGCTGTGTCTCTTAATAAATAAAATGAAAGATTGTATGTCTTAATAAAAATACCAATTAATTCTAAATTTGTGTATCTTAATAAAAATCTCAATTAATTCCAGAGGTTGTGAATGCCAAATAACATGAAAAGTTGTAATTCTTAATAAAAATGCCTATTAATGTGAAATATTGTAAAGGCAAAATAAAATGGAAAGTTGTGTCTCTTTAAAAAAAAAGAAGGAAAAGTTTTGTTTCTTAATAATTAAAATGAAAAGCTGTGTATCTTAACAAAAATCTCAATTAATTCTAAAGATTATGATGTCAAATAAAATAAAAAGTTGTGTATCTTAATAAAAGTCTCAATTAATGTGAAAGGTTGCGAATGCCAAATAAAATAAAATGTGGATTATTTTTGAAAAATATATTTTATGATTTGTTATATACCCTTAAAAGTGTCTTTTAAGGAAACAAATAAATAATTAACCTTCTCTGATTATTTTTATATTTAATTTTAAAAATGGTTTGCATTTAAATTTTGCATACAAACTTTATAAAGTAGTTCCATAATTTGTTTAACACGATTCACCTTGGATTGTATATTCATTTCTATAGGTGTGTAGTATTTACCATCAGGAGTCATGCCTCAAACTTTACCACTCATGATGGCTCGGCCTTAACTCTAATGACTTGCATCCATAAGTATCAATGATATTATGTTCGTTCACTTTTGGTAACATTATGTTTGCACCCTTTCGGTGATCTTATATTCACACCTTTTTGATGACGTTACATTCTCACCATTTTGGTGATATTACATTCGCACCCTTTCGGTGACGTTCCATTTGCACCCTTTCGGTGACGTCACATTCACACCTTTTCGATCCCGAACCACTCGCACCCTTTCGGTGCCGAACCGTTCGCACCCTTTCGGTGCCGAACCGTTCGCACCCTTTCGGTGCCGAACCGTTCGCACCCTTTCGGTGCCGAACCGTTCGCACCCTTTCGGTGCCGAACCGTTCGCACCCTTTCGGTGCCGAACCATTCGCACCCTTTCGGTGCCGAACCGTTCGCACCCTTTCGGTCCCGACACGTTCGCACCCTTTCGGTCCCAACACGTTCACACCCTTTCGGTACCGACACGTTCGCACCCTTTCGGTACCGAAACGTTCGCACCCTCTCGGTACCGACACGTTCGCACTCTTTCGGTCCCGAACGGTTCGCACCCTTTCGGTCCCGAGCCGTCCGCACTCTTTCGGTCCCGAACCGTTCTTTCGGTCCCGATCCGTTCGCACCCTTTCGATCCCGAACCGTTCACACCCTTTCGGTCCCGAACCAATCGCACCCTTTCGGTCCCGAACCGTTTGCACCCTTTCGGTCCCGAACCGTTCGCACTCTTTCGGTTCTGACACGTTCGCAACCTTTCGGTACCAACATGCTCACACCCTTTCGGAACCGATATGTTCGCACCCTTTCGGTCCTGACACGTTCGCACCCTTTCGGTCCCAACACGTTCGCACCCTTTCGGTACCGACACGTTCGCACACTTTCGGTACCGACACGTTCGCACTCTTTCGGTCCCGATACATTCGCACTCTTTCGGTCCCGTCACGTTCGCACCATTTCGGTTTCGATACGTTCGCACCTCTTGGGTCATGGCATGTTCGTACCTCTTGGTTCATGACACATTTGTACCTCTTGGGTCATGACACATTCGTACCTCTTGGGTCACGACATGTTCGTACCTCTTGAATCACAATACGTTCATACCTCTTCGGTCACGACACATACAAATATTATCTTCTAAAAAGTCAATATTAATATTTAAACTTATGAAAATGTATGACAAAATGACAAATATGATTGTGGCTATTAAAATGAAATATATGCATTTTCAATGAAGAGTTGTCAAATATTTGATGACATCATCAATCATATGAAATTTTTTTTTTTGGTCCATTAGATCTTAAAATCAAGTTAACTATTACCATTGGACTGAATTTTTATTTTCCTATAAAAAAATGCTGATGTCACTTTCAGTTTGCTATTATATATAGATTCCACGTTGAATAACGGTGAAGAAATAAAATTGCCGTTGCAAAACTACAAAACCCCTGTTCCCCTGAAATCGATCGACACGTCTCACAACGCGTCGACCGGTACTGCCCACCCGAAATTGATCAACTCGATACATCCCGTGTTGACTGATACTGTTATCGTGAAATCGATCGACAGAGCTAATCGCGCGTCGACCGATACTGCCCATCCCGTGTCGACCGAGACTGTTCTTCCAAGATCGACCGACACTGTTTGCGGAAAGGAACAAAATTTTGCTACAAGCTGAAACTTAAGTACATCCCTATTATAAGTCAGCGTCTCTTTCATGGTTATCTTGACGAGCAACCAATAGTTCATATTGATATGTTTGAAGAACTAATCTGGTCTATTGATATACCATGATTTTGACCCGTTTTTGGTCATGGCATTGATATGTTTTTATGATAATTATCTATGTTTTGGAGTCTATTAGGTATGTTTTCAGGTTCATGACCAGTTTGGAGTAAAGTGATGATTTAGGTGCCTTATGGAGCTTAAAGGAGAGTTTTCCAAGATGACTATGAAGATCCGACAATAAGAGACACATATCAATCGATACACACCTTGTGTAATCGATCGATGACGCTTCCATAGAAGTTGAAGTCGAGATACTCCATCGATCGATGTACACCATGTACCATCGATCGATACAAAGCGTGATGAGCAAGATTTACTTGGCCGATTTGAAGCCCAATTTCTCCCCAAATTACAAGATTGCTCCTGAAGAGTCTTTAACCTAATTGTACTCATATTTATAGTTATGCCTAAGTTCTTTAGCAAAGGGGGATCTAAGTTTTTGTAATCTTTTACTATTCTATACTTAGCAATAAAGTATTTTCTTTTCATCTTATTTTTTTGCTATGAATCACATGGATATGTCTGAGTAGATTCATTTGTTAGATTTAGAGTTCAAATAGTTATGAGGGATTAGCCCCAACTATGGAGTGTTGAGTTGTTATATTCATTATCCAAAAGAACCCTAATGCTTACTCTAGATTAGCTACCTAGAAGTATGATTATGGAGTGACTAATCTAATAGTCATTATCCTGAAATCATTTGGCTAAGCTCAGATTTTATTAGGAACATGCAATAGGCGGTCTAATAGAAATTCTCGGGTGAACATAGTTTCAATTCGATCCGATGCTATATCGATCATACTCCTATAGAGTAATCGATCGACGTCAACATATATCGATCGACACTGCGATAGCAGCATCGATCGATAATGTTGGCAATCAGATCAATGGACGAGTCTAACTAGCGACAGCTATAGATTTGTTTAAGGATTGAAGTTCTCCTATACTTGCAAGCAATTCGTTAAGACATCAATAGATTTATAATCCTGATTTTCTGAATAGTGACCTTGAATCTAGCTACTTTCTTTTACTGTTTTAAAACCCAAAACCTATTCTCTTGAGCAACTTACCATTGCTCACAACTTTTATTTATTGCTTTTAAACCTATTTAACCTAGCTTAATCACTTAGGATTATATATTTTGTGACTCTAGTTCCTTGTGGATTCGATCCCTAAGTACTACGATTGAACCTCTTATTTGAGAGAGTAATTCACTCCTTAGGGTTAAACATTTGAGTGATATCAAATTAGGCGCCGTTGCCGGGGAAATAAGATTACTATTAGATTTAATCTGATTCAGTATAGGTTATTTGTTACTTTTTATTTTTCAATCTTTCGACAAAATTTTTTTTCTTCTTTTCTTTTCTTTTTCAGGTACATGCCCAGCAGTACTAGAAGCAAAAAGGACAAGCAACTTTTGTGCTCAGAAGATCCCAAACGTTTGGAACGTAGCATCCGCAAAGACCTACGCTCCACATCGATCGACACCAACCCCTCTCTGTCGACCGATATCCGCTTACCACCGTCGACCAACAACGGTTCGTCGACCGATATTCTCACCGCCTCATCAATCGACAACAACAACCGTTCGTCGACCGATACACTTCACTTGACATCGATCGATACACCTCACCCTACATCGATCGATACTTACCGGCGAGACATGGTAGCGCCTATGAGTCTCATACCCGATAAGATTGGAGACCTGCGTGATCAAGATGGTCACCTGCGTAATGCCACAGGTGTTGGGGTCAAAATCGGTACAACGGAATCAATAGCCAAAACTCCCCGCAAAAATATAAAAGAAATCTTTTTATAAAACTCGAAGAATCGTTTTATAAATCTCGAGAATCGTTTTATAAAACTCGAAGAATCGTTTTATAAAACTAGAGGATTATTTTACAAAACTCGAGAATCGTTTTATAAAACTCGAGAATCGTTTTATAAAACTCGAAGAATCGTTTTATAAAACTTGAGGATCGTTTTATAAAACTCGAGAATCTTTTTATAAAACTCGAGAATCGTTTTATAAAACTCGAAGAATCGTTTTATAAAACTCTAGGATCGTTTTATAAAACTCGGTGAATCGTTTCATAAAACTCGAGAATAGTTTTATAAAACTCAAGAATCCTTTTATAAAACTCGAAGAATCGTTTTATAAAACTCGAGGATCGTTTTATAAAACTCGAAG
Source organism: Eruca vesicaria subsp. sativa (assembly GCA_932364175.1). Classification (NCBI taxonomy): domain Eukaryota; kingdom Viridiplantae; phylum Streptophyta; class Magnoliopsida; order Brassicales; family Brassicaceae; genus Eruca; species Eruca vesicaria. The sequence goes on along the minus strand of CAKOAT010087378.1, from coordinate 41,108 downwards.
AATCGTTTTATAATGCTCGAGAATCGTTTTATAAAACTCGAGAATCGTTTTATCAAAACTCGAAGGATCGTTTTATAAAACTTGAGGATTGTTTTATTAAACTCGAAGAATCGTTTTATAAAACTCGAAGAATCATTTTATAAAACTCGAAGAATCATTTTATAAAACTCAAGAATCGTTTTATAAAACTCGAAGAACCGTTTTATAAAACTCGAGAAATTGTTTTACAAAACCGCAAAAAACCAAAACCGCCGTAAAATGCGAACTAGTCTCGTCACGACTAGTTCGCCCAACGGCGAACTAAGCCGGCTTGGCTTAGTTCGCCGTTGGGCGAACTAGGAGCTTCTCTGGCCGTTCGCCAACCGGCGAGCTGGATCAGTCCGGCTCGGTTTTCCGTACATCGAACCGACCATCCCGAGCCTTGATCTCCCATATCCCCGATTCAACACTTACGTCCTTCGACACGGTTGTGTTCCGATTCACGGTCGAAATGTCTCCCATTTCGTCTCGATCCGACCTATCATTCGAGTTTTACGGTAAAACCGTAAAACTTTGTTTTCTCGAAAAGAACTCGAGGAAATCGTATAAAACGGCAACAGTTAAACGAGACACCGAATATTGCCTAAACTATACGATTTATTCGAGATTTTTTGTTAAGAACATAAAAAACGCGCTTTTAGTAAAAACGTCAAGAAAATCGTAAAAAACAGCATCGGATCAGGAAACGATCTCGTATAAAGTCGTAAAACGGATTTATCGTAAAATGGCCCGAAAGGTCTTAAATGCGATAAAAGTCCATCTCGCGATCTTAACAAAATCTAACCCGAAGATACGATAACGTTTTGATGGTTTACTCGCAGAAGGAAGATAAATGTCAAGTTTGAAGACAAATGGCAAGTTTGAAGATAAAGAGAAGATTTCCGCGGGAAAAAAGGAAGGATCGCGATAAAATGGAAAATTCCCGATAAACTCGAAATGGGGAAAATGGAAAGACTAAAACCGCCTAGGAGGGAGTATATAAGCAAGAGGCAGAGGGCAGAAGCAGAGACACGATTTTTCAGAGCTTTCACCACCTAAATTAGCATTTAGGAATATTTCTGTTTTCTGTTAGCGAGCTGCGTCTCAACTAGGATTTTCGGTCTTAGATTTCTAGAGTTAGGGATTTCGCCGACGGCTCACGCAGCTAAGGCCACTCTCGTTGTAGCAGTTCTTACATGGATTCGGAATAAAAACCTTCTTTCTCTCTCTTTCGCTCATTCATACTCTAATTTTAAGTTCATCATTTTCTTAATTATCGTTGTGCGGTTCTGCAGATAGCCGGGTCCTCTGGAAACTTAGGGTATACTCAAAGTTTCCTTATTTACGACTTATTGACAGTAGGTGAATTTCGGTTGCCACAGTTTGGCGCTAGAAGGAGGGGGGTCAGATCTATCTTACACCGAAGCCACAACATGTCCAACGAAGAAACGATGACTGGTGACCAACTAACTCGCACCGAACGCGAGAACGTTGACAAAACACCACCACCACAAGATGCGTCCGCGGCCAACGCTACAAACGCTAACGCCGAGACCATCAAAACGATGCTTTCCAAATTTAACAAAAAATCGGAAGAGCAGGAAAAGCTCATTGGTTCGGTCTCAAAACGGGTTGAAACCCTAACTGCGAAAACCAGAGAAATTCGCCCCCGCGGAACTACTAAGATCCGCAGAAGGAGGCTTGATTTCGGTGCTCCTATGGATCGCCCCAGAACCGAACAGGACAACTTACCGGAAAAGGATCCCGGAAAAGATAACCCTGACGCGACGCTAAATGAATCGGAAAAACCTTCTACTCACGAACAGGAGACCGAGGGCGATGTTGGGGTCAAAATCGGTACGACGGAATCAATAGCCAAAGCTCCCCGCAAAAATACAAAAGGAATAGTTTTATAAAACTCAAGAAGTCGTTTTATAAAACTCGAAGTCATTTATAAAACTCGCAGACCGTTTTATAAAACTCGAGAAGCCGTTTTATAAAACTTGAGAAGCCGTTTTAAAAAACTCAAAGATCGTTTTATAAAACTCGAGAAGCCGTTCTATAAAACTCGAAGATCGTTTTATAAAACTCGAGAAGCCGTTTTATAAAACTCGAACAATTGTTTTATAAAACTCGAGAATCATTTTATAAAACTCGAAGAATCGTTTTATAAAACTCGAAGATCGTTTTATAAAACTCAAAGAATCGTTTTATAAAACTCGAAGATCGTTTTATAAAACTCGAGGATCGTTTTATAAAACTCACAAAGAATCGTTTTATAAAACTCGGGAATCGTTTTATAAAACTCAAAGAATCGTTTTATAAAACACAAAGAATCATTTTATAAAACTCAAAGATCGTTTTATAAAACTCGAAGATCGTTTTATAAAACTCGAAGACCGTTTTGTAAAACTCGAAGATCGTTATATAAAACTCGAGAATCATTTTACGAAACCGCAAAAAACCAAAACAGCCGTAAAACGCGAACTAGTCGCAACTAGTTGCGCCACCGGCGAACTAAGCCAGCCGGCTAAGTTCGCCGCTGGACGAACTAGAGACTTCCTGGACGTCCCGAGCCTCGATCTCCCGCATCCCCGATTTGAGACTGACGTCTTTCGACACGGTCGCATTCTGAACCAAGGCCGAAATGTCTCCCGTTCCATCTCGATCCGACCTATCGTTCGAGTTTTACGATAAAAATCGTAAAACTTCATTTTCTCGACAAAGAACTCGAGGATATCGTATAAAACGGAAACGGTTAAACGAAACACCGAACATTGCCTAAACTATATGATTTATTCGAGATTTCTCGTTAAAATCGTAAAAAACGCGTTTTAATAAAAACGTCGAGTAAATCGTAAAAAAAACGCGTTTTTAATAAAAACGTCGAGTAAATCGTAAAACCTTACGATTTGCTCGAGGAATTTACTAAAAACGACATCAGATCAGAAAACGATCCCGTACAGAGTCAGAAAACGGATTTATCGCAGAACGGCCCGGAAGGTCCTAAAACGCGATAAAAGCCCATCTCGCGTTCTTAACGGAATCTAACCCGAAGATACGATAACATTTTGACGATTTACTCGCAGGAGGAAAATAATTATCAAGCTTGAAGATAAAAGGCAGGTTTGAAGAAAAATAGAAGATTTCCGCGGAAGAAAAGGAAGGATCGAGAAAAATGGAAGATTCTCGATATACTCAAATCTGGGCGAAATGGAAAGACCGAATGGCCAAGGCGAGGAGTATATAAGTAAGAGGTCTAGGGCAGAAGCAAGGGACACGATTTTCAGAGCTCTCACTACCAAAACTAGCATTTAGGAATATTTCCGTTTTCTGTTAGCGAGCTGCGTCTCAACTAGGGTTTTTCGTTCTTAAGCTCTTCGTCTACTCTTTTTATACCAGTTCTACGCAGATTCGGAATAAGAACCTCTTTGCTCTCAATTTCGTTTATTCTTTTTTGAATTCTAAGTTTATCGTTTCCTTATTTACGATTATTTGACAGTAGGTGGATTTCGGTTGCCACAGTTTTGCGCTAGATGGAGGGGGGTCGGATCTATCTCACACCGAAGCCGCAACTTGTCCAACGAAGAAACGATGACCGGTGACAACCAAACTCGCAACGAACGCGATAACGTTGAAACAACACCACCACAAGGAGCGTCTGCGGCCAACGCTACAAACGCTAACGCCGAGACCCTCGAGAAGATGCTTTCCGAGTTTAACAAAAAATCAGAAGAGCAGGAAAAGCTCATTGGTTCGCTCGCGAAACGGGTAGTGACCCTAACCGCGAAAACCCGAGCAATTGGCCCCGCGGAACTACTAAGATCCGCGGAAGGAGGCTCACTTTGGCGCTCCTACGGATCGTCCCATAACCGAGCAGGGTAACTTACCGGAAAAGGAATCCGGAAAAGACAATCCTGACGCGACGCTGAACGAATCGGAGAAACCTCCTACTCACGAACAGGAGACCGAGGGCGACGGCATTGAAAGGGTTAACCTGGAGACAAGCGACCAGGCCGATTCATCGGACGAAGACGCTGACGTCCATCCTAGGAGAAGAAAGACTCAAAGTCCTCTGCCAGAGTCTTCTCCGGAACGTTCTTTTACTGGAGACGAGGGGGAACTCGACTTCGCGCGATACGCAAAAACTGCCGAGAAGCGATCTCCAGTCACTCGCAGCAAACGCCGACAAGGTCGGTAAGCTGCTGGCGGTCTGGCCGAGATTCGCGATCTCCGCGAATATATCACCAAAACGGCCGGAGCGGTAATAGCGGTGAAATCTCAGATTCACCACGCTACCAGCGCCGCACCCGAGATTGATCGGCTACTGTACGAGTCTCGGACAACGCCCTTCACGGCCCGCATCACCCAGATCAAACTGCCCGATCCCGGAAAACTTAAGGTGCCGACTTACGACGGGAAGTCCGATCCCAAAGCGCACCTACAAGCATTCCAGATCACCATGGGACGAGCCAAGCTCAAGGACCACGAAAAAGATGCAGGCTACTGCCGCCTCTTCGTCGAAAACCTAGAAGGAGCAGCGCTCGAATGGTTCGCCAAACTTAGGCGAAATTCAATCGGAAGTTTCCATCGACTGGCTTCAGAATTCCTGAAGCAGTACTCGATGCTCATTAACCCGGAAACCTCCGACGCCGACCTCTAGAGCTTGGTGCAGAAGGAGGATGAATCTCTCTGCGATTTCATGAGTAGGTTCAAACTCGTCATGGCTAGGGTTAGCGGGATTAGCGACAAAGCCGCCATCGACGCGTTAAGGAAATCGCTATGGTATAAATCGAAATTCCGGAAGTGGATAACTCTCGAGAAACTGCGGACGATCCAGGATGCGCTCCATAAGGCCACTGACTTCATAACCATCGAAGAGGAGACCAAAATCCTGTCCGAGAAGTATAAGCCGACGAAAACATCCGCGAAGGATAACGCGTCCGAGCAGAAGCAGAAAAAGAGGAACTCTCGTAATGACAAATTCGTCCATCACGAGGGACAGGATCTCCAAGGGGCGCATAACTACGCCATCTACTCCGGTTCGGAGCAAGGACGAACTACGGGTAACACGTGGACGAGAAATTCGAATTACGACGAGAATTCTTTCTGCGACCTCCACCAAACCTGCGGGCATTCCACCGTAAACTGCAAAGTTCTCGGCGCCAGACTTGCCGCAAAATTGGTCGCGGGAGAACTTTCCGAGATATCCAGTGTCAAGGATCTCATCCGCGATTCGGAACGCGCGAGCAGAAACTCTGCCTCAGTGAAAACCAGTCAGGCGAAAAGCGCGGACGAAGACAAGACGAGAAGGGTAACGACGCTAACCGCCAAAAAAAACAACATGATTATCGGCGAATCGCAATACTACAACGACACCGTCTCGTCTATAAAATCCTACCAACGCAAAGCCGAAACCGGCTCGAGTTGGAAGGTGCCGACGGATGACGCTCCGAAAGGAGTGATCTCATTCGAAGACGCTGAAACTGGCGGAATCGACCAACCTCACGCCGATCTTCTTGCCATCGACTTAGTAATAAGCGATTTAGAAGTCGCTCGGATCTTGGTCGATACCGGAAGTACTGTCAACGTGATCTTCCGCAACACGCTAGCACGCATGGGAATAGATCTCTCGGAAGTCGAGCAGATTCCAAAACCGCTGACTAGTTTCTCCGGCGAGACGTCAATGACCCTGGGATCAATCCGATTACCAGTCGCCGCAAAAGAAGTAACAAAAATCGTTAACTTTGCGGTAGTTGATTTCCCGGCTATCTAGAACGTGATTATGGGAACGCCTTGGATAAATTCCATGAAGGCGGTTCTGTTAACTTATCATTTAGGCATCAAATTCCCAACGCCTACAGGAGTCGCACTAATTTGGGGATGCCAAAGACAATCACGATCCTGCTTCCTAGCCGAACATAAGCTAAGGCAATTGGCGGTAGCAACCGTGAAACCAAAACGGGCAAAGGTCACGCCACCGCCCGCAGAAGACAACCCGAAGCAAGCAACGGCCGAGAAAACAGAAGTTTCCGCACCCATCGCTTCCACCCGAACGGAGGAGACAATCCTGAACAAAGACATCGATCCCGCAACTGAAGCGATCGAGAAGTCTGCGACAGCCGAGTAAGCACACTCGCGCAAACAATCAGAACTACGAGATGGATTGATTTCCGAAAAGAATACGTAGGCAGCTCGCCTAAAGACGAGTTCAGCTATCCCCCTTCCAAAACGGGGGGGAGGGGGGAGTGGGTGAGTATACGAGTACTCGTATACTCCCAAATTTTTTAAATTTTCGCTTTGTAATCGAAAAATTTTCGAATTTTTAATAAAGAAAGAGTTAGAATATCTCCGCTTAGGGCTGGGCAAAAAAACCGAACCCGAAAATCCGAACCGAATCCGACCCCATAAAAAGGAACCCGAACCGATCCGAACCCGACATAAGTATTAAATGGATCTTGTTTTACGGTATTTTGGGTTATGGGTATTACCCGAACCGAACCCGAACTTAAATGGATATCTGAAAGAACCCAAAACTTTAAAATTCCAAAAAAACTTGTGTCATATCCAATCTAAATTTCTAATATGTTTCCAAAACAGATTAATATATTATTGAGTACCTACAATAATTAATTATGATATAAATAATTAGCTCAAATATTTAGTCTAATATATAGTGTTATTTGGTTAATATTAATGTTTATGATTGACATTACATTTGAAGTTAAGTTACGAATAAATTTTTTTTGAAGTTTATATAATGTTGTTTTTAAAGTTTAAATAGTACTTCTTATGTTTATAGAATTGTTAGTTGTTAACTTTAATTTTTTATGTTTCATTATGTATTATGTTTCGTTCATACAAGACTTTGGTTTGTCATTAATCATGATATGTTTGTGTTGTCACATATAGTTCAATGACAAATCTTATATGGTTGATAGATGAGTTTCACAATATTATTTTTAAGTAGGAATAATATGGTTTGTAGAAGCTAAATACACAAATTTAATAAAATGATTGAAAATATAGTGAGTTTAATTGAGTATAAATTAGTATTTTTAGAACCGATAACCCGATTAGTATCCGAAACCGAAACTATTTCGGGTTCAACCGGATCTTGGACATGTTACTAAACCCAAACCGAACCCGACTAAACCCGAACCGAATCCGACCCCAAATTTTTATAATATCCGAATGGAGCTGAAATTCATGAACCCGAAAACCCGAAACTCGAATGAACCCGAACCGAAACCCGATTGGGATCCCGATTGCCCAGCCCTATCTCCGCTACTATCAAAAACGCAAATCCGGAAAATCGCTTCCGCAGTAACAACTATTTAATCGTTTCTCTAAATAACTTGCATATCAAAATATTTTCGGAAAGAACTGGCGAGACGTCGCCTGAACTCTCAAAGAAAAATATTTCCCCAAGTCTGTCCGCGACTATAAAAACACGAACGCTCGGCGATTGGCCCCGTCGAGCACGCTAGCCGTCCTAAACAAACGCACCGACCTATCGGTCCGCATACATCAGACGAGGATAAAATAGCGCGCTATAAAAGAAATCCAAATTTTGGGTCAGCACTTCCGGACAACTTAGAAATTGTTCCCGGTGAGATGCTCGATTCCAACCATGCGAATCGTATAAGCCGAGAACCTATCGCGGATTCTAAATCGGTATGGAGTCAGGTTAAAATCGCAACGGGCAAAACGAAAGCCGACTAGTCATCGCACAGCCCCAATCCGAAAGTAAACCTAGGTCTTGCCCTAAACCCAGCACACTGGTCGCTAACGTCTCAAGGCATGAATCGAGATCCTAAAGGCATGTCTCCTCGCCCACATCTAAACACTCGCGAAAATCAAAATCTCCTGAGTTAACGAATCGGACGATTTACACCAAAGAGTTAGATACGAGATGACAACTCGTATTCTTCCCTCTACATCTAACACAAAACACGAATTTCATACTTAGAAAATATTTTCTTATTAAAAGCATCCAAGTACATACCGCCCAGCGGTAGGGATTCAAAGCCACCAACGGCCAGTCCCCAAAAAACAACAACAAAATCAAAAAAACTAATAACATCACACATTGAAGTCATCAAACACAGACTGATCGACTTCACCATCCACGTCCGAAATCCCAGGACCAACTTCGACCGAATCCGGCGACACCACGATGGGATTCCATTGATCCCACATGCGCGCCTTAAGGTCGAAAAGTTCGGACTGCATATCTCTTTCCCGATTCAGGCTTTCCCGCCGCGCGGAGAATTCTTCAGAAAACGAAAACCTTTCATTCTGAGTTAGGGATAACCCATGAACGATCCCGCGACCTTCGCGATAATCACCATGCGCCCGTTGAACAACTTCAGCATCCAAACAACTGGTTGCAAATCGCTCACGACGAGCCTTCATCTCTTCGGCAACCTCTCGTTTGCCCACACGACGAGCATGACGAATCCTTTAGTCAGAGAACTCCTTGGCACGACGAGATCTGGCCGCACACTCATCCCTCACGCGAGCAACCTCCCTCGCAACCACTTCTTCGGTTCGGTTGGCCTCGACCTCTGCCCGAAGACGAGCAACTTCTTTTTCAGCCATGTTCGCTCGAAACCCGGCAAGGCGAGCTTCAGCGGTACGGCTGTCTAAGGCCCGGCTCATGACAAGGAAACCCTACCAAAAAAAAAAAAATTTTAAGCGATAATATAGAAACTGCTCGAAAAAGAAAACAATAAACACACGTACCTCCTTGGCTTTCTCAGACCCCTTAATAAACTCCGGGACTTGATCATGGTCGATGTCCGGAAAATGGGAGGTCGATGATCCGCCCGCCTTCGTCCAGACGCCTTCTTCCGTCTGACTATCAAGGAAGTCCTTGAGAATATTGTCAGGAGAACCCGCACGTTCAGAGTCATCATCTTCGACAACCGGATTTTTATCCCTTCGGAAGCTTGATTTTCCACTCCTTATCGAGGGAACATACGAAATAAACTCCCCGATAAACGGATCCTCTTCATAAATCGGAGAATCCGCAAAGAGTCGAGATCGGAAGAGGGCAACCGCTTGGCGGACGCGTTGCGGAGAAAAACTGCACCAACCAACTTCACCACATTTGAGAGAAGTGGTGATGTTCTGGAGATCCGCGGGATACGGAGGCAAGGGGTTGTTCACTGCGGAAAAACAGAAACGAATAAAAAAACTAATAAGAGGAAGAGGATTCGTATGAACTCGATTCACATACCTTTCCGACCCCACGTGGTCGTAAAAAGCGGAATGCAACCCTCCTCGACTGACGCGCTGTCAATACGAACGTAGAAGAAATTTTTCTTCCAAGAAGTAGAAAGCGTTGAGCAGCCCGTAACAATTTCGTCACGAGGGCATAGAGTGATCCTCTGCGATTGCCCCGTGGGCTTCAACAGACTCTCGAGATGATCAACGTTAAGGGTAATTCCCTGCTCATAACTCAGCGTCAGGAGACCAACGAGTTGCTTTAAAACAGGGGGAGTCAGCTGACTGATCGATAGCCCCAGCCTGTGAAGGTAATGAACAATGATTTCCGGGATCGGAAACCATAAGTGGCATTGTTGCAAGAAAATGTTGTAACATGTGAAAAAACCCTTGGGCGCAGCCTTGTCGCCCTCCCCGGCAAGTGGGAGACGAAACTCGACAGCCTCTGGGACTAGGCAAAATTCGCGCATGTAATCGATACTGTTAAAAAGAGCCGAGCTCGGATATCCGGAAGTTTGATCGACGTCCGACAAAGCTGGAACCCAAGTCCCAGGCCTAGCGGACCCCGAATCATCTCCCAACACCCAAAAAGCCTCGCGGTCTGTCGGATCGATTAACGGGGACGAATACTCTTCTTTCGGAGCTGAAACTGGAGGCCGCGAGCTCGTTTTCTCAGAATTGCGAGAACTGGAACTAGTTGAGGAACGAGTCTTTCTTCCTGAAAACATGTTTGAAGATCCTCAAAGAAAGTAGAGAGAAAAATTTCTTGGATAAGTTGTAGAAGATGGGGTAAAGAATTCAAAATTTTACTCCATCCACTTATAGGGAAGAATTTTACTATTCACCCTTGGACTTTTGGGCATTAAAGTTCCGCCAAATTCTACCAAACTCGCCAAACAATCTCAATCCACTCGCAAGAACCCCACGCTTCTTACGACCTGGGGGGCTAACTATTGGGGTCAAAATCGGTACGACGTAATCAATAGCCAAAACTCCCCGCAAAAATAAAAAAGGAATAGTTTTATAAAACCTAAGAAGTCGTTTTATAAAACTCGAAGTCATTTACAAAACTCGCATACCGTTTTATAAAACTCGAGAAGCCGTTTTATAAAACTTGAGAAGCCGTTTTATAAAACTCGAAGATCGTTTTATAAAAATCGAGAAGCCGTTTTATAAAACTCGAAGAATCGTTTTATAAGACTCGAGAATCATTTTATAAAACTCGAAGAATCGGTTTATAACTCGAAGATCGTTTTATAAAACTCGAAGAATCGTTTTATAAAACTCGAAGATCGTTTTATAAAACTCAAGAATCGTTTTATAAAACCCAAAGAATCATTTTATAAAACTCGAGAATCGTTTTATAAAACTCAAAGAATCGTTTAATAAAACTCAAAGAATCGTTTTATAAAACTCAAAGATCGTTTTATAAAACTCAAAGATCGTTTTATAAATCTCGAAGATCGTTTTGTAAAACTCGAAGATCATTTTGTAAAACTCGAAGATCGTTTTATTAAACTCGAGAATTGTTTTACGAAGCCGCAAAAAACCGAAACAGCCGTAAAACGCGAACTAGTCGCAACTAGTTCGCCCACCGGCGAACTAGGAGACCCTTGACTAGTTCGCCCACCGAATTAGTCGGGACGGGACTAGTTCACCGATGGGAGAACTAGTCGAGATGGACTAGTTCGCCCACCGGCGAACTAGTCCTGTCCCGACTAATTCGCCCACCGTCGAACTAAGCCAGCCGGCTTAGTTCGTTGGACGAACTAGAGACTTCCAGGACGTCCCGAGCCTCGATCTCCCGCATCCCCGATTTGAAACTTGCGTCTTTCGACACGGTCGCATTCTGAACCACGGCCGAAATGTCTCCCGTTCCATCTCGATCCGACCTATGGTTCGAGTTTCACGATAAAAACCGTAAAACTTTATTTTCTCGACAAAGTACTCGAGGAAATCGTATAAAACGGCAACGGTTAAACGAAACACCGAAAATTGCCTAAACTGTACGATTTATTCGAGATTTCTTGTTAAAATCGAAAAACGCGTTTTTAATAAAAACGTCGAGTAAATCATTAAAAACACGTTTTTAGTAAAAACGTCGAGTAAATCGTAAAACCTTACAATTGTTGGGGTCAAAATCGGTACGACGGAATTAATAGCCAAAACTCCCCGAAAAAATACAAAAGGAATAATTTTATAAAACCCGAGGAGTCGTTTTATAAAGCCCGAAGATCGTTTTATGAAACTCGAGAATCGTTTTATAAAACTCGAAAAGCCGTTTTATAAAACCCGAAGATCGTTTTATAAAACTCGAGAATCGTTTTATAAAACTCGAAAAGTCGTTTTATAAAACTTAAGGATCGTTTTATAAAACTCGAGAATTGTTTTATAAAACTCGAAAAGCCGTTTTATAAAACTTAAAGATCGTTTTATAAAAATCGAGAAGCCGTTTTATAAAACTTAAAAATCATTTTATAAAACCCGAAGATCATTTTATAAAACTCGAGAATCTTTTTATAAAACTCGAAAAATCATTTTACGAAACCGTAAAAAACCGAAACAGCCGTAAAACACGAACTAGTCACGACTAGTTCGCCCACGGGCGAACTAGGAATTCCTGGACATACCGAGCTTCGGTCTCCCGCATTCCTGATTCGAAACTTACGTCTTTCGACACGGTCGCGTTCTGGATCACGGCCGAAACATCTCCCGTTCAATCTCGATTCGACCTATCGTTCGAGTTTTACGATAAAAACCGTAAAACTTCGCTTTCTCGATAAAGAACTCGAAGAAATCGTATAAAACGGCAACGGTTAAACGAAACACCGAACATTGCCTAAACCATACGATTTATTCGAGATTTCTCGTTGAAATCATAAAAAACGCGTTTTTAATAAAAACGTCGAGTAAATCATAAAAAACGCGTTTTTAATTAAAACGTCGAGTAAATCGTAAAACCTTACGATTAGTTCGAGGAATTTACTAAAAACGGCATCAGATCAGGAAACGATCCCGTACAAAGTCGGAAAACGGATTTATCGCAAAACGGCCCGGAAGGACCTAAAACGCGATAAAAACCCATCTCACGATCTTAACGGAATCTAACCCGCAGATTCGATAACGTTTTGACGGTTTACTCGCAGGAGGAAAATAAAAGTCAAGTTTGAAGATAAAAGGAAAGTTTGAAGAAAAATAGAAGATTTCCGCGGAAGAAAAGGAAGGATCTAGAAAAATGGAAAATTCCCGATATAGTCAAATCTGGGCGAAATGGAAAGACCGAATGACCAAGGCGAGGAGTATATAAATAGGAGGTCTAGGGCAGAAGCAAAAGGGACAATTTTCAGAGCTCTGACCACCAGAAATTAGCAATTAGGAATATTTCCGTTTTCAGTTAGCGAGCTGCGTCTCAATTAGGGTTTTCGTTCTTAGATTTCTAAGGATTTCGCCGACGGCTCACGCAGCTTAGGCCTCTCTTTTGTACCAGTTCTTACGCAGATTCGGAATAAGAACCTTCTTGCTTTCAATCTCATTTATTTTCGTTTTAATTTTAAAGTTCATCATTTTTTTAATATTCGTTGTGCGGTTCTATAGATAGCCGGTTCCTCTGGAAACTTAGGGGTTTCCCAAAGTTTCCTTATTTACGATTATTTGACAGTAAGTCAATTTCGGTTCCCACAGTTTGGCGCTAGAAGGAGGGGGGGGGTCGGATCTATCTTACACCGAAGCCGCAACATGTCCAACGAAGAAACGATGACTGGTGACAACCAAACTCGCGACGAACATGATAACGTTGAAACAACACCACCACAAGGAGCGTCTGCGGCCAACGCTACAAACTCTAACGCCGAGACCCTCGAGAAGATGCTTTCCGAGTTTAACAAAAAATCGGAAGAGCAGGAAAAGCTCATCGGTTCGCTCGCGAAACGGGTAGAAACCCTAACCGCGAGAACCCGAGCAATTCGCCCCCGCATAACTACTAAGATCCGCGGAAGAAGGCTGGACTTTGGCGCTCCTACGGATCGTCCCAGAACCGAGCAGGGTAACTTACCGGAAAAAGGTTCCGAAAAAGACAATCCTGACGCGACGCTGAACGAATCAGGGAAATCTCCTACTCACGAACAAGAGACCGAGGGCGACGGCATTGAAAGGGTTAACCTGGAGACAAGCGACCAGGCCGACTCGACAGACGAAGACGCCGATGTCCATCCTAGGAGAAGAAAGACTCGAAGTCCTCTGCCGGAGTCTTCTCCCGAACGTTCTTATACTGGAGACGAGGGGGAACTCGACTTCGCGCGATACGCAAAAACCGCCGAAGAGCGATCTCCGGTCACTCGCAGCAAACGCCGAAAAGGTCGGAAAACTACTGGCGGTCTGATAGAGATTCGCGATCTCCGCGAATACATCACCAAAACGGCCGCAGCGGTAAAAGCGGTGAAATCTCAGATTCACCATGCTACCAGCGCCGCACCCGAGATTGATCGGCTACTGTACGAGTCTCGGAAAACGCCCTTCACGGCCCGCATCACCGAGATCAAACTGCCCGATCCCAGAAAGCTTAAGGTGCCAACTTACGACGGGACGTCCGATCCCAAAGCGCACCTACAAGCGTTCCAGATCACCATGGGACGAACCAAGCTCAAGGACCACGAAAAAGACGCAGGCTACTGCCATCCCTTCGTCGAAAACCTAGAAGGAGCCGCGGTCGAATGGTTCGCCAAACTTAGGCGAAATTCGATCGGAAGTTTCCGTCGACTGGCTTCGGAATTCCTGAAGCAGTATACGATGTTCATTAACCCGGAAACCTCCGACGCCAACCAATGGAGTTTGGTGCAGAAGGAGGACGAATCTCTCCGCGATTTTATGAGAAGATTCAAACTCGTCATGGCTAGGGTTAGCGGAATCAGCGACAAAGCCGCCATCGACGCGTTAAGGAAATCGCTCTGGTATAAATCGAAGTTCCGCAAGTGGATAACTCTCGAGAAACCGCGGACGATCCAGGATGCGCTCCATAAGGCCACTGACTTCATAACCATTGAAGAGGAGACCAAATTCCTGTTCGAAAAGCATAAGCCGACGAAAACATCCGCAAAGGATAACGCGTCCGAGCAGAAGCAGAAAAAGAGGAACTCTCGTAACGACAAATTCGCCCATCACGAGGGATAGGATCTCCAAGGGGCGCATAACTACGCCATCAACTCCGATTCATAGAAAGGGCGAACTACGGGTAACACGTGGACGAGATATTCGAATTACGATGAGAATTCTTTCTGCGGCCTCCACCAAACCCGCGGGCATTCCACCGTGAACTGCAAAGTTCTTGGCGCCAGACTTGCCGCAAAATTGGTCGCGGGAGAACTTTCTGGATATCTAGTGTCAAGGATCTCATCCGCGATTCGGATCGCCTTCCGAAGAACGACAGGAACGCGCGAGCGGAAACTCCGCCTCAGGGAAACCAGTCAGGCGAAAAGCGCGGACGAAGACAAGACGAGAAGGGTAACGACGCTAACCGCCGAAAAATCAACATGATTATCGACGAATTGGAATACTACAACGACACCGTTTCGTCTATAAAATCCTACCAACGCAAAGCCGAAACCGGCTCGAGTTAGAAGGTGCCGACGGATGACCCTCCGAAAGGAGTGATCTCATTCGACGACGCTGAGACCGGCGGAATCGACCAACCTCACGCTGATCCTCTCGTCATTGACTTAGTAATAGGCGATTTAGATGTCGCTCGGATCTTGGTCGATACCGGGAGTACTGTCAACGTAATCTTCCGCAACACGCTAGCACGCATGGGAATCGATCTCTCGGACGTCGAGCCGATTCCAAAACCGCTGACTAGTTTCTCCGGCAAAACGTCAGTGACCCTGGGATCAATCCGACTACCGGTCGCCGCAAAAGAAGTGACGAAAATCGTTAACTTCGCGGTAGTCGATTTCCCGGCTATCTACAATGTGATTATGGGCACGCCATGGATAAATTCCATGAAGGCGGTTCTGTCCACGTATCACTTAGGCATCAAATTCCCGACGCCTACGCGAGTCGCAGTAATTTGGGGATGCCAAAGACAATCGCGATCTTGCTTACTGGCCGAACATAAGCTGAGGAAATTGGTGGTCGCGATTGTTGGGCCCGAATTTAGCCCGTTAGCTGAATTAATGGGCCAAATAGTAAGAGCCGTTTGCGAAGCCTTACGAGCCCATTAGGAAGCCTCCCCTCAAATGAGGACCACATGAAACCGTAACCTATCGGTGAAAACAGGTCACGAACAAAAGACTCGGGACCTCATTTTCAAAACAGTTAGCAAGAAACAGCTCCGGAGA
>CAKOAT010087378.1:5388-15599 GCA_932364175.1 Eruca vesicaria subsp. sativa | reverse complement strand
CATTGTTCTTAATCACTTTTGATCAATCATTGTTCTTTCTATTAGATCATCAAGATCATCCTTGTAAACTCTTTTATTACCAAAAATCAATATAAACAACGTATTCATTCTCTAAGTTCTTAAGGGATTCAGCCCACGATTGTCTTCTCCCCAATCCTAACCTAACCTAAACTAGGAAGTGAGTTTTATCCCTCACAGCGATCATGAAACCAAAACGGGCAAAGGTCATGCTACCGCCCGCAGAAGACGACCCAAAGCAAGCAACGGCCGAGAAACCATAAGTTTCCGCACCCATCGCTTTCACCCGACCGGAGGAGATAATCCCGGACAAAGACTTCGATCCCGCAACTGAAGGGATTGAGAAGTCTGCAACAGCCGAGTAAGCACACTCACGCAAACAATCAGAACTACGAGATGGCTTGATTTCCGAAAGGAATACGTAGGCAGCTCGCCTAAAGACGAGTTCAGCTATCCCCCCTTCCAAAACGGGGAGGGGGGGGGAGTGGGTGAGTATACGAGTATTCGTATACTCCCAAAAGTTTTTACAAAATTTCTTTTAGCTTTGTAATCGAAAAAGTTTCGAAATTTTTAATAAAGACAAAGTTAGAATATCTCCGCTACTATCGAAAAACGCAAATCCGGAAAATCGCTTCCGCCGTAACAACTACTTAATCGTTTTTATAAAAACTCGCATATCAAAATATTTTCGGAAAGAACTGGCGAGACGTCGCCTAAACTCTCAAAGAAAAATATTTCCCCAAAGTCCGTCCGCGACTATAAAAACACAAACGCTCGGCGATTGGCCCCGTCGAGCACGCTAGCCGTCCTAAACAAACGCACCGACATATCGGTCCGCATACATCCGACGAGGATAAAATAGCGCACTATAAAAGAAATCCGAATTTTTGGTCAGCACTTCTGGGCAACTTAGAAATTGTTCCCGGTGAGATGCTCGGTTCCAACCATACGAATCGTATAAGCCGAGAACCTATCGCGGATTATAAATCGGTATGGAATCAGGTTAAAATCACAACGGGCAAAACGAAAGCCGAGTAGTCATCGCACAACCCCAATCCGAAAGTAAACCTAGGTCTTGCCCTAAACCCAGCACACTGGTCGCTAACGTCTCAAGGCATGAATCGAGATCCTAAAGGCATGTCTCTTCGCCCACATCTAAACACTCGCAAAAATCGAAATCTCCCGAGTTAACGAATCGGACGATTTACACCAAAGAGTTAGATACGAGATGACAACTCGTATTCTTCCCTCTACATCTAACGCGAAACACGAATTTCATACTTAGAAAATATTTTCTTATTAAAAGCATCCGAGTACATACCGCATAGCGGTAGGGATTCAAAGCCACCAACGGCCAGTCCCGAAAACCAACGACAGAATCGAAAAACTAAGAACATCACACATCAAAGTCATCAAACGCAGACTGATCGACTTCGCCATCCACGTCCGAGATCCCAGGTCCAACTTCCACCGAATCAGGCGACACCACAATAGGGTCCCACTGATCCCACATATGCTTCCCAGGATTGGCGGATTCATTCTTCTTCTTCTCTCTCTTAGCTAGACGCTTCTTCCGCTTCGCAATCGCAGCCTCATAAGAATAGTCCGATCCTGGGTAAGATGCAAACCCCCAACTACGCCCCGACACTCGCGGAAATTGCCATTCGCTCGTTGCGCATCTTCAAATTCCGCATAAAGAGGCACGAACCGCTCGCGCCGAGCCATCAACTCCGCAACAACCTCTCTTTTGCCTGCCCTACGAGCACGGCGAGCCATCGTGTCAGAAAGTTCTAAGCTTCGACGAGATTCAGCTTCATACTCTTCTCTCACACGAGCGACCTCCGTTGAAGCCAAATCCTGGGCACGAGAGAAACTGGCATCAATCTCCCCTCTGATACGAACAGCCTCCGCCTCTACTGCTGCAACCCTGGATTCGGCCCTGCGAAGTTCCGCACTATTCGCGCTCACCGCTTCGCTCATAAAGCGAAGACCCTGCGAAACGGAACAAACATCCTTCATAAAAATGTCTATACATAATAATAAAGAATAGGCAAATCTTGTTGAAAAGACTCGACGCTTTCGCAAACGGTGTGTCAGCTGGACCTCGGGATGACGTCTCAGCCGGATCAAATTTGGAGGGCGAAAAATCAATAAGATCCTCGATATTGATATCTTCGTCAGATGCCCGACCGCGATCAATCAGAACTTCTCTATCCTGTGGAGATCTAGACCTTTTCCTCTCCTCCGCATCATCGCCCGCCTTAAAATCAGCATGACCGTCACGAGAAAAACCGGACGAATAATAGGCGACGGCACGACGGATCCTTTTTGGAGAAAAATACCCCCAATGAAGCGGGCCGCCACGTAGAAGATTCATAACCTTCGGAAAATCCTCAAGCATCGGCATCGGGAGGGCAGGCACTGCGAAACAAACGAAAAAGTTAAAACCTATATCTATATAGATATGGGTATCACGTTAATGGAATACCATTTGTCGCCTGCGTATCCCTAATCAAAGGAATACAACTCTCCTCCACTGATGCGGTGTCAATTTTGACATAAAAGAATCGGTAAATCCAATCGTGATCATTCGAGGCAAGCCCGTCAACAACCGTCATGTCGTGCCAAGGGGCTAAGTAAAAACCATCCTTTCTTCCCTTGAATGTCAACATAGACAAAAGATAATCCGCATCAAGGGACATTCCGCGTTTGTAAGCCACTAGGGCGTAGTTGGCCGAATGGTACTCCAAACCTGTCCAAGAATTCGAAAATGGCTCGAGGAATAGGGAACCATAGTGGCAGGTCAACAGAAAGGCTTCGTAGCACGTAAAATAACCCAGAGGCGGATCCTCGGCACCCTTACCCTGGACAGGGATGCGAAACTGAACCGACTCAGGGATCGCATAGGTATTTCTCAAATATCTGAGAGAACCAACAGTACACGTGCTCATGCCAACTGTTCTCTTCCGAGGTTTATTTCTCTTCGGGACCCAGAAATTCGAAGGCGGCACCTCCGCGGCGCTCACGGCTAAATAGTAGTATGCAAACTCTTCCTTGGTCGTAAAGAAACGTTGAAAGACCGGCTCGGGAAGACGACAGCCGCTGGAAATATCGAGGTCGCTCGGATCAAAGATTGATGCATGAGCATAATCTGAAACTTTCCGTCCAAAAGACATGTTGGATAGTCGAAAGAAAAAGGATCTAAAGGAAAAAGTAGAGAGAAGCCTTCCTAAAAGTTGAGCAAGTTATGGAGGAGTGAATGAAAAACTAATAAAACTCACCCCATATACTTATAGGGAAGAATTTTACTATTCACCTTTGGACTTTTGGCCATTAAAGTTCCGCCTAATTCTACCAAACTCGCCAAACGAGCTCAATCCACTCGCAAGAACCTCACGATTCTTACGAGCCAAAACTCCCCGCAAAAATACAAAAGGAATAGTTTTATAAAACCCGAGGAGTCGTTTTATAAAGCTCGAAGATCGTTTTATGAAACTCGAGAATTGTTTTATAAAACTCGAAAAGCCGTTTTATAAAACCCGAAGATCATTTTATAAAACTCGAGAATCATTTTATAAAACTCGAAAAGCCGTTTTATAAAACTTAAGAATCATTTTATAAAACTCGAAAAGCCGTTTTATAAAACTTAAAGATCGTTTTATAAAACTCGAGAAGCCGTTTTATAAAACTTAAAGATCGTTTTATAAAAGCCGAAGATCGTTTTATAAAACTAGAGAATCGTTTTATAAAACTCGAAAAATCGTTTTACGAAACCGCAAAAAACCGAAACAGCCGTAAAACGCGAACTAGTCACGACTAGTTCGCCCACAGGCGAACTAAGCCGAGCTGGCTTAGTTCGCCGATGGGCGAACTAGGAGACACTCCACTAATTCGCCCATCGGCGAACTAAGCCGGCCCGGCTTAGGTCGCCGATGGGCGAACTAGGAGATACTCGACTTGTTCGCCCACCGGCTTAGTTCGTCGTTGGACGAACTAGAGACTTCCTGGACGTCCCGAGCCTCGGTCTCCCGCATTCCCGATTCGAAACTTACGTCTTTCGACACGGTCGCGTTCTGAATCACGGCCGAAACATCTTCCGTTCTATCTCGATACGACCTATCGTTTGAGTTTTACGATAAAAACCGTAAAACTTCGCTTTCTCGATAAAGAACTCGAAGAAACTGTATAAAACGGCAACGGTTAAACGAAACACCGAACATTGCCTAAACCATACGATTTATTCGAGATTTCTCGTCGAAATCATAAAAAACGCGTTTTTAATAAAAACGTCGAGTAAATCGTAAAAAACGCGTTTTTAATAAAACCGTCGAGTAAATCGTAAAACCTTATGATTAGCTCGAGGAATTTACTAAAATAGGCATCAGATCAGGAAACGATCCTGTACAAAGTCGGAAAACGGATTAATCGCAAAACGGCCCGGAAGGACCTAAAACGCGATTAAAGCCCATCTCGCGATCTTAACGAAATCTAACCCGAAGATACGATAACGTTTTGACGGCTTACTCGCAGGAGGAAAATAAATATCAAGCTTGAAGATAAAAGGCAGGTTTGAAGAAAAATAGAAGATTTCCGCGGAAGAAAGGAAGGATCGAGAAAAATGGAAGATTCCCGATATACTCAAATCTGGGCGAAATGGAAAGACCGAATTGCCAAGGCGAGGAGTATAAGTAAGAGGTCTAGGGCAGAAGCAAGGGACACGATTTTCAGAGCTCTCACCACCAAAACTAGCATTTAGGAATATTTACGTTTTCTGTTACGAGCTGCGTCTCAACTAGGGTTTTTCGTTCTTAAGCTCTTCGGCTACTCTTTTTGTAACAGTTCTACGCAGATTCGGAATAGGAACCTCTTTGCTCTCAATTTCGTTTATTCTTTTTTGAATTCTAAGTTTATCGTTTTCTTAATCTTCGTTGTGCGGTTCTGCAGATAGCCGGTTCCTCTGGAAACTTAGGGTTTTCCCAAAGTTTCCTTATTTACGATTATTTGACAGTAGGTGGATTTCGGTTCCCATTGGTGACGGCATCGAAAGGGTGAATTCGACAGTAGGTGGATTTCGGTTCCCATAGAAAAAAGCGACCAAGCCGACTCATCAGACGAAGACGCTGACATCCATCCCAGGAGAAGAAAAACTTGAAGTCCCCCACCGGAGTCTTCTCCCGAACGTTCTCTTACTTGAGACGAGGAGGAATTCGACTTTGCGCGATGCGCAAAAACTGCCGAGGAGCGATCTCTGGTTACTCGCAGCAAAGGCCGACGAGGTCGAAAAACTGCTGGCGATCTGACCGAGATTCTTGGTCTCCTCGAGTACATCACTAAAACGGCTGCAGCGGTAAAAGCGGTGAAATCTCAGATTCTTCACGCTACCAGCGCCGCACCCGAAATCGATCGGCTACTGTACGAGTCTCAAAAAACACCCTTCACGGCTAGCATCACCGATGTCAAGCTTCCCAATCCCGGGAAACTAAAGGTGCCGACTTACGATGGCACGTCTGATCCCAAAGCGCACCTACAGGCCTTCCAGATCACCATGGGACGAGCCAAACTCAAGGATCACGAAAAGGACGCAGGTTACTGCCGTCTTTTCGTCAAAAACCTAGAAGGAGGAGCGCTCGAATGGTTCGCCAAACTTAGGCGGAATTCGATCGGAAGTTTCCGCCAACTCGCTTCCGAATTCCTGAAGAAATACTCGATGTTCATCAACCCGGAAACATCCGACTTCGATCTCTGGCAATTTCATGAGTAGGTTCAAACTCGTCATGGCTAGGGTTAGCGGAATCAGCGACAAAGCCGCCATCGACGCGTTAAGGAAATCGCTCTGGTTCAAATCTAAATTTCACAAATGGATAACTCTCCAGAAACTGCGGACGATCTAGGACGCGCTCCATAAGGCTACTGATTACATAACCATCGAGGAGGAAACTAAAATCATGTCTGAAAAGCATAGGCCGACGAAAAAGTCCGCAAAGGATAACGCGTCTGAGCAGAAGCAGAAAAAGAAGAATTCTCATAACGAAACGTTCGTCCATCACGAGGGACAAGATCTCCAAGGGGCGCATAACTACGCCATTAATTCCAGGTCAGAGCAAGGACGAACTACGGGTAACACGTGGACGAGAATATTGAATTACGATGAGAATACTTTCTGCGACCTCCACCAAACCCATGGACATTCTACCGTGAACTGTAAAGTTCTCGGCGCCAGGCTTGCCGCAAAACTGATCGCGGGAGAACTCTCCGAGATATCCAGCGTCAAGGATCTCATCCGCGACTCAGACCACCGCCCGAAAAACGACAGGAACTCGCGAGCGGAAACTCTGCCCCAGGGGAACCACTTGGGCAAAAAACGCAGAGGAAGGCAAGATGAGAAGGGTAACGACGCTAACCGCCAAAAAATCAACATGATTATCGGTGAATCGCAATATTACAACGACACCGTCTCGTCGATCAAATCCTACCAACGTAAAGCCGAAACCGGCTCGAGTTGGAAGGTGCCGTTGGATGACAATCCAAAAGGGGTAATCTCATTCGACGACGCTGAAACCGGAGGAATCGACCAGCCTCATGCCGATCCCCTTGTCATCGACTTAGTGATAAGCGATTTAGAAGTCGCTCGAATCCTGGTCGATACCGGAAGTACCGTCAATGTGATCTTCCGCAACACGTTAGCACGTATGGGAATAGAACTCTCGGAAGTGGAACCTATTCCAAAACCGTTGACAAGATTTTCCGGCGAGACATCAATGACCTTGGGATCAATCCGGCTACCGGTGGCGGCTAAAGAAATGACGAAAATCATCAACTTCGCGGTAGTCGATTCCCCGGCCATCTACAATGTGATCATGGGCACGCCTTGGATAAATTCCATGAAGACGGTTCTATAGACGTATCACTTAGCCATCAAATTCCCGACTACTACGGGAATCGCAGCAATTTGGGGATGCCAAAAACAATCACGATCCTGCTTTCTGGCCGAACACAAGATGAGGCAATTTGCGGTCGCTATCGTGAAACCAAAACGGGCAAAGGTTACGCCACTGCCCGCGGAAGACGACCCAAAGCAAGTAACGGTTGAGAAACAGCAAGTTTCCGCACCCATCGCTTCTACCCAGCCGGAGGAGAAAAGCTCGGACAAAGACATCGATCCAACAACTGAAGTGATCGAAAAGTCTGCGACAGCCGAGTAAGCATACTCGCACAAACAATCAGAACTACGAGATGGCTTGATTTCCGAAAGGAATACGTAGGCAGCTCGCCTAAAGACGAGTTCAGCTATCCCCCCTTCAAAAACGGGGGGGGGGGGAGTGGGTGAGTATACGAGTATTCGTATACTCCCAAATTTTTAAAACTTTCGCTTTGTAATCAAAAAATTTTTGAAACTTTTTCATAAAGAAAAAGTTAGAATATTATAAAATCTCCGCTACTATCAAAAACGCAAAAAACAAATTCCAAACATCCGGAAATTACTTCCGCAGCAACAACTACTTAATCGTTTCTATGGAACTTGTACATCAAAATATTTTCGGAAAGAACTGGCGAGACGTCGCCTAGATTCTCAAGAAAAATATTCCCTTAAGTCCGTCCGCGACTATAAAAATACTAACTGTGGGAACCGAAATCCACCTACTGTTAATAAATCGTAAATAAGGAAACTTCGGGAAAACCCTAAGTTTCCAGAGGAACCGGCTATCTGCAGAACCGCACAACGAAGATTAAGAAAACGACGAACTTAGAATTTAAAAGAGAATAAACAAAATTGAGAGCAAAGAGGTTCTTATTCCGAATCTGCGTAAGAACTGGTACAAAAAGATTAGCCGAAAAGTCTAAGACCGAAAAACCCTAGTTGGGACGCAGCTCGCTAATAGAAAACGAAAATATTCCTAAATGCTAATTTTGGAGGTGAAAGCTTTGAAAAGTCGTGTCCCAGCTTCTGCCCTATGCCTCCTGCTTATATACTCCTTCTTAGGTGGTTTTCGTCTTTCCATTTCGCCCAAAACCAAATATATCGGGAACTTTCCATTTCTGTCGATCCTTCCTTTTCTTCCACGGAAATCTTCTATTTATCTTCAAACTTGCCTTTTGTCTTCTGACTGCGAGTAAACCATCAAAACGTTATCGTATCTTTGGGTTTGATTTCGTTAATATCGCGAGATGGGTTTTTATCATGTTTCAGGACCTTTCGGGCCATTTTACGATAAAAACAGGTTTACGACTTTATACGAGACTGTTTCCTGATCCGATGCCGTTTTTACGGTTTTCTCGACGTTTTTTTATAAAAAACGCTTTTTTATGATCTTAATGAAAAATCTCGGATAAATCGTATAGTTTAGGCGATGTTCGGTGTCTTGCTTAACCGTTACCGTTTTATACGATTTCTTCGAGTTCTTTTCGAGAAAGCGGAGTTTTACGGTTTTTATCGTAGAATTCGAATGATAAGTCGGATCGAGACGAAACAAGAGACATTTCGGCCGTGGTTCAGAATGTGACCGTGTCGAAAGACGTAAGTTTCAAATCGAGGATGCGGGAGATCCGGGAAATCTCTAGTTCGCCTGCTGGCGAACTAATCGGGGAGTTCCTAGTTCGCCATCAGGCAAACTAGTCGGGGACCGTGTAGTTCGCCAGCAGGCGAACTAGTCGTGAGAAGTTCGCGTTTTGCGGCGGTTTCGTTTTTCGTGGTTTTGTAAAACGATTTCTCGAGTTTTATAAAACGATTCTCAAGTTTTATAAAACGATCTTCGAGTTTTATATAACGGCTTCTCGAGTTTTATAAAACGATCCTCGAGTTTTATAAAACGATCTTCGAGTTTTATAAAACGGCTTCTCGAGTTTTATAAAACGATCTTCGAGTTTTATAAAACGATCTTCGAGTTTTATAAAACGGCTTCTCGAGTTTTATAAAACGATCTTCGAATTTTATAAAACAATCTTCAAGTTTTACAAAACGGCTTCTCAAGTTTTATTAAACGATCTTCGAGTTTTATAAAATGGCTTCTCAAGTTTTATAAAACGATCTTCGAGTTTTATAAAACGGCTTCGAGTTTTATAAAACGGCTTCTCGAGTTTTATAAAACGATCTTTGAGTTTTATAAAACGATGTTCGAGTTATAAAACGGCTTCTCGAGTTTTATAAAACGATCTTCGAGTTTTATAAAACGGCTTCACGAGTTTTATAAAACGATATTCGAGTTTTATAAAACGATCTTAGAGTTTTATAAAACGACTTCTCGAGTTTTATAAAACGATCTTAGAGCTTTATAAAACGACTTCGAATTTTTTAAAACGACTTCTTGGATTTTATAAAATTATTCCTTTTGTATTTTTGCGGGGAATTTTGGCTATTGATTCTGTCGTACCGATTTTGACCCCAACAGTTTGCCCTCCAGCTCGTAAGAATCGTGGGGTTCTTGCGAGTGGATTGAGCTTGTTTGGCGAGTTTGGTAGAATTAGGCGGAACTTTAATGGCCAAATGTCCAAGGGTGAATAGTAAAATTCTTCCCTATAAGTATATGGAATGAGTTTCTCAAGTTATTCACTCATTTTCCATAACTTGCCCAAGTCTCAAGAAGTTCTCTCTCTACTTCTTCCTTTGAATCCCTTCTCTTTCGATCGTCCAATATGTCTTCTGAATGGAAAGTTTCAGATCATGCTCATGCATCTATCTTTGATCCGAGCGACCTTGATACCTCGGGCGATTGTCCTCTTCCCAACCCGATCTTTCAACGTTCTTTCTCGACCGAGGAGAAGTTTTTGGAATATTGTTTAGCCTTGAAGGCCACGAAGGTGCCGCCTTCGAGTTTTTGGGTTCCGAAGAAGGATATACCTTGGAGGAGGGCAGTTGGTCCTAGTGCGAGCACTGCCGATTCCCTCAGAGATATGAGGAATCTCCGTGAAATTCCTGAGTCAGTCCAGTTTTGCCTTCCCGTCCCAGGCCAGGATGTCGAGAATCTGTGGGAACCGAAATCCACACTGTCGATTTTCGGTCAAATATGGAAACTTAGGGTGAAACCCTAATTCTCCCGAGGTCCCGGATCTCTGCGGAAATCACTAAAACAAACGAATTTAGAGGAATATGGATGAACAACAAAGAATAAAGAGATAAGAAATTGTAAGAAAGCTTTTATTGAATAAGAATCGACAACTGTTACAAGTAGAATTGAAGAACTTAGACGTTAAAACGT
>CAKOAT010087377.1:261499-346237 GCA_932364175.1 Eruca vesicaria subsp. sativa | reverse complement strand
CCAAATAAAAATCCTATTTTCTGGAGAAACAAAAACATTTAAGGTCTCAAACCTATTTAATATTCATACTATGGCGGTGTATGATGCAGCTATGCATTAAAACAAAAATTCCATTTTTTATATTTTTCTTGAAATATGTGGGCTAACCCCTATGAAAAACCTGAATTTTTCGGTTAAATACTATATATACTATTTACCACCGTTCGTGTTGTTAAAAAATACCGAAACCCACTCCAAATTGTTATATATGTATGCTAAACTTATCGTTATGGTACATGTGAATCATTTCAAATTTTCCAATGATTAATTTATTTAACATTCATATACCACTTAATATGTGGATTAACCCCAATAAAAATCATATTTTCTGGAGAAACAAAAACATTTAAGGTCTCAAACCTATTTAATATTCATACTATGGCGGTGTATGATGCAGCTCTGCATTAAAACAAAAATTCCATTTTTTATATTTTTTCTTGAAATATGTGGGCTAACCCCTATAAAAAACCTGAATTTTTCGGTTAAATACTATATATACTATTTACTATCGTTCATGTTGTTAAAAAATACCGAAACCCACTCCAAATATTTATATATGTTTGCTAAACTTATCTTTATGGTACATGTAAATCATTTCAAATTTTCCAATGATTAATTTATTTAACATTTATATACCACTTAATATGTGGATTAACCCAAATAAAAATCCTATTTTCTGGAGAAACAAAAACATTTAAGGTCTCAAACCTACTTAATATTAATACTATGGCGGTGTATGATGCATCTATGCATTAAAACAAAAATTCCATTTTTTATATTTTTTCTTGAAATATGTGGGCTAACCCCTATGAAAAAACAGAATTTTTCGGTTAAATACTATATATACTATTTACCATCGTTCGTGTTGTTAAAAAATACCGAAACCCACTCCAAATTGTTATATATGTTTGCTAAACTTATCTTTTTGGTACATGTGAATCATTTTAAATTTTCCAATGATTAATTTATTTAACATTCATATACCACTTAATATGTGGATTGACCCCAATAAAAATCCTATTTTCTAGAGAAACAAAAAAATTTAAGGTCTCAAACCTATTTAATATTCATACTATGGCGGTGTATGATGCAGCTATGCATTAAAACAAAATTTCCATTTTTTATATTTTTTTTTGAAATATGTGGGCTCCCCTATGAAAAACCTGAATTTTTCGGTTAAATACTATATATACTATTTACCATCGTTCGTGTTGTTAAAAAATACCGAAACCCACTCCAAATTTTTATATATGTTTGCTATACTTATCGTTATGGTACATGTGAATCATTTCAAATTTTCCAATGATTAATTTATTTAACATTCATATACCACTTAATATGTGGATTAAACCCAATAAAAATTATATTTTCTGGAGAAACAAAAACATTTCAGGTCTCAAACCTATTTAATATTCATACTATGGCGGTGTATGATGCAGCTCTGCAATAAAACAAAAATTTCATTTTTTATATTTTTTCTTGAAATATGTGGGCTAACCCCTATGAAAAACCTGAATTTTTCGGTTAAATACTATATATACTATTTACCATCGTTCGTGTTGTTAAAAAATACCGAAACCCCACTCCAAATTGTTATATATGTTTGCTAAACTTATCGTTATGGTACATGTGAATCATTTCAAATTTTCCAATGATTAATTTATTTAACATTCATATACCACTTAATATGTGGATTAACCCCAATAAAAATCATATTTTCTGGAGAAACAAAAACATTTAAGGTCTCAAACCTATTTAATATTCATACTATGGCGGTGNTAACATTCATATACCACTTAATATGTGGATTAACCCCAATAAAAATCATATTTTCTGGAGAAACAAAAACATTTAAGGTCTCAAACCTATTTAATATTCATACTATGGCGGTGTATGATGCAGCTCTGCATTAAAACAAAAATTCCATTTTTTATATTTTTTCTTGAAATATGTGGGCTAACCCCTATGAAAAACCTGAATTTTTCGGTTAAATACTATATATACTATTTACTATCGTTCATGTTGTTAAAAAATACCGAAACCCACTCCAAATATTTATATATGTTTGCTAAACTTATCTTTATGGTACATGTAAATCATTTCAAATTTTCCAATGATTAATTTATTTAACATTCATATACAACTTAATATGTGGATTAAACCCAATAAAAATCATATTTTCTGGAGAAACAAAAACATTTAAGGTCTCAAACCTATTTAATATTCATACTATGGCGGTGTATGATGCAGCTCTGCATTAAAACAAAAATTCCATTTTTTATATTTTTTCTTGAAATATGTGGGCTAACCCCTATGAAAAACCTGAATTTTTCGGTTAAATACTATATATACTAATTACCATCGTTAGTGTTGTTAAAAAATACCGAAACCCACTCCAAATTGTTATATATGTTTGCTAAAATTATCTTTATGGTACATGTGAATCATTTCAATTTTTCCAATGATTAATTTATTTAACATTCATATACCACTTAATATGTGGATTAACCCCAATAAAAATCCTATTTTTTGGAGAAACGAAAACATTTAAGGTCTCAGACCTATTTAATATTCATACTATGGCGGTGTATGATGCATCTATGCATTAAAACAAAAATTCCATTTTTTCCACTATGAAAAACCAGAATTTTTTGGTTAAATACTATATATACTATTTATCATTGTTCGTGTTGTTAAAAAATACTGAAACCCACTCCAAATTTTTATATATGTTTGCTAAACTTATCTTTATGGTACATGTGAATCATTTCAAATTTTCCGATGATTAATTTATTTAACATTTATATACCACTTAATATGTGGATTAACCCAAATAAAAATCCTTTTTTCTGGAGAAACAAAAACATTTAAGGTCTCAAACCTATTTAATATTCATACTATGGCGGTGTATGATGCAGCTATGCATTAAAACAAAAATTCCATTTTTTATATTTTTCTTGAAATATGTGGGATAACCCCTATGAAAAACCTGAATTTTTCGGTTAAATACTATATATACTATTTACCATCGTTCGTATTGTTAAAAAATACCGAAACCCACTCCAAATTGTTATATATGTTTGCTAAACTTATCTTTATGGTACATGTGAATCATTTCAATTTTTCCAATGATTAATTTATTTAACATTCATATACCACTTAATATGTGGATTAACCCCAAGAAAAATCCTATTTTCTGGAGAAACAAAAACATTTAAGGTCTCAAACCTATTTAATATTCATACTATGGCGGTGTATGATGCATCTATGCATTAAAACAAAAATTCCATTTTTTATATTTTTCCTTGAAATGTGGGCTAACCACTATCAAAAACCAGAATTTTTTTGTTAAATACTATATATACTATTTACCATTGTTCGTGTTGTTAAAAAATACCGAAACCCAATCCAAATTTTTAGATATGTTTGCTAAACTTATCTTTATGGTACATGTGAATCATTTCAAATTTTCCAATGATTAATTTATTTAACATTTATATACCACTTAATATGTGGATTAACCCAAATAAAAATCCTAATTTCTGGAGAAACAAAAACATTTAAGGTCTCAAACCTATTTAATATTCATACTATGGCGGTGTATGATGCAGCTATGCATTAAAACAAAAAATACCATTTTTTATATTTTCTTGAAATATGTGGGCTAACCCCTATGAAAAACCTGAATTTTTCGGTTAAATACTATATATACTATTTACCATCGTTCGTGTTGTTAAAAAATACCGAAACCCACTCCCAATTGTTATATATGTTTGCTAAACTTATCTTTATGGTACATGTGAATCATTTCAATTTTTCCAATGATTAATTTATTTAACATTCATATACCACTTAATATGTGGATTAACCCCAATAAAAATCTTATTTTCTGGAGAAACGAAAACATTTAAGGTCTCATACCTATTTAATATTCATACTATGGCGGTGTATGATGCATCTATGCATTAAAACAAAAATTCCATTTTTTATATTTTTTCTTGAAATATGTGGGCTAACCACTATGAAAAACCAGAATTTTTTGGTTAAATACTATATATACTATTTACCATTGTTCGTGTTGTTAAAAAATACCGAAACCCACTCCAAATTTTTATATATGTTTGCTAAACTTATCTTTATGGTACATGTGAATCATTTCAAATTTTCTAATGATTAATTTATTTAACATTCATATACCACTTAATATCTGGATTAACCCCAATAAAAAACCTATTTTCTGGAGAAACAAATACATTTAAGGTCTCAAACCTATTTAATATTCATACTATGGCGGTGTATGATGCAGCTATGCATTAAAACAAAAATTCCATTTTTTATATTTTTCTTGAAATATGTGGGATAACCCCTATGAAAAACCTGAATTTTTCGGTTAAATACTATATATACTATTTACCATCGTTTGTGTTGTTAAAAAATACCGAAACCCACTCCAAATTGTTATATATGTTTGCTAAACTTATCTTTATGGTACATGTGAATCATTTCAATTTTTCCAATGATTAATTTATTTAACATTCATATACCAGTTAATATGTGGATTAACCCCAAGAAAAATCCTATTTTCTGGAGAAACAAAAACATTTAAGGTCTCAAACCTATTTAATATTCATACTATGGCGGTGTATGATGCATCTATGCATTAAAACAAAAATTCCATTTTTTATATTTTTTCTTGAAATATGTGGGCTAACCACTATCAAAAACCTGAATTTTTTTGTTAAATACTATATATACTATTTACCATTCTTCGTGTTGTTAAAAAATACCGAAACCCAATCCAAATTTTTATATATGTTTGCTAATCTTATCTTTATGGTACATGTGAATCATTTCAAATTTTCCAATGATTAATTTATTTAACATTTATATACCACTTAATATGTGGATTAACCCAAATAAAAATCCTAATTTCTGGAGAAACAAAAACATTTAAGGTCTCAAACCTATTTAATATTCATACTATGGCGGTTTATGATGCATCTATGCAATAAAACAAAAATTCCATTTTTTATATTTTTTCTTGAAATATGTGGGCTAACCCCTATGAAAAACCTGAATTTTTTGGTTAAATACTATATATATACTATTTACCATCTTTCGTGTTGTTAAAAAATACCGAAACCCACTCCAAATTTTTATATATGTTTTCTAATCTTATCTTTATGGTACATGTGAATCATTTCAAATTTTCCAATGATTAATTTATTTAATATTTATATACCACTTAATATGTGGATTAACCCCAATAAAAATCCTATTTTCTGGAGAAACAAAAACATTTAAGGTCTCAAACCTATTTAATATTCATACTATGGCAGTGTATGAACCAGCTATGCATTAAAACAAAAACTCCATTTTTTATATTTTTCTTGAAATATGTGGGCTAATCCCTATGAAAAACCTGAATTTTTCGGTTAAATACTATATATACTATTTACCATCGTTCGTGTTGTTAAAAAATACCGAAACCCACTCCAAATTGTTATATATGTTTGCTAAACTTATCTTTATGGTACATGTGAATCATTTCAAATTTTCCAATGATTAATTTATTTAATATTTATATACCACTTAATATGTGGATTAACCCCAATAAAAATCCTATTTTCTGGAGAAACAAAAACATTTAAGGTCTCAAACCTATTTAATATTCATACTATGGCGGTGTATGATGCAGCTATGCATTAAAACAAAAATTCCATTTTTTTATATTTTTTCTTGAAATATGTGGGCTAACCCCTATGAAAAACCTGAATTTTTCGGTTAAATACTATATATACTATTTACTATCATTCATGTTGTTAAAAATACCGAAACCCACTCCAAATTTTTATATATGTTTGCTAAACTTATCTTTATGGTACATGTGAATCATTTCAAATTTTCCAATGATTAATTTATTTAACATTTATATACCACTTAATATGTGGATTAACCCCAATAAAAATCATATTTTCTGGAGAAACAAAAACATTTAAGGTCTCAAACCTATTTAATATTCATACTATGGCGGTGTATGATGCAGCTCTGCATTAAAACAAAAATTCCATTTTTTATATTTTTTCTTGAAATATGTGGGCTAACCCCTATGAAAAACCTGAGTTTTTCGGTTAAATACTATATATACTATTTACTATCGTTCATGTTGTTAAAAAATACCGAAACCCACTCCAAATATTTATATATGTTTGCTAAACTTATCTTTATGGTACATGTAAATCATTTCAAATTTTCCAATGATTAATTTATTTAACATTTATATACCACTTAATATGTGGATTAACCCAAATAAAAATCCTATTTTCTGGAGAAACAAAAACATTTAAGGTCTCAAACCTATTTAATATTCATACTATGGCGGTGTATGATGCATCTATGCATTAAAAAAAAAATTCCATTTTTTCTATTTTTTCTTGAAATATGTGGGCTAACCCCTATGAAAAACCAGAATTTTTCGGTTAAATACTATATATATACTATTTACCATCGTTCGTGTTGTTAAAAAATACCGAAACCCACTCCAAATTGTTATATATGTTTGCTAAACTTATCGTTATGGTACATGTGAATCATTTCAATTTTTCCAATGATTAATTTATTTAACATTCATATACCACTTAATATGTGGATTGACCCCAATAAAAATCCTATTTTCTAAAGAAACAAAAAAATTTAAGGTCTCAAACCTATTTAATATTCATACTATGGCGGTGTATGATGCAGCTATGCATTAAAACAAAAATTCCATTTTTAATATTTTTTCTTGAAATATGTGGGCTAACCCCTATGAAAAACCTGAATTTTTCGGTTAAATACTATATATACTATTTACCATCGTTCGTGTTGTTAAAAAATACCGAAACACACTCCAAATTTTTATATATGTTTGCTATACTTATCGTTATGGTACATGTGAATCATTTCAAATTTTCCAATGATTAATTTATTTAACATTCATATACCACTTAATATGTGGATTAAACCCAATAAAATCATATTTTCTGGAGAAACAAAAACATTTAAGCTCTCAAACCTATTTAATATTCATACTATGGCGGTGTATGATGCAGCTTTGCATTAAAACAAAAATTCCATTTTTTATATTTTTTCTTGAAATATGTGGGCTAACCTATGAAAAACCTGAATTTTTCGGTTAAATACTATATATACTATTTACTATCGTTCATGTTGTTAAAAAATACCGAAACCCACTCCAAATATTTATATATGTTTGCTAAACTTATCTTTATGGTACATGTAAATCATTTCAAATTTTCCAATGATTAATTTATTTAACATTTATATACAACTTAATATGTGGATTAACCCAAATAAAAATCCTATTTTCTGGAGAAACAAAAACATTTAAGGTCTCAAACCTATTTAATATTCATACTATGGCAGTGTATGATGCAGCTATGCATTAAAAAAAAAAATCCATTTTTTATATTTTTCTTGAAATATGTGGGCTAACACCTCTATGAAAAACCTGAATTTTTCGGTTAAATACTATATATACTATTTACCATCGTTCGTGTTGTTAAAAAATACCGAAACCCACTCCAAATTTTTATATATGTTTGCTAAACTTATATTTTTGGTACATGTGAATCATTTTAAATTTTCCAATGATTAATTTATTTAACATTTATATACCACTTAATATGTGGATTAACCCAAATAAAAATCCTATTTTCTGAAGAAACAAAAACATTTAAGGTTTCAAACCTATTTAATATTCATACTATGGCGGTGTATAATGCAGCTATGCATTAAAACAAAAAATTCAATTTTTTATATTTTTCTTGAAATATGTGGGCTAACCCCTATGAAAAACTTGAATTTTTCGGTTAAATACTATATATACTATTTACCATCGTTCGTGTTGTTAAAAAATACCGAAACCCACTCCAAATTTTTATATATGTTTGCTATACTTATTGTTATGGTACATGTGAATCATTTCAATTTTTCCAATGATTAATTTATTTAACATTCATATACCACTTAATATGTGGATTAACCCCAAAAAAAATCCTATTTTCTGGAGAAACAAAAACATTTAAGGTCTCAAACCTATTTAATATTCATACTATGGCGGTGTATGATGCATCTATACATTACAACAAAAATTCCATTTTTTATATTTTTTCTTGAAATATGTGGGGTAACCCCTATGAAAAACCAGAATGTTTTGGTTAAATACTATATATACTATTTACCATCGTTCGTGTTGTTAAAAAATACCGAAACCCACTCATTTTTATATATGTTTGCTAAACTTATTATGGTACACGTGAATCATTCCAAATTTTCCAATGATTAATTTATTTAACATTCATATACCACTTAATATGTGGATTAGCCCCAATAAAAATCCAATTTTCTGGAGAAACGAAAACATTTAAGGTCTCAGACCTATTTAATATTCATACTATGTCGGTGTATGATGCAGCTATGCATTAAAAAAAAAATTTCTTATAATTGTCTTGAAATATGTGGGATAACCCCTATGAAAAAACTGATTTTCTAGTTAAATACTATATATACTATTTACCATATTTCGTGTTGTTTAAAAAATACCTAAACGCATTCCAAATTTTTATATATGTTTGGTAAACTTATCTTTATGGGACATGTGAATCAGTTTAAATTTTCCAATGATTAATTTATTTAACATTCAAATACAACTTAATATGTGGATTAACCCCAATAAAAATCCTATTTTCTGGAGAAACAAAAACATTTATGGATTTAAACCTATTTAATATTCATACTATGGCGATGTATGATACAGCTATGCATTAAAACAAAAATCCTATTTTTTCTAATTTTTCTTGAAATATGTGGGTTAACCCCCATGAAAAACCTGATTTTTTTAGTTATATACTATATATACAATTTACCATATTTCGTGTTGTTTATAAAAAACCTATATCCACTCCAAGTTTTTATATATGTTTTCTAAACTTATCTTTATGGTACATGTGAATAATTTCAAATTTTCCAATGTTTAATTTATTTAACATTCATATACCACTTAATATGTGGATTAACCCCAATAAAAATCATATTTTCTGGAGAAACAAAAACATTTAAGGTCTCAAACCTATTTAATATTCATACTATGGCGGTGTATGATGCATCTATGCATTAAAACAAAAATTCCATTTTTTATATTTTTTCTTGAAATATGTGGGCTAACCCCTATGAAAAACCTGAATTTTTCGGTTAAATACTATATATACTATTTACCATCGTTCGTGTTGTTAAAAAATACCGAAACCCACTCCAAATTTTTATATATGTTTGCTAAACTTATCTTTATGATACATGTGAATCATTTCAAATTTTCCAATGATTAATTTATTTAACATTCAAATACCACTTAATATGTGGATTAACCCCAATAAAAATTCTATTTTCTGGAGAAACGAAAACATTTAAGGTCTTATACCTATTTAATATTCATACTATGGCGGTGTATGATGCAGCTATGCATTAAAACAAAAATTTTATTTTTTATAAAAAATTTTGAAATATGTGGGCTATCCTCTATGAAAAAGCTGAATTTTCGGTTAAATACTATATATACTAGTTACCATCGTTCGTGTTGTTTAAAAAATACGTAAACCCGCTCCAAATTTTTATATATGTTTGCTAAACTTATATTTATGGTACATGTGAATCATTTCAAAATTTCCAATGATTAATGTTGTTTTAAAAATACCTAATCATACTATAAATGTGTATTAATCTATGCTAAACATATTTCAGGGTACATGAGCATTATTCCTAATTTTCAACGAGTAATTTATTTAAATTTCATATACGATCTAATTAGTGATATAACCCTTATAAAATCTCTATTTTCTAAAGAATGGGGAACACCTAAAGTCTCAAACCTATTTAGTCTTCATAATACACCAGTGAATGATGAATCTCTGCAATAAAATAAAAATACAATATTTTTTCATCTATCTTGAAATATGTGGGTTAACCCCTCCGAAAATATTGAATTTTTTGATAAATACTATCCATACTACATATCCACTTTAGTGTTGTTTAAAAGTACCTAACAACACTCCAATTTTATATATATAAGTATTCTAAACTTATTTTCATGGTATATAGGCATCATTTTTAATTTTCCAATGACTAATTCTTTAAACTTCATATACCACCTAATAAGTGAACTAAATCCTATAAAAACTCTATTTTCTAGAGAAACGAGAATATCTAAGGTCTCAAACATCTTTAATCTTCATACTATGTTAGTTTATGATGCAGCTCTTCATTAAAACAAAAATACAATATTTTCTAATTTATCTTGAAATATGTGGGTTAATACCTACAAAAAGATCGTGTCTTTTGATAAATGTTATATATATTAAAGTTTTGGCTCTTTAGGTTTGTCTAAAAATACTTAAAAACATTTAAAATTTATATTAATGTACTAAACATATGATCATGGTACATGGATATAAGTTCTAATTTTAAACCGTGGAATTTAATAAAACTCTATATACCACCAAAATCAATGAACTAAACCTTATGAAATCTCTATTTTCTAAAGAAATTTGGACAACTAAGTTATCCAAATCTTTTGATATTCATCGTATATCAGTGATTGATTCATCTATGCATAAATACAAAAATTTCATATTTTCTAATTTATCTTGAAATCTGTGGGTTAAACCCCTACGAAAAGATTGAATTTTCCAGATAAATGCTATTTGTAATTAAGTTTAGCATCTTTAGTGTTTAAAATATCTAATCATATTAATATAATCATACTAATATATTCTAAATTTATCTTCGTGGTACATGGGCATCAGTTATAGTTTTCTAACGAATAATTTAATAAAATTTCATATACCACGTAAATCAATGAACTAAATCCTATGAAATCTCTCTATTTTAGAAAAATTGGAACAACAAAGGAGTGAGACATCCTTTATCTTCATCCTATATATGTGTTTGATGCATCTTAGTAATAAAATCTTTTTTAATTTGTCTTAAAATATGTGGATTAACCCATACAAGAAGATCATTTTTTCCGTTAAATGCTATATGCTGAAGTTTATGCTCGTTCATGTTAATTTAAAAATAAATAATCACATTATACATTTATATTAATGCATGTTAAAGTTATTTTCATGGTACATGAGAATCTTTCTTATATTTTAATGAGTAATGTAACAAAACTTCATATTCCACCTAATTCAGTGGATTACTCCTATAAAATCTATATTTTCTGGAGAAATGGGAATTACTAAGGTCCCAGTCCTAATTAATATTCATCTGATGTTAGTGAATTATAAAGATATGCATTAAAACTAAATACCATATTTTCTAATTTATACTACGAAAAAACGAGTTTTCTGATAAAAGCTATATATACTTAAATTTGGCCTCACTAATGTTGTTTTAAAAATACGTAATCAGACTATAAATGTATATTAATCTATTCTAAACATATTTTCAGGGTACATGAGCATTATTTCTAATTTTCAACGAGTAATTTATTTAAATTTCATATACGATCTAATTAGTGAAATAACTCATATAAAATCTCTATTTTCTAAATAACGGGGTACACCTAAGGTCTCAAACCTATTTAATCTTCATAATACACCAGTGAATGATGAATCAATGCAATAAAATAAAAATACAATATTTTTTCATTTATCTTGAAATATGTGGGTTAACCCCTACGAAAAGATTGATTTTTTGATAAATACTATATATACTATATATCCACTTTAGTGTTGTTTAAAAATACCTAGCCACACTCCAATTTTATATATATGTATGCTAAACTTATTTTCATGGTATATAGGCATCATTTCTAATTTTCAAATGAGTAATTCATTTAAACTTCATATATACCCCCTAATAAGTGGACTAACTCCTATAAAAACTTTATTTTCTAGAGAAACGAAAATACCTAAAGTCTCAAACATCTTTAATCTTCATACTATGTTAGTGTATGATGCAGCTCTTCATCAAAACAAAAATATCATATTTTCTAATTTAATCTTGAAATATGTGGGTTATTCCATACAAAAAGATCGAATCTTCTAATAAATGTTATATATACTAATATTTGTCTTCACAGTTCTTCGAGTCTTCCAATTGATACTCGCTGACCAAGCAACCGGTGATTCTCTTCACAGTTCTTCGAGAAAAGAAGTGAAAAACAAGTGATCTAATTGGTATACTATAAACACTATACATCTGGCTTAGTGTCTGTGTCATATGAGAGAGCCTGTAAAATTATAATTCCATAGGCCAACATCATATGTTTGTTTATCCAATTTTTCCTTTACAATTGAAACTTCGTGTACTTTGTCTATCAGAAAACCGATTCGGTTTAATCTTTACCTGAGGTTTTTGATTCAACCAAACTGAACCAAATCGAAGTTGGCTGGCTGTATTCTTCTCTGTACTGAGTTTTAAAATAATCCACACAAATTTAGCTCCTACGTAAGGTTAGTACCGAGATGAGAAAATGCGATTTAGTTAACTCCCGTTTGGCGGGTGGTTGACACATTTGATGTGAAAACTCTCAATTCCCATGCAAAAATAAACAAATAATTATTATTTTATCTTGGAAAAGGCAAAAAAGAGACCGACATCGGGCGGTTCGAGGGAAAGAAAAGCGAAAATGGTTGGGACATTTCGGAAGAATGTTGGACTGTTTTTAATTAATACTAATACATACATTATATATCTCTATATGCCTGACTAATTATTGCAATTCAGCTAAACTAATCTACTGATTCTCAAATTCTTTTCGTCATCCCGTCTAAATTCTAATACTCCCTCTATTTCTAAATAAGTGTCACTTTAGCCTTTTAATTTTGTTTCAAAAAAAGTGTCATTCTACAATTCCAATGTAATTTTGTACATTAAATCTATTTTTTACTTAAATTATTTTCATTTAACTAAACGTACATTAAATAGGAATATATTAGTCTATTATACAATTTTCTTAATTTATGTGCAAAGAGTCAAAATGACACTTATTTAAAAACAGAGGGAGTATTATTTTAGTCAAACCTTCTCCCCCTTTTGTTATATTTGTTAAGATATATAAATGTTTAGTTACTTAATGGGACCCTTACTTAATTGATCAATGTTGGTGTGTATCATATGTAACCATGTACTAAAGTTTTCAAAGTAAATATACCAAATTCCCCTTTTGCACATATGAACTCAATTAAATTCATCATAACATGGTTAAAAAACAAATACAGAAGAATTCACTCTACATTTTTTTTTCAACACCTTTGATTTTAAAACTCTTTTAGTGAGTATTTATGTTAATAGATGGCACAAAGTAGTTTTTACTTGGAATAAGAGAGCAGCATCTCTTTCAATTTTGTCAAAATATTAATGATTTTTGGTGATTATATATATCCAAATGTTAAATGTTATTTGTAGCCATTTAAAAAGAACAATCTACAAAAATCTGCACCTTGGTTTACTAAGAGCCATAAGTAATCTCATTGTTATTATTATTATTATTATATATATATATATATATATATATATATATATATTCTAGACTAGTAGAATGTTTCTAAAGTTCATATTTGATATATTTTATTCATAAACTGATATTTTGTCTTTTATATGCACAAGATTAAGTAAACCCGATAGTTACCTTTATGACTTTAAATAACACAATCGATATTTTAAATTAGTATTGTTATGTAGCACACACAGTAAAGAAGTAACAGGATTGCCGGAAAGAGAGAATCAGAAAGAAGCTTATGAGTTAAGCAATTAGACACACTCCCTCTCTTCAACCTTCCCAAAACCCTAAGCAAATACGCATAAAATATAAAAACAAAAAGAGCCTCATAATAACACTATGGATACTGAAATCTTATTTTATTCATCAATATTTAAATTATATATTATTCAAAAGATAGTCCATATGTATATGTGGATATGTATATATATGAATAAAGGTTCCTTCTTTACCTTTGTCACTCTCTTTCTCTAAGCTCTCCTCTCCTCTTCTTTCTCTCTCTCTAAAGCTCTTCCCTTTGTTTTTATTGACGTAAT
The DNA here is from genome assembly GCA_932364175.1 of Eruca vesicaria subsp. sativa. Classification (NCBI taxonomy): domain Eukaryota; kingdom Viridiplantae; phylum Streptophyta; class Magnoliopsida; order Brassicales; family Brassicaceae; genus Eruca; species Eruca vesicaria. The sequence continues at coordinate 332,098 of CAKOAT010087377.1, read as the reverse complement.
TCTCCACTTCCTCATATAAGCCTTCACCCAAAAAAACACCTTTAATTCCTTTAGTTGCTCTAAAACAAAACAAAAAACTAAAGAGGGAAGAGATCATCAGAAAAAGATCAAATATGGTGTTTTCTTCATTTCCTACTTATCCTGATTCATCAAACTGGCAACAACAAGTAAGTTCTTGATTAGGAATTTCTTGGTTTTATAATTTATGCATGTACTCAAGAATCAAGAAAGTAAATATAAAGAGATGATTAAAAACAAGAAAAGAGGATAATAATATTCTTGTTCCTTTTGTCACTTTTAATCTATGTATATCTGTGGTTGATTTTGAATATACTCATAAAATTAATTCTCTCTTTACTTTACTATTTTTTCACAAATTCTTTTATTTTTTTGAATCATTTCTTCCTCTCTTTAGCACCAAACAATCACAGCCACCGTTGGATTCACGGGAGACAACAACATCAGCCAGCAGTTCCTCCCTCACCATCCCCTCCCACCGCAACCGCAACAAACACCTCCTCCCCTTCACAACAACGGTAACGGTGGAGGCGGTGGTGGTCCCGGGGGGCCTGGCGGATCAATACGGCCAGGTTCGATGGCTGAAAGGGCAAGACTAGCCAACATACCACTGCCTGAAACAGCCTTGAAGTGTCCAAGATGTGACTCAAACAACACCAAATTCTGTTACTTCAACAACTACAGTCTAACTCAACCTCGCCACTTCTGCAAATCATGCCGCCGTTACTGGACACGTGGCGGCGCTCTAAGGAGCGTTCCTGTTGGTGGTGGTTGCCGTAGAAACAAAAGAACCAAAAACAGCAGCGGTGGCGGTGGCGGTGGTAGCAGCAGTAGCGGTAACAGTAAGTCACAAGACAGCACCACAAGCAACGACCAATACCACCACCGAGCCATGGCTAATAATCAGATGGGACCACCACCTTCTTCGACTTCTCTCAGCTCGTTGCTATCTTCTTACAACGCCGGATTGATCCCCGGACATGATCATAGCAGCAATAACAGCAACATACTTGGACTTGGATCATCTTTGCCTCCTCTCAAGCTCATGCCTCCTTTAGACTTCACTGACAACTTCACCTTACAGTACGGTACCGTTTCAGCTCCTTCTTTTCATGTCGGCGGTGGAAGCAGCGGAGGAGGAGGACCCTCAGCTCTTGTGACCGGTTTTGACCAATGGAGATTCCCGGCACCACCTCAACACCAACTTCCTTTGCTAGGTGGTGTAGACAGTTCATCATCTTCCGGGTTTTATCCGGTTGATCAGCAAAATCCGGATTACGGATTAGTCACCGGGTCGGGTCAGTACCGACCTAAGAACATCTTTCATAACCTTGTTTCCTCTTTCTCTTCTTCTTCTGCTTCATCAGCTATGGTTACGGCCACTGCGTCGCAATTAGCTTCAGTGAAAATGGAAGATAGTAACAATCAACTCAACATGTCTAGACAACTTTTTGGAAACGAACAACAGCTTTGGAATATTCATGGGACTGCAGCATCAACTAGTTCCTGGAGTGATGTCTCTAATAACTTCAGTTCTTCTTCTACTAGCAATATATAATCAATCCCCTATAAAGATCGAATCTATGTGATGACGAGACTTTTTTTTACTGGGTGTGCTATGATCTTATGTACTTAATTAGCTGGAAGTTAGTACATCGATGCATCTTGTAGGTCTTTTATTACATTACAAACTACTAGTTTTGGGTTTTGTTTTGATATTGGGATACTCTTGGTTGTTATTTTTTCTGGATTAAATTAGGGTTTTTTATTGTAAGTTTCATCGTAAGTATGAGGATATGATCATACATGCGAGTATAGTACGGTGTTTGTATGAGTTAAGTATGTTCTATCAATGTACTTTACTATTTTAATATATTGAATGTGGTTCAGTCTTCTTATTGCTTGAAATTTTATCAAATCTCTAACCAAGTTAGATTGCTGCCCATAAATCAAAAGTACGTCTATCGTGTTGACTACAACCACGAACTATATATATAAATACTGTAGCTACTAAAATGCATAATATCAAAATGCACTTTTGTTGGAACTGCGACAGGAAATTTGTACGTATAACCATGAGAAAGTATGACACATTACATTTTCCAACGCTATTTAAACTGTGTCGAAACTAAAATGGAATTTGAAGTTATTTTTTTAATTATTAAAAGTTCAGTCAAAAAGTTGTTTTATTATTAGTATCCTAAAATTATGTCACAAAATTTTGAAGTTGCGGTATTTTCATCCTGAAAACGATGAATTTTACAAGGATACTGGATACGAATCAATTGGCAATTTGTAAGTATTTTATTATACAAGTGTTCTTGATGAGCTTTTGGGTCTAATGGCTTATGAACAATTCAAAATAAATTTCTTTTAACTTTATAAGCTTATGAAATCTGTCCAAGTTCCGCATAGTTTTATGATTATTCCATTTTAAAAATCATGGAGTCTTTTACGGAATGCTTTAGCTAGACTTTACGATGATTTTGATGTAAAGCAAGGAAGAATCTATTTGAGACTTCATCTACAAGCTAGCTATTTGAACATCTAACTAAATTGTATACTAATTTGAACTAAATTACAATTTAACACGCATTACTGCGTTCTTATAATTAAGTTTAATTATTGAGTTTCTTAAATGTAGTATTTCAGAATCATGATAATTAGCTTATGATGACTTGCAGGCGGTTTTGTTACAATTAGTCAATTCATGTTCAATATATATATGAGGCCGTTTTCTATAACATATGTATCATTCACTAAAAGTGTATTAAAAATTTGTACTCAGCAAAAAAATATCGGGAATTACGTGTATATAATATTGGAAGTGATTATTTGTAGATCGAATGTACTGTGTTACCATAGTATATTAGTTCCATCAATCATGATGATTATATAATGATATATATATTATACATATATATAATGTAGAAGACTATAAGTATTTAAGGGAAAATGATTCGGTTACTCTGCAAAAGGATTGTTCTTCGTGACTTCCGATAAGTGTTTTGTGTGCTGCTTAATTTTTTTTTTTTTTTTGACAACGAAAGGCTGATCTATTACTCAAGTTTGAGGTGGTCTGGGAATCCAGACCGGAATAGAACAACCAACATACAAGAGATCACGATAAAAGGATCGGACAGTCTTAACTAAATGATCGGATACATCATTTAGAGATCTAGGTACATAGGAGATCTTAATTTTTTATTTTAAGTGTATACTGTAAATATTTCTTTATATTTCATAATTATAATATTTTATAGTGTACATATAAATATACGTATATAGTGGATAGGAGACCAGCCCGCCAGTATCATTAGATTAATTTGATACAATGCATGCATGATCGTCGATAATGCATATCAGTTTCGATCGAAACGACAAAACCCGATTAGTCCACACAAAAAAAGTCTTATAGCGAAGACAATATAAAATAGTATAATGTGTATGGTGTGCCAAAGTATTCAAAATTAGTTTCGTTAGTACTGCTGTAAAGTGTAAACTTATTGAGTAACAAGTATTGATCAACGCATCACATATATACATCTAGAGTCATAAGACTCATAACTTGAATGTGTGTTCTAAATTTGTATGGTTTTAGAGTAACGTTGCTTTACCAACTAGCAGATAAACCTTGGAACTTCGATAACATGGTCAAATATGCACCTTTGTAAAATTTATTTAGGACAAAAATGAATGTGAACTTAAAAAATCATATAATAAATGATAAAGTAGACCGTACTCTTTATTGGAATATGTGTATGTTAAATCAGGTGCAATTATCGACCAGAAGAATTCAGTTACAGTTATCGACGACGTTATTTGAATTAAATTGAGTTGGTTTGAAATAAAGGATAAACTGAAAACATTAATGTTTTCCAAAATAACTATACTGAGTAATTAACCTAGTTTAGTTGTTTTACAATATCACGTGCGAAGGATCAAGAGTTCAAACTTCGAACACATTATTTCATTCTGTATATATCTCATAGAAAAAAAAATGAAACAGTATTGAAGTTAATTAGCTACTTGTACAAAATAATATTCCTTGAATAAAGAGACAGAAATCTAACGACGACCGAATCAATGTCGGAACAATGAGTAAAGGAAAACACCGACGCGCCTCGGAAGAGTGCAAGAGGCTTGTGAAGTGCACGGACCACTAGGCGACAAAAGTAACGGTGCGGTCAGAGGAGGTGGAACCCTCGCGCAACGACCGAGAGATTCTGCACGTGTTTCGATACACGCGTGAGAATTTGAGCCATTCTGTACTTCTGATTTTCCTTACATGTGACTGACAACAGAACTTAAGCACATCATCAAATTAATGTATTTTTGTTTACAAACAAACTATATTATTTTAGGAAAAAATTATGATTACTTTGTGTGTACTGTTTGATTTGCCCTATTTACTAAAATATCACTGTTTTCAAATATATATATATATATACATACTCTTATGATCTTCTTAGAGGTTAATGATCCTAAGTAAATATTTTACATTATTGTTTGTGTGTATTGCAAGCAAGTTCATTGATTCTTTTTTCAAAAATACAATATTGGTGAACCTTAGAGCGATACAATGCCACAAATTCGAAACCAAGGCATATATGCCCCGATCTTAAATTCAATAAGTTCTTAGTGCAGTCAGTCATAAGATAACAAACGAAGGGTTGGAATTATTTTATATATTTATCGTAGTATATACGTATTTTAAATATTTCATTCGCATTGAAGTCGTAGATTCGGTCATAGGCTACTGACCTGGAGTCATAGCGTAGCTAGTACAATTTGGTACAAACAGGTCCATGAAGCCGGACCAGTGAATCGGAATAATGTAACTCTGTAAGTCCAAATTTGGATATTATAGGTAAGTATGTGTTGACGACAATTAACATATCAACGTCACGTGGAGAAATGCGAAACCCACATATATGTGACTCTCGCGGTACATGAAAATTATATATATATATATATATATATATATATATATATATATATATATATATATATGTGTGTGTGTGTGTGTGTGTGTGTGTGTGTATAAATATATGTGTATGTTTGTGTGTTTTGTGAGGGGTTAAGTGCAGAAGTTGTTTAAACAAAAACAAAGTGCAGAAGTTCAAAGTTGTTTGATGGTAAATGTAGATTTCTATCGAATAAAACATAAAACAAATATGCCGCCAAAAAAAAAATTAATAACAAATCTTACTTGTCACTAGAACTGTAGAACATATAACCTTCTTGTGGAACTTTCATATTAGATAGATTATCATATAAGATATTATTTTTGCGGAGTAGTAATGTAGTCAGGTCCGGCTAATTGGGGGGCTAATTGGGGGATAAACAGTATGATTGCTCCGGTTCAAGCATGTGTCTCTCCGTATATTAATAGTTAAGAGATCTGAAATTTTTAATAAATACATAATTATATATAAAAAAATTTAAAATTTTAGTAAATAAATTTAAAATAGGATCCAACATTTTTTATGTGTATGGAATCTTTTTTTTCATCACAAAATATTAAAGATTAAGTTTCAGAACAAAAAAAATATAGAAAAAATTAAATAAATTTAAATTTAAAGGCCTAAAAAGTCCTTTTGCCCTAAGGCCTATAAGAATGTTAAGCCTGCCCTGAATGTAGTTTTTTTGTTTTTTAACTGAGTAGTAATGTAGTATTGCATGATGAAATATTCAAAATATGTAGATATCTAGCGTATGACTATGACCCATTGAGCCATATAGGTACACGTGATGAATATTCAAATATGTGAATATCTAGCGTATGACCCGTTGAGTCATATAGTCCCTATTGAGTCCTTTATCTACCGAGTTTTATTTATTACTTTTCTTATAACAAATCTTGGCCAACCCAAAAAACAATGAGGGTCCCGATATGGTAGCTTTTTGATATGGCTAAGTAAAATTGTCGACGATTTCCTTAACAACGTTATGCAACTCCTACGCCTACACTTATCATGACCATTGACAATTAATCTCCCTCCAATTTAGGCATATAATTGTTTAAAACCTAATCATAAGTAATTTAAGCAACTACCAATAAGTATAGTTAATTAGATAACCATTTTCGTGTCGTGTTCTCACATACTAAATAAACTCTTATATGGGTTCTTCGATGTAGTCAATTTAACCTGTTTGTTTGTTGATATAAGGACAACTTGACAAAAAAAAAATTTATGTGAAAAAATTAGTGCTATCTTAAATATACGATGTAAATGAATAATCAATTAGAACATCTTAGATTTTTTCCTTTATATATTGATTGTTTTAGGTTTTCTGTTTACTGGTAAAAGAAGTTAATTTTCTTTTGTTCACTTGTCCTTGTCGTTGCCCACAATCAAAACGGATCTTAGATTATTCACCACTTTACGTTCAACTGTAAACATATTTGACGTCAGACTGGAATTATATATGTGTGTTATTTGACTGGTACAGGCACCAATCATTTTCAAATTTATACAAATCTATGAATTCCCTCTACTAACATGCACCTCAAGTTGCTTTCCTTTTTAACTCGACCAATAACTAAGAACCACACGTAACACAACACAAATCTATAAACACATCATATGTTCCATTCTTTTCTCTCTCTTTTTTTTTTTGGTTTCAAAGTTCGATTTGTTTTTCTTACAATAATTAGTCAGTGAGTTGTATTTGAAACACCTAGGGTTAGTAATATCAATCACTTTGAGTGCGGGAAAGAAAGCAAATATCTGAATTCTCGTATATAAACCCTGACTATTTTGCCATTACAAATACTAAAAATGATTATTAGAGTGTTAGTTCTTTAAGAATTTTTTTGTCATATCTGATGAAAACTTGTTTTTATTTTGAATAAGATAGGATATGGTGGCCGATAAACAGATATGATTGTGACGGATGATGATGACGCCCCATATACAATTGCTTGGTCCTTAAGAAAACACACGAGGCCTAATTGTAATATTTGTCATCACTTACTTAAATATATATAATTAATTTTGTGGACCTTTCTTGCTCACCTCACTGCTCACAAAACACTATCAACTTTGGAGCACATCAACGTCGATTTAGCAAACCGTCATTATAACGAATATTTGTATAAATCTAGAGGTAGGGCCAATGATAAAAGACTATATGATAGGGAGGTCAAGATGTTGGTTACTAAACCAGATTGAACCGGTTAATAAGAAGACAAGTGGTTCAAAATGGTTATCGTTTTTAACTTTTAATCATATATTTGCTACAGAATATCCAAAGAAACATCAGGCAAGAACTCTAAAAACAAAACAAAAAACTATTGTTGGAGGAAACAAACCGTCGAACGGGGAGTAATGGCATCTCACTTGTTCTTCTCAGATACACCACCATCGCCAGACCTGCAGAGAAACAAGAACAAACCAAATGAGCAACTAGGAAATTAAACTTCATTGATAAACGTCATCGCATCACTTCTTTAATGATTTGTTCTGTTATGTAAAGAAGAAGAAGAAGGAGATCTCATCTTTCAGAGGACAGAAGACATCTCTTCCTCTTCCTCTTGGCTCTCTTGTGAGTTCCCAACTTTCTCTTGGCAACTTTGAGAGCTCGCTTCGCTTGTCTTTGCCGACATTCAAAAGCTCAGTAATCCTCTTCTCATAGGTAGCAAAGCCAGCAACCTCCCTGATGAGACTCCTGATAAAGAGTTTCCTCTTGCTTGTTTTCTGATTACAAAATATACCCCACATATCATCATATTATCCAAAAAAAAAAGAATGATGACAAAACTTATAATTTCAAATGGAGACAGGTGAATAGGTAAATCAGATTTTGAAAATGGCCATTAGTAACAAGTTGTATTTTTCACCAGATGAGAAATGTAAAACTACTGGTTAAACTAAGTCTCTCATATCATATTGCTGTAAATATTTATAATATAAGATCCAAGCACATATCTTTAGGAGATTAGAGAGAATACTGCAAGTGCATATCCCTTTTCTGTTATTAGGGCGAGGAGGTTGCTCGCGTCTAGTAACAACGTGACCTTTGTTAAGCCCCACGAATAAGCCTGTCTTGGCTTGTGTAGACGCCGTCATTTTCTAACTTTACAAATTCAAAGAAGAGAATATTAAATCTACCTCTTTGAATTACGCGATATCTCTAAAATTTCCAAAAAAAGAGAGCTATATACTCTCTAATTCTATCTAAATCATCAAACTCAAGATCATGCTAAGCTTTGCCTATTAAATGAATAACAACGCTAACCTGCACCTGAGTTTGAATGCGCCGCGAAAGGAGTTCGGAAGTGAGACAGAAAGCTGTTTTATAGTCTTCTCAAAACAAAGGAGATTAAGGTTTAGAAAATTTGAAGAGCTTTCTTTTCACGAGATCCTTGTTTTTGATTAAACGGGCTTCTTGTTTCTATTTCGTTGGGCCTTTTTTAGTTTAGTTAGGCCTCTCAGACGAAACTTAGTCGCTGCAACACTATGAACAGAGAGACGAGAGTCAACTCTGTAAGACCTTGTAGCGCATTCTCCCGGCATGCATCAAAGCTTCTGATACTTTTTATTTGTTTTTTTTTCAACTTATCGCGATGTGTAATAGTAGCAATACAAGTGAAGTTTTCATCTTATAAACTCAAAAACTTAGGGAAACTCTTCTATACGATACAGAAGCTCTTTTATACCAAAGGTTTCCTTCTTTGCTGTGAAACTTAGGGAAACTCTTCTATACAATATCCTGGATAATATATTCATATGTTAAACTCTCAGTAGACTATACAAGAACTTCTTTATGAGCTTTATAAACTCCCAATAAATATACACGTAAATATGTACACTGCGTCAAAACAGAGAGCCCTGACGACCAACTCTGCGGGGCAAACCGAAGTTCTGGTAAGCCCTGATTTGACCACCGATCGTGGATGTAACGATCACCATTCCCCAAGCCGTTGGTTGAGCCAAAGGAGTTCCATGACTGCCACTACCATCGAACCAAGACCATGAAGATATCCGAGATGAGATCGATATAGAAGGTGAGTCCCCTGGCTTCAATGACTCTCCAGTCGTGTTCTCTGTTTCATTTTGCGGAATATGTGTCGTGGGCTCATCTTCTTGATGTTCTTCTGTTGCTACATTTGCCGTGTCGTCATTGTTTTTCTTAGGTAACGGTGGGAGGCCGGACTTTTTAGCCGTGGTTGCGTTTTCTGGTGTAGTAGTAGTTGAGGGTTTCTTTGGGTTTTTCTTCGGTTGGGTTTGTGTGGGTGGTGGTTCGCCTTTTACGACGCCATGCCAAGGTATTGCCACGGAGACGTCTTTGCAAGGGAAGGTTTCGAAAGAAGTACACATGGCTATGGTTTTTCTACCGGTGATTCCTACTCGTGGCTCCTCGTGTTTCCACATGTAAACCTGTGAGTCTTCGCTTGCGCAGACAATGTGTTTTGCATCTAGTGTGTAAGATGCTGTCATTTGGCTGCACGTGTTTTTGAAACCTGGTTTTTCGGATTAATAAGAGATTTGTAATATTTACTTTGTGAAATTGGACGAAAAACGAATGAATTTGTTTCAGACACGTACCTCTAAACTTTTGAACAAGTTCAGTACCGTCAAGAATCCGAATGCGTGAATCAGCAGAAGTTACAAGCACTTCTGATGGATTAACCGGCGAAAACTGTCAAGTAAACTCAAGCGTAAGAAAGAATCTTATATGATAAAAACCAGCAAACGAAACATCTTTAAAAAAGAGAGAGTGAAACCTGGAAAGCTGTGATCTTTTGAGCTTGAGCTTTCTTTTTGTTTTGCAGATCGATATGGTTTGTTTGCTCCAGCTTGCAATCTGACCAATCAAAAGATAAAATGTTTTTTTCAAAATTTTATGAAGAGTGTAAAGTTAATAGCTAAACATAATTACAAAATAGAATAAGTTTTTAGCCAATATACCCTCTGCACTATAAAGCCGACAATTCCCTTTATGTGAACCAACGAACGCAGCCTGCGTACCAAATAGCATATGTTGTCAGTTTCTTAAGTATATGAATGTGACAAGTCAAGCTAGCTATGTACCTGACCATCAGGTGCGTAACAAACCGCGGTAACCATTTCATTTAGATCAGTCCACTCCACTACTTGACGGTTTGATATGTTCCATATACGGATCTTAGCATCAAGGGAGCCACTTATGAAGTAATCTTCATCCAATGGATTAAACTGTACACAAGTAACTGAAAACCAAAGTGTAAGGCATTAAGCTCCGAGCATTGTGAGTATTAAAGACATTTCTTTTCTTACCATAGTCATTGTGGGCAAACAGTTTTAAGCAGCTTTGAGTTTCGATATCCCATAACCGCACCGTTTTGTCCTTGGAAGATGAAAGCAAAAGCTGCATGAGAAAGCATGGTTAAGTTTATCAAATAGCAATCCATGTCTGCTTGCATCAAATGTTGTCAAGACAGGAACATAAACTAACCTGTGACCGAGACCAGGACAAATCCAGAACATCATCCAAATGGCCAGTGAAACTGCATATGGGTTTATCTGATAATGAGAAGACAGTTTCAGGGGGATGGACATAATCTGGGATCTGATTCCCTTTTCTAATCGATGGAGCTTTTCCTTTTTTAACCGAAGGAGCTTTCCCTTTTTTCTCCTTCTCCAGCGGCACTTCTGCTGCATCATCACCTTCCCCAGACACAGAAGGATGAACAGGTGTCAAGCTCCCTTCATTCGTTGACAAGATCTCACATTCTTGAACCTCCCACACATGAATAACGCAATCCTCCCCTCCACTTGCTAACAAATGCGCGTCAGGACTAAACTTCATAGTCCAAATAGCTCCTTGATGAGCTTGAATCTCTTGGCACAAATGCAAAGCACTGAGCTCTTTATGAGACTTCCCTGAATGCCTAACCTTCACCCACTGATTCGTCTCGTCGTTGTTCTTCTCCTGCTGTTGGTCCACTACTCTCTGACTAACATTAGGATCCACCTTGTCTTTCTCTGGAATCTTAGAGCTCATCGAATGAGCAACACCCTTTATGTTTTTCAAAAAAGCAACTCCTCTCTTCTTGCTTTCTCTCAAGCTCTTTGACACATACGAATTGAGTTTACTCAAATCAATGGCGGAATTCGCGTTATCTCGTCGCATAAGGTCCTTAACGATAGATGAGAACCCAACGCTCTTCTCAAACTCTTCCATCGTCAATTGCTTACCTGTTTGAAGATCGCTGAGACGGTTCCACGTCCCGTTCTCGCCGTACTCCTTCACGATGAACTCTTTCCCTGTGTCCAGATTCTTAATCAGGAAGAAAGCACTGAACTGAGTATTGGAAACTACCGTAGAGAGCTTCACGCCGCTGCGTTTGGTTGCGTTCGGAGGCGAGGAGGCTTGCGTTCGCGTGAAGTAAGGACAGACTCTCGCACGCGGAGCTCCAAACGCAGACGCGGTTCTCGTCAGACGCGATTTCGACGTTTTCCCTAACATTTCCTCTTTCCTATCTTTCTCCGCGGAAGTGGCTTCAATATCGGAATCGGATCTGGACCGTACGATTAAAACCGACATCGGAGGAGACTGTTGATCCACCGTAGGATTATGAACCGGCTCCTCAACCTTCGCTTCCGTAACCGTAACGTCTCCTCCTACGATCTCAATCGCCGTAGGTTTGCTGATGCGTTGGATCGAGATGGATCCGAGCATACTCCTCTTCGACTCGATCCCCATTCCATCTCGAAGCCTACGACGTCGCTCCGTGATTGATCCCGGCGCCGCCATCCAGATATCGAAATCCGGCGACATAACCGCCGGCACAGGAGCGGAACGAGTGACGTTAGAGGAAAATGAGATCCGGCAATCATCGAAATCTCCTTCCTCCTCGTCGTCAGAAGAAGATGCCAAATCGATAGGGACGACGGTGGAGATACGGTTAGAGCTCTCGAAGAAGTGATCGTCGTCGTCTTCAACATCGCCTAATCCGGCCCAGTTCATCGCCATCGTCTTCTTCCGTTCCAGTTTCCCATTCGCGCCGACTTGATTCGCCATAGCTGTACATTGGTTTCGGAAATTTTCGGATTTGAAATTCGAAATTTGGTTTTTGAGTGATTGTTTTTGGAGGGAGAGAGAGAAGTGGAAGGGAGAGAATCAAGGGATCCCTAACATTATTAACGGTGGATCCGTGTTGTCTCATGATCCGACGATCCACAACTCGTCTGTATATTATGCAGATTCGGGGAGTAGCCCATATTAAGCCCATTAGCTTTAGTTTTTCTTATGGGCCCATATACACATTTTCATAATCAGATGTTTACTGTAAGGCTCATTTTGTAAACATTTCTATAATTAGATGAACACTGGATGGTTTTGCCATCTTGCCTGGATTATAAGCGAGCTAAAACTATGATTTCTTTCAATTTATTTTAAAAAACTCATCATCAACTTCAATTCACCAAACAAAAGGTACAGAAGGTTATGACCTCTATAGGCTTTAAACCAAATACATTGAATCTATTTAGTATTGCCTAAGTCACTTGATTGAACCTAACACTCACTACTTGACCAAACTAACAATGTATTTTTTTTACCACATCGAGAATGAATCCACTCCACAACCCGGAGTGAATCATCTCTTTGACTCCTACACTTGACTACATGAAAAACATGATTTCTTTTAATTAATGCTAATGTATTATTCTGTCAGAACAGTTTGATATTTGCATTCATGAAAGTAGAAGAATATATGTATTACTATCTAATATTTTTTGATAGATTTATTCTTCTTGGTTGATGTGTAACTTAACCCGGTATACATTAACGGCACACACACATAGATTAAAGTATAAAATATTGATCAATTCATCGATCATAACAAGGATGTACGCAAAGAAGGAAGCATGATCCAGAACGAAGGATGTTTGCTTCCACGGCCATTTCTTTTTCTTCTTAACAAGTATAATCTTTTAAAAAACTGATTAGGTAAATAATCATAATATGGTATAATAGATTTGTGTTATGGGATATGAAGAAAATGTGAACCTTGCTAATATATATATATGAAAACGAAATCATATGAATTTCACAGGAAAACACACTTTAACATGTTATAAAATAATCTAATAAAAGTCTGAGTCAGGCAATATAAAATGACATTATACATATTACCAAATATATACTCAAGGTTTTTTGGGGAACCCATTGTTGTATATAATGAGTGTTTTTGGTGTATTGAATCCTTGAGGTGTTAATTAATCAGCAATAAAAACTAGGAATAACCTGAAATAATATTTTGGTAATTAGTCATTTTCAGATATATATATATTCTGTTCACAGCATACTTCCACATATGAATTCATGCTTTTGTTATTATATTTTAGTTTCTAGAAAAGCATATATAGACAAGAGTATGTGGTGCTAAACAACAAGTTTTATAGATTGTATGCTTTGTTTGGCTAAGTAATCATAAATAATATGAATATCAATAATAGTACTTTCTACACCCTCTGTAGATAATATATTAGAAAAAAAAAGTAGAGTTGAACCCAAAAAAAAAAAGTAGAAAACCTAAATCACTGTTGAAAATTTTTCTTTGACCAAAAAAAAAAGAAGAGATTTCGATTTTATCAAAATTAAAGGACTCTTGAAGTGATCATAGATTTATTGCTATCAGCATGGACTTATATTATACAGATAAGGATAAAAAGATAGAAAAAAGAAGTAAAGATTCAAAGGGTCACACAGTCATAAATTAGAAAGGATCAGTAATCTTAGTCTTCTTATAATTGTCTCCGTGACTTCTTGCTCCTGCGGTTCAACTCCTCAAAGAACATCTCGATCTCACGGCTCAAGTCAATGGGTATACGGTTAACAGCATTAACCGGCGTCAATTTTCTTTTCATCCCGGAAGATCGGTTTGGTTTCGGTTTCCTAGGAGCTGGTGGGCATAACGCCGCTGGAATCTTGTGAGCTGACGATGTTGGAGTCTTGCACCCATCCTCTTCGTTGACCGTTTGCTCTTCGTGATCAGGAAGATCCAGTTGTGGTTGAGTAGGTAAGTACCGGTTCTTATCAACATCTTCTTCTTGAATCTCCTTGACGCAGCTGATCTCTGCCATTAGGAGAATTTTAGAGAGAGAGAGAGAAGAGAGAGATCAAGGAGAGAGATTACGTGCGTTGGATCCAAAACTTGAAAGCCACCCTTTCAACTAACTAGTGATCTGTCTCCCAAGTGGCAGGGTACAATTAAAAAACTTTAGTTTATTTGTTTTTAAGGCTGAAACCTAATTTATTTCATTTTTCATTTTCTTGGTATATTATATGCTTATTATTATGTACATCATGATATCGCTATGCGAAATTTTCATGAAGCTATAAATAGTTTTTTTTTTAGCTAGAAAGAGAATTGTTAATGATAAATAATTGCTTAGTTAAACTAATAGGGAATTGGTCACTAAACCACCATAATTTAATTCTTAGAACCTGAGCTCGGTGCAACATAATTAACCAAGATATATGTATCCCATTAAAAACAGCCATATACTATGAGTTAATGTATGATTTTCCAACTACAATATTGTATATTATAAAGTTATCCTTTCTTTTGTAGATCATGTGTATATATTAGAAAAGAGAATGTAAGTTTCAACTCTTGCTTTTACAAATTGAAGTTTATCAAATCACTAGTAAACTATTTGCATGCAACAGATAAATTTTCAAATAGTTGTTAGTTTTGCCACTCATTCATCAATACTGGCAACTGCTTAGTTTCTTCAAAATGTACAAGTATATATATACGTACATGCAATTTTCTCAATGATATTTGGTAAACATAATTATTTATTTGATATATAAGTAGTATACTATGCATTAAAAGTTTTATCGATCGGAAAGAAAACTACTTTGACTTGAGCATTTTTGCATTATTGTAAAATTAAATGAAATATCGATCGGAAAGAAAACTAAAAGGTACTAAAAATGTCTCCACAAACTTTGATGCAAATCAGACGCACGTGCCTTTGCCTTGCATGGGACCTCGAGATACATTTTGAACTTCTATGTTTACGACAAAAAAAAAAACCTTCAATATTTAGGTTCTCATACTTCGTCAGACAATGTCTTAACCATTTTTTGGCAGATATCATGAGAAAGAAAAAAATGACATCGTGAGAAAAATGGAAATAATTATCTCAATGCTTCCTTTATCGTGCACGCAAGCAATGAAGCACCTACTAATTATTGACTTTAAACTAATTAAACTGCTGATTCTTGTCAAGTTGTCATTGTTCCTTCTCAATATCAAACACGAGAAAGTTGATATTTTTAATTTGGAAAAATGTTTCATAACACTCGTGACAGAAATGATGTTTTAACTCTAAATAACATATACTGAGATTTGAAATATCTATAAAGAAACAAGTGATACAAAAATACAAAAAAAAAATGCACTTTTTGAACAAAATAGAATGAAACTCAATTTTAATTGATGATGTTACTGTTGTTGTTATCATAAAAGGTGAAATATATATATGGAACTCTTTATTAACTAAAACTATTTTTGTTACTAGTTGAAATTATAACTTTGGATTCCTCATCCAAAGTTGAACCACTATAGATTTGGTAAACTTGCCACACCTCTCGAAACGACGACCACCAATGACACACTCCATAATAATAATAAATTATGAATAAATATGTAAGTTGTGATATAATAGTAGGGAGTTATGTATGGATTAAGTGAGTAGATTGATTGGATTAGCGAGGGACAATGAAAGATTGGCTACTAAGACATGTAGTGGCAAAAATAAAAAGACATGTGGTGACGATGGCTACGCACATGGTTGATCATTATGCCTCCATCTTTCAAGTTTTGTTATTTGATTCTTTTCCTATCTGAATAAGGTTTAAATATTAATGGGAGTTGACAGTAGAAGTTATTAATTTGAGGTACAATTTAAATGATCACTATATAGTATTAGTATATAGTCATGAGAGAGATAGTTGCAAACATGAACTACTAACATGTTTTCCCACCAAATTAAATAATCTGAAAATAATCACAATTTCTTACAAGAGAAATACACAATAGTTTTCGTTTTACATTTGTAGTTCACTAACAAGCTAAAATAAGACTTTATGTGTGATAATATATCATTTACAAAGAGAAACTTATATGCTTTATTTTATAAGATTAATCTCACTAACAAATTCTATAGTCCGGGTTCGTTTTTAATGCATACTGATTTTTAAATAAACTAATTAAGACCAACTCGAGTATTAACAATTCATCAAGTAACATTATATTGTTGTGGAATAAAGAAGGTTGTTGTAACTCTGTTGTGTGTTATTAATCTCGTGCACATACATATATATACAAGAGAATAAAGCATATTCCTTAGGAGATAAGGATTACAACAATAAAGGGGATGATTATCCTAATCCTATAATGATTAGGATAACTACAACATATGGATAAACACAAGGGAGGATAATGACTAGTCTTGGCCGCCTGGTATGGATAGAGACAAGGTGCTTGTCGCCTGGTCTTGGGACTGAAGTAGACTGATGTGGTCTGGTCCATTTCCGGATATGTCCCAACCACCATTTCTCAACACTCCACCTTGGTTGATATATCCGGTCAAAGTTCATTTCATGCTTTGGATGTTGCCTCATTAAAACCTCTCCTGGTAAAACCCAAAACCCAATGTGGTAAAAAGGGAAAACCAAGGACAGGACAAAAGAGTACAACACATGAAACTCCCCCTGGTGAATACACCACTGACGTGTGATCATCTTGGAACTTCTAGTGTCTCTTAATGTCTTCTGGAACTCCATTAAGACATGGTCATGTCGTGCATCTCATGCAACTGACCATTCTATGTCCTGGTTGGACTGATTTCCTTGTTGGACTGGTGCCCTGGTCGGATGGTACTTGACCAGCACTCGGATGGACTTATGATCTGCATACAACCATTGTTTGCAGGCCCATCTCATGTCCCCTTATGTCCCACGGATCCACTGATCATATGGCTTGGCCATTTCGTGGACATCCTATATAGAGTCTTAGACCAAAACATATATGTGAACCATCCTTAGGTTCTCATGGACATGCCTAGTCCATTTGGTCATATATCAAATGTATGGGCTAATGGTCTTATCCATTATGGTCGATATCCTTTCCTATCCTTTGGGTAAGTTCATGTTGGGTAATAGACCTTATCTATCACGTCCATAACCTTATGAGTTACCTCACCAGTTGCTGCAATGAATATTATGATCACATCAAACCATGGATCTGCAGCAAATGCTCATGGACCATTTTACATGACTTATCGACCTTTCTTGTCTTTAGCAATACCATATTTACTAGGACTTAACCATGCCTACTTCTGGTCACTCTTTTGGACTCTTATAGTTTTCTTTATCCATTAATACAAAGCTTAATGGTCGTGCCTTCATTCTAGTCCCATACTATAACTTTTGTACTTAAACATCACATACCATACTTCCTTTGATGGTGTCCCATGACCTTCTTATATTAAGCCACGTACTGAAGTACATTATGGTCATGGACCTTACCCACACATGTCAACAACTCGCCAATGAGTGGTTATATCATAACCTAATGTTGCCTTAACAACATGACTCATGTGTGGTGATGTGTAGATATAGTTTATACTACATTGGTTCCTTAGGACCTTTAAACTATGCACCTTGATAGTCTAGTACCTCTAGGTCATAAGCACGTTTTGAACCAACATATTAGTCATCTCCCATGGATGATTTGGACTTAGAATGTATCCGGACCTAGCCTTGGTCGGTAGTATGAACTTTGGTATGGACCATACGGCTTCCTTAGCCTTTCCATACGTCCACTTCTTTATGAAGTTTGGTAGTGCTGATTTCAACACATATGCCAATGACTTAATCATTGAACCATTCATCCTTCCTTAGGATAAATATAAAGGATTATACACCTTTTGTATAATACACATGGACTGATTGTACTAAGTATTTCTTAGTATTCCATATTACTTGCAGCTGCATAATTTCAGTCCATGAACAGCTTAGGAACAATGCTGTTCTTGAGAATTCCTTTCTCATTTTTCATGGTTTTCCTTTAACCATTAATCCAGTGAACCATATGCTACTTACTACCTTATTATATGTCAACTTATGACCAGACATTTGTCAATTTCGAATTTGACTAGTAGCATCCACCACTTAGGAGTTTATCTCCTAATAATATGTTCCTATGTCTCGTGTAAGAACATGAATACCCTGAGTTCATTTTAACCTTTTCCTCACGGATTCATATAACTCACAAGGCCTACATATCACTGGTTGATGGTGTTCCAATATGGCCAATACACACATCATGCTTTATATATACTCTGAAACCCATGATTATGATCTATGATTATGATCTATGAGTACTCTTTCATGGGTTCATGATCCTCATTCCATTTCCATAAATCTCAAGTGCTATTTTCTTGTATGAGCTCACTTATACCACTGGTGTTAACACTCTCATATAGTTCCATTTTACTCAGACATGATCTAATCCATTTTAGATCTTATTTATCCAGGACCTTTCCTGCCTTGCAATCTTGGCGTCCCAAGCTTACATGGTCTGGTACCTTAGATGTTTAGCTGCGCAGCCCTTTTCTTAATGTCTGGTTAGTTTCCTTTGAACTCGGATTCTATGATTCTATGCACCTTTCATACCATTTCCGAGGTTTCTATCTTTTGGAACTTATTAGTCTACCTTTATAGACTTTATAGCAACTTGATTATATCTCTCCTAGGACATTAAACTCGTGGTGCATAAGCTGGTATGACATAGTCATTCATTCTTGGGTCTATGTGTCTTGCATATAGTTTTGCTAGCATTATATCATTCCTTGATACCATATGGACGTCCAGAATCTTATATTCTAGTTCGAGGATCTTGCCAAGACACTAATGGTTAATACCATTGTTTTATCCAGCTTATATCTTTCTCATTTCCATGTTGGATAGTTGGATTTACTTCCTTATGTAATCCATGTACCTTGGCCACTTTCTAATCACCCATATTTGGCTCAAGGTTTATTATAAGAGAAAGACTTTATAAATATCCAACATATATTCCCATTCCCAATCCTCATTTGAGGTTCCATCTTATATGGCACATTTTTCTTGTGGTGGTTTAAATCTCTTAAGATTGTTTATGTCTGATCCATGACCCTTATCAATCTGAGATGGGAATATCTATGCTCACTCATATGGCCTGATGCATAAACTCTTATACATGTATAAAATGCATACAAACTTGGCCCGGATTATTATTTTAGTCGAGATGGCCAGGTTTGCCGCATATGGCCTTACTCGGCTAGTTCCGGCCAATGTGGCCCATTCGGTTCTGTGCTCACAGGCGGCCAACGTGGCCCGCCCGGCTTCCCTGACACGAATGGCCTGCTGGCCCGTCCAGCCTCCTTCGGCCTGTCCAGCACTATTTGGTCCGACCAGTACGGTTGGTTTGGCATGGACAATATTTCTTGGAGTTTTATTTGTATGCCATGATTGTCTTATTTTCATGGTGCTTAGGACAATAAAGCCTGTAGAGTTTCCTTGTGTACATGTTACACAATGTGAGATCATCCATGGAAAGCTCTTTGTGCCATTTTAATTTCGAGTAGTACCATACCTAAACTCCCACTAGGTGGGTGTATAGGTTGCATCAAGTTAAGGATTGGATGGCTAATCCAATTATGCCATATAGTGTTAAAATTCCGTGGGTAATCTACTAGTTACCATCACACTTGCCACTGATCTACTAGCATAGTTTTAGATCAGTATAGTACATAGGGTAAAGTATTGACCATTTCAATATTTAGGCAATTTTAAAATTTCGAGAAAACCCTCTTGTTTTCTTTTGTGTCCATTTTTCATCCTTGGAAACTATCATTATATACTCAATGGACCACGAAATTTGGGGTGTATTCCATGCCATTTAGGCAATGCCTCAGCCATAGTTTCCAACTAGGCGACCATACCCATTATATGTACTCATGTTTGGCCTTTAACCAATCAATGTCATTCACATGTACCAAACAAAATTAGGCAAGATAAGAGAGTAATGAAACCAAAACCTTTTCATTATCATAAGTGAATGTGTGAATGACTTAAACAAATCAAATCAAATCAAAGCATAAAGCTTAATACAAAATCAGAATGTCGAAATCTCCTTTTCTTAGTCAATGGACATACCGTCCAGACCATCTGATGTCTTGGGCACGGTCACATTGGAGTCAATAGACAAGCCGGCCACACCACTTATTACTTTGGTCACGGCCACAATGTGTTCCTCATTGCCTACCTCGGCCATGTTGGCTTCTGAAGGTCTCATCTCACTGCCTTGCTTTAGCATCTTATTATGCTTCTCAAATCTCAATAGGCATGTAAGCAATTCAGCATAGGTGGTGAAACCTTTTTGTATATGACTTAACGTATCCTGGACATATTTTGAGTATGTCTTAAACAGCAAATCCTTGTCTGTTACCTCTTCACCACATAGTCTTAGTTTGTGAGTGATTTGGGTCAGAGCCAAATGATATTGCTCCACAGACTCAAAGTCTTGGAGTCTAAGACTCATCCATTCATGCCTGACCTTTGGTAATAACACCATTTTGTATCTGGATTCCAATTCTATCCAAAGGTCATGAGGATTTTCTATATGTAGGTACTGATTTCTCAGATCCTCAGTGAGATGTTGGCGCATAATTGTTATGGCCTCATGTTTTTCCTTTTCAGTTGCATCATCTTGAATGATACTCCATTCGAGTCCTCTTGATGCCAATGCAACTGTCATGTTCATTTCCCATTCGAACCAATTATCTCCAGAGAGATTTAGGACATCATAATTCCCATATTTCGACATCTGAAATCATATGATCGATCAGATTTTAGTTCTCATAAAATTTGCAAGTCCTAAACAAGCAATTTCAAATACATGGTTTCATAGGGATCTCGACCAAACCATAACACCCAGGGTGTGAGAACTATAAGTGGTCGAGATATATGTAACCAGTATGGTCAAGCAATCCACCATGATTGCAATATCAATCAACCAAATGATTTTTAGCAATTCTAGTAACCATAGAATTCTATTAGACCATAAAATCAGATCACAAAATAATGCAGTCATCCTTAGCATATTGGTTCTAGTTAGAACATGTGATCAATCAACCAAAATCTCAAGTGAAACCGTAATTTAGAATTAGGTTAAACAATTATCAAAACAACCAACCAATTTAGGGTTTTAATATATTTTGGTCGATTTTTATTCAAAGTGGAAACCCAAAATTTTCATTCATAACCTATCATTAGATTTCTTATTCACAATACTACCAGAGATCATGCAATCATGGAAAAAAAAAAAATAAAAACCAAGCATTGCAAGCTTCCAAGAAATCGGATCCTTTTAAAATAGGTTTTTTAGGGTTTCAAAGTTTGAAAAATTTGAATGCAAAGGTTTTGCTTCTAAAAAAAATTCATTCAATCAACACATAGTCTCAGGATGATCAGTTTTACCTTATAAACTATCAAGACTAATCAGGTTAGGTCGATTTTATTTTTAGAACAAAACCTAAACCTAGTTGGATTAGGAATTTCAAAACTATGGTTTTCAAACAATTCATCAAGTTTGGTTCTAAAATAAATTTAGCAAAACAACCACATAGTCTCAGGTATCTCAGTTTCCATATTTAAACTAGCAAGACATGTTAAAAGGTGGTCGGATTTATTTTAGTGCAAGTCCTAAGTCAAATAGGATTTTAGTGCAATTCCTAAACCTAATAGGATTATGACCAAACTAGGGTTTTCAAAAATTTAAAATTCCGAATCATGCAACCAAGCAAGTACACATTACAAGCAATCAACAGGTTCATGAGATCATCAAATATCAAGCAAAGATCATAAGAATTTCAATTTTAGATTAGGGATCTAAGCAACTCGGAATTAGGGTTCATACGCATAGGGTTTTAACAAAACAATTCATTCAACCATGAAACCAATGAACCTAGCACTTGTTTTTAATTTTAAACACAACTAGATAGATCATATTATCATTCTAGAACAAGCCTAGGTCGTGCAAATATATCAGGAACAGATCTAACAATTTAAGCAACTCAAGATCAGTTTATGCGCATAGAAAAACAGTTAGGGTTTTAGCAAACTATCAATTTGATTCAAACAACCTATGAATCTAGCATTCGACCTCAATGTCATAAGCAATCAGATAGTCCATATTAACATGCTAAAACAAATTTAAACAATGAAAATATCAAAGTCACAGCTAGGGTTTATGCAAATCGGATTTTAGGTTCATGCGCAAATTAGGGTTTATATCTAAACGATTTCTAAACCTCAGATCTAATCATTCAATTGATCAAACAAACACATAGTCCCATGGTGATCAAGTAATAACAAGAGTTTATCAGATCTATAACAGCAAGAACGAATTTTAATCAATCAAACAAGATCTATCAAAAACGGATCTAGAGAGAGAAGCAAACAAACCGGTTTTATGCAATAGCTATCAAGAGTTTTAAAACATCAATTTACTTGAACTCAAAACACGAAATCTATCAAGGTGAATTCCTTAAGCATTCAACATAAATAACTTGATAAAAATAAGCAAGCAAACGGATCAAAGCAAGCAAAGATTTCGAGTTCAACAATTAGGGTTTTAGGTTAACTTTTGTTCATGAATACAAGTTTGTATTCATGTGCATAAGTTAGGCTCTTTAGGGGTTTAATTTTACTTTTCAAACATACCAAAACATTATAGTTTTAAGGGGGTCGAAACTTATGTTTTAAGAGTTTAAGTTTCATACCTCAAATCTCCTTGTTTTTGAATGGACCTCCATTAGGGCAAAACCGGTTTGGATCTTTAGGAGAGAGAGAGATCTGATTGCTTTGAATCTTTTAGCTAAGGTTTTACACCTGCAAAAGAATAGTTAGCAAGGGATTTCTTCTTCAAAATAACGTAATAAATTAAGGAAGAAATAAGGTGTAAGTCGTTGAGTAAGAGAGAAGTTTCTAGGGTTTCCCGGATTAGAAAAACAGAAATTTAGCCGCCGTCTTGTTTTGGTGATTGCGGTTGATTCCGGTGTCTGATTGACGCGCTGTTTGATCTGCTGGATTCCTCTCTTCAAGAGCTTCAGATTGGTATGTAGATCGTCGTCTGGAGCCTCGTGGTTAGAGAGATGCGGCGTTTTGAAGTTGCTGCAGGGATTAGGGTTTTCTGCAGCCGCCAAGAGAGAGAGAGAGCTACGGATTTTTGTGCTAGGGTAGAGCTCGTGCTGATAACGTGTTGTGGAATAAAGAAGGTTGTTGTAACTCTGTTGTGTGTTATTAATCTCGTGCACATACATATATATACAAGAGAATAAAGCATATTCCTTAGGAGATAAGGATTACAACAATAAAGGGGATGATTATCCTAATCCTATAATGATTAGGATAACTACAACATATGGATAAACACAAGGGAGGATAATGACTAGTCTTGGCCGCCTGGTATGGATAGAGACAAGGTGCTTGTCGCCTGGTCTTGGGACTGAAGTAGACTGATGTGGTCTGGTCCATTTCCGGATATGTCCCAACCACCATTTCTCAACATATATATAAAAATTATAAAAGGTGGTTTCTCTCATTTTATATAGCAAAGCTGGTGTGCTTTTTACACATGGAGAGATAAACAACTGAGATACTTTATGACATCACCCGATGCTGCCTAGAAATATTTTGAATCAAATCTCACATGCAAATTTTGGGACCATCTCTTTTACTTGGTTCTACCCACGCCTACTGATCATCATCAATAACACATTAACAAGTAATTTTAAACACCCTTTATCAAATAATCATTTAAGTAAGATACTAAGGAAATCACTCCCTTTAGCAAAGTTATAATCTCCAAGCTGTTATGCACTGTATTTTCTTAACGTATCAGTTGAAGTTGTTTCATATTTTTCGGTTTGGTTATCGTTGTTATTGGTATGCAAGTTTTACATTTATCTGTTGATTAGCTAACTAAACAGAAAAAGTTCTGACAGTTTAAAAATCTCTTAGAATTTGTCTACCATATGAACCAATGATTATGTTGTAGTGCTAATTGTATGTCAATCTAGTTCTCCATTTGTAAACAAAACATAAACAGCTAGCTTATCAATATGGAATCTTACTCAAAAGCACTAATATATATATATAAATTAAAGTCAAAACATATATAGTATTAAATAAGATAATGATTTGGGATCTGGGTCAGAGACTCTGCTTAAGTGCTTTCAATCTTAAAAAGCTTTCATTTGGGATTCCCTCATCTTTTGATAAAAATCACTTTTCAGTGTATATTCTCAAGGCCACCAGACAGCTTTCTTGTCCATTTGTGTAGGACATGTTTAGTCTTGTTCCTCTCCAATAATTATTAATAATGGCTACCCAATTTTGTAATGTTAAAACTTTAATACTGCGTACTGCTTTGTTTACATGAATTATGGAGTTTCGTTTAGGGTATAAGAGCACCCACATTGATGAACCCCCAAGGGGGTTCATACAAATAAAAAAGTAATTTTCTTTTTTTCCGTTTACTTTTTTTTTTTTTTTTTTTAAAAATTAATATTGGAACAATCATATGTTGACACGTGGTGAACCGGGGTCATCGGGGTTCACCGCGGTGAACTTTTAAGAGAAAGGTTCATAGAAATCTGATTTTAATATTATTTTTTTTCTCGGTTTGCGTGTGAACTCCCCCATCAACCCTTGATGGGGGTGCTCTAACTATAAACAAATAAAAATGTCATTTAACAGATTCAGGGCCTTATACTTATTTGGGCTTTTAGCGATAGAACTAACAAAGCCCAATTAAATCTAAGTAACGTTGACTTTCATTGACTCTTCCTTCTTCACTCTCGTCGATCAAAATCGAAATCTCACCGCTCAATTCGATTTCGCCGTGATCGTTCCAAGCACGAAGATCCATGATTGATCCTCAGATGTAACCACTCAATTAACTTTGTTGGGTGATTTTTGGGATCTGATTAATTTTAATTTCTGGAGAAAGAACTGAAAAATGGGGAAGTTAGCGGTTGCAGCAATCACGAGCTTGTGGGTGATTCCAATGTTGATGATTGTCAACCACATTGTTCCAGAACCATACATGGTAACATAAAGTAATCTCCTTTATCTATAATTCTGTATTGATTGATTACTGATGAATGTGAGTGTATTTTTTTTTTTTTTTTTGGGGGCAGGACGAGATATTCCATGTGCCTCAGGCTCAGCAATACTGTAATGGGAATCTCAGAAGCTGGGATCCTATGATCACTACCCCTCCTGGATTGTAATACTCTTCACTCTCTTATATTGTTTCTCAAGTAGTTACCTTTTAGTGTATTGATTTTAAAATGTGTGTGTTCAGTGCCAAGTTGTCTTGTTACTATACAGAGAAATTTTATAGATTAATGTAAGGTTTGAATCTTTTTGAAGTGGAAATGTTGATTTAAATACTTGTTTTTTTTTTGTTGTTGTTGCAGGTACTATCTTTCACTAGCACATGTTGCTTCTTTGTTTCCAGGGATGTTGTTGATGGGAACTACTTCTCAGTCCTTCTCAGAAGCTTGTTCTACGTCTGTTCTGCGGTCTACTAATGCTGTTTTTGCAGTATTGTGTGGTGTTCTAGTGTATGAGATTATCAGATTCTTGGGGCCGAACCTTAGTGATTGGAAAGCAACTTTCATGGCTTTGGTCATGTCTCTTTACCCTCTTCACTGGTTCTTCACTTTCCTCTACTATACAGATGTTGCGTCTCTGACCGCATTTCTTGCCATGTACCTCGCTTGTTTGAGAAAAAGATATACCCTCAGTGCTTTGGTAAGTCATTTGAATCAATTTATCTTTTTTGTTTTTTGGAATTACAAATACGTTTGCAAATTTTATTTATGTTTTTTTGTCCTTGCAGTTTGGTGCTTTAGCAATTTTTATCAGACAAACAAATGTAGTCTGGATGCTGTTCGTTGCTTGCTCAGGTGTTTTAGACTTCACTCGTGACTCTCCGAGGCCAAAACAAAAACAAAAAGTAGATCAAGACTCGCATCATCAGGCCATTGACCGGAAAGAAGCAGCTCTGAGATCAAATCTTAGAAAACGAAAACCGGATAGCAGCTTGGATCGTGTTGACCGTGCTAAATCTGTTTCTTCAACAGAGGATACTTTAGGTTTTGTTGCTAATAGTTAGACAATTATATTGCTATTCTCAAACATAAGCATGAATGTTCCTTATTACATATCGTTTAATGGAAACAAATGCAGGCTTAGTCTATGATGTTTATGATGTAATCACAACATCTTGGAGTATGAAGTGGAAACTTTTGGTCACATTTAGCCCTTTTATCGTTGTTATGGTAGCCTTTGGCATTTTTATCCTCTGGAACGGTGGTATAGTCCTAGGTATGGACTGTGGAGATTTTTCTTTTTGTCATTTATGACTGAATCTTTATGTTGTTTTCTTTCACTAATCGATCAATTCTGAATGGCAGGTGCAAAAGAGGCCCATGTAGTTTCACCACATTTTGCGCAGATAATGTATTTTAGTCTCGTCTCTGCACTTTTTACAGCTCCCCTACACTTCTCAGTAGGTCAACTGAAAAATATGCTCCAAGAGCTCCGTGGAAATTGGCCATCGAACCTTCTACTAACTCTTGTAGCTCTAATAGCCGGTTTAGCCTCTGTACACTTTTTCAGGTTCAGTTTCTTGACACCTCTAGAAACACCTTAAGGTCTTCCACTACAAACTCTCACTCTCTGTTTTCTTTTTCTTTTGTGTCTGAAACCTATTTGCAGCTTGGCTCATCCTTATCTTCTAGCTGATAATCGCCATTATCCTTTCTATCTGTGGAGGAAAATTATCAACGCACATTGGTTGATGAAGTACATGTTAGTCCCGGTTTACATCTATTCCTGGTTCTCAATTCTAACTTTACTAGGTATGTTTAAACCATTTTTGTGTAGCATTATTTTTTGTTTCCTTGCATTGAGAATTTGACTTTGGCTGTTTCTAAATCCGACAGCAAAAACTCAAAGGAAGATCTGGGTGTTGGTATATTTCTTAGCAACATGTGCAGTTCTTGTTCCCACACCATTGATAGAGTTCAGATATTACACCATTCCGTTTTATATCTTCATGCTTCACTCGAGTGTCAGAAACAGCGGTTGCGCCACTTGGCTTCTCACCGGAACGATATTTGTATGTGTCAATGTGTTTACAATGGGAATGTTCTTGTTTAGAACATTCAAGTGGAGCCATGAGGATGGTGTTCAGAGGTTTATTTGGTAGTTGGATAGAAAGGTGTTTATGCTATGTTTGATGGTACTACAGTTAGGATCCTTAGAAACTGGTGTATTTATGATACATTGTTAGTTGTAAAAACATCATTTCAGTTCTGAATATGAAATGGCTTTGTATCTCTTTTGTGTCAAATCTTTTAAAAGTAAGTTAACAGTTTCAGCTTTGATTGTTCAAACGTCTGACCTTACTCTCATTATATATTCAGTTGCTGCTGTAAAGGCCATAAACCTTAATGGGCCAATAGTATATGATAGGGGTTATATGTTTATTTATTTAAATAATATATAAAATGTAAATAAACCAAAACGGCAAAATTCTCAAAGTTCATGTTACGCACGCTTCCGGTCTCTGTCTGTCTCTTGTCTCTTACGTTTTAATTTGTCTCTCTCTCCTCTCTTTGTGTCTGTCTCTCCCGCCATGGTAATGACGACCGAGAAGATGTTCCTCACAAATCATAAAGACATTCATATCTACAAGGTAACGACCTTAACCCCGTTTTCTCATTTATATTTATTAATTATGTGATTCTTCGAAACGCCTTTGGAAAATCCGATATTTGTTTGTCATAATCTGATTCGGATCATCGTCTCGGATCTTGATTTATAAGATATAAACTCCATTTTGTATCTGTTTTTTTTCTTTCTTTTTCTGCGTATGTGATTACATTTGAGAGTTTCATTTCATTTGGGATCCCCCTTTGATGACCTTGGACGGATTTACATTTTGATGCGTTGTATGGTTTATGTTTGGAACTTTTTTGCTTTCACAGGTTTGATAAAATTTTGGTAGCCTCCCTGGATTGAGTTAATATTTTTAAGAGAAAGATCAGAACTCAAACAAATGGGGAAGAACTTGCGTCAGAAAGTGACATGCTCCCCAATACAGAACCATCCTGGATTCATGTGGGGACTTTTTGACATTCTTAAGCATAATCATTGGCGTTACATCAAGAAACGTCTTCCTCACAAACGACCCCACCCTGCTGGTGCTAGACGAAGCAGTGCTTCTGCTGGTAAGGGAACTTGATACTCACATCTCGTTTTCTCGCGCCTTTAGAAATGTCTTAGCTTAGTCTTTTGGTCTTACTTTTAGATCACGTCATGGTTCTGTTTCCTGTTCTCAGTTCCTATGGGCTATATTAGTTTTATAACCTCAAGAGCATTTGAAACTAATGATAATGTTATATCTTTAACATTTCCCATGCATGTTTTCTGCTATTAGGAACAAAAAACGAAGTAAATAACACACTTACATCACCAGATGGTATATCCGTATCTAAGAGCAAGGTGGATGACAAATCAAATGTAGTAAGTCGATAAAAAACTTCAATAACAATGCATATAATTTACTTGAACCATAAACGCAGCTTCTCACCTATTGGCTTCATTGCTTCAGGGATCTGTGAAAAGACCAAAGAAGCCTACTTCTTCTGCAGTAAAGTCTAAAGAGGAGTCTAACTCAAGGGAGAAACCCAAAAAGCAGCATAACTCAGAGGACAAGTCCAAGAATCTCAACTCAGAAGAGAAACGGAGAAGAACACATTCTGAGATAAAAAGGTCTGTGAAAGCTTTGATTAAGTCACTTGTGGCAGAGGACAAGTCTAAGAAAAAAGGTCGTCACCACAGAAGCTCCACTTATCCTGTCCAATCAAACCCAAAGGAGAAGGAGTCACTGAGTGAACTAGACTCTTCTGATAAGGATTCCTCAAACGGGAACAAGGCTATTGCCATTTCATCCTCCATTGGTTCGTTGAACCCGCTTTATCTCATGTCCGAGGAATCAAGTTACAGTGACAGCGAAGAGTTTAAGTTAGAGAACACCAACATCCAAGTTGATGATAAAAGTGATTCCAAGAAGAAGGAGGAAGCTTGGTTTGATCCAAAGCTGAGACATGATACTAAGGAAGTCTCTGAGAATGAGGATGATACATCATCACCTAGACAGTCAAAAGCATGTCTTGATGCTCTCAATCTGATACACATGAATAGAAACTTCTTGTTGAAAGTTTTGCAGGATCCTGGTTCTCCTCTAGCTAAGCATTTCCAGAGAGAACAATCTTTTAGCTCTAAAACCATGACTAGAGCCGGATCTTTCCCTACTCATCATGGTAGCAATAGAGAGGATAAAAGTAACGCACCCACATCTCCTTACATAGCTGTAGAGCACACAAAAGATGTTACACAGAAGTTAAATGAATCAGTGGAGAGATTTGCTGATGAAGAGGATTCATCTGGTTCTGGTTACACGAGGAAGAGAGGAAAGAACCACCAAGTGGTGATCAAACGTTTCAAGGATCTAAGACAGAAGATAAAGCATGTCATTAACGAGAACAAGAGCGAGAAGCACCGTATCACTATGGATGCTGTTTTAGACAAAGTACCTAGAAAGTATGGATTTTCAAAAGATTTGAGACAAGACATCTTGCCTCACTGTTCTGCTTCTACTAAGAAGGAAGGCGCTAAACCGAAGGAAATAAGAAGGACATCGTCTCTGTGTGGATCGGTTGATAGATATCTTCAGCTGTATGAAAAGAGCTTCCAAAAGAGCAACAGTACTAGTTCAAAGTCTGAGGAACCATCAGCGTTGTCTTGTAAGATAGTTCCTAAATTCTTGGGAAGGATTCTTTCAATGCCTGAAACGAAGTCTCCTTATGCTTTGAAGACTGAGGATCTTCCTGGCCATTTCGAAACTTCAAGTAGATCAATGGAGCAAGAACAAGATGGTCTGGACGACATTTCAGAGATCTCAGACGATCACTTTCTGTCTTCAGAACATGATGATCTGTCTTCTGACGCAGAAAATACTAGGATGGTTGAGACAGAACAAGACAGAGAAACCTCTACTCTTGATGTTGAACATCAATCTTTGTATGAATCAGGAGACTATCCTACTTTTGATGATTATGCTTCTGAGTCTCACATCCCACGTGGTATCTTCAGCATCAAGTCACCTTCCTCTTGTCTCTTGTTTTGACAATGACAATCTTTCCTTTTATGTTGTTGTTGCAGATTTGGAGGTACAACAGGATCCTGATGTAGAGACTTGTGCAACAAGCAAACAGTTAGAAAGCATAACAGCAGCAGACATAGACGAATACCTTCAGATAGAAGCACAAGATAAAGTTAAATTCAACTATGTAAGAGACATTCTCGAGATCTCTGGTTTCAACGCACCTGAATCACTCTCAATGTGGCAATCTGATTACCAGCCACTAGATCCATTAGTCTACGAAGAAATGACCACAACAATAACAGCAATAGCAGGAGGTATGATCCGAGATTCTGAATGTTCAAGAAACGATGAAGAAGAAGCAGAAGAAGGCAGTAACTGCAACCACTTGCTTCTCTTTGATCTAATCAATGAAGTACTAATCGAAATCTACGAAAGGTCTTACCATTACTGTCCCAAGGCATTGTCACCCCTATGTAGAATCCATCCAATGCAAGTGGGGTATAGTGTTTTGAAAGATGTTTGGGTTAGAATAAGTTGTTACTTGCGTTACAAGCCACATGAGGAGCAGTCGTTTGATGAGATTATGAGTAGGGATTTGAGGAGAGATGATGGGTGGATGGATTTGCAGTTTGAGAGTGAGTGTGTTGGGATTGAAGTTGAGGATTTGATCTTTGAGGAGCTTCTTGAAGAACTGCTTGTATCCGGTTAAGAACTTTGAATCATTTCATTCATCTTTTTCTATTCTTTTTGGGTTGTTGTTGTTGTTGTTCTTTTGCTTGGAGTTTAAGATACATAAAAGAGAACACATAGTGTTTGTATGTAATATTTTAAAATGCAGAATCAAATTAGTATAGATACAATGAATAATAAAAGCCCGTCTAGCTCAGTTGGTAGAGCGCAAGGCTCTTAACCTTGTGGTCGTGGGTTCGAGCCCCACGGTGGGCGATGTTTTTTGTAACTTTTGAATTTCTTTTAACAATTCCTACAAGAAAATCAACAGCTTGCATATATTTTTTTATTTTTTTGTCTTTATCTATATACTCCCCAAATACAAATATTATTCATCTTAATCTTTGATAATTTTTTTTTCTACTAACTTAGAATTGTAGTTCCAGTTTCATATATGGTTTACGAGTTTCTCGAGACTAAACTACAATAGATTTAGGTCTTCACGTACATACTATTTTCATACAAAAACACTCTTTTAACTTTTTGCAGGGATTATAGACTTTATCGACGCTGCAATATTCCCATATGGATGGTTCTCCTAACTTCACACAGATCGAAATTTTGAAAAAGTGTTTCCAAAAGAGAGATTCGAATCGAATACCCACATACAACGGACAAGGTCGATAATGGACCCACCCTTCAAGCATGTTGGCTTCATCGTGTTTTTAAGAACTTTCACTTCAATTTGACTTATGTCTCCCAAGGCAAACTTTTGAACCAACTTTCCTTCTGCAACATCTTGTTTTAGATACTATCTTTTTTTGTTTCAAATTGGATCAACCAAAGTAATCTAATCTAAACTGGTCCCAAAATCCTGAGCTAGTGAACAAGACAAAACCATTATACTAACCACCACATAATTAATGATAAATACATAGTTATCCCATAATATTATTTTTTGGACTTTTGTAGTAAAGAATTTAGAAATTTTGTCTTTACTGATTATTTTTAGTAGTGTGTTTTGTGTGCAAATCAACTCCATTCCCAAAACTGTAATTACGTATGTGTATGGAACTTTTATTTAGGTGGGATAAGAGTGGAACAAGATGGTGACAAGTGGACGGTTTAAACTTGCTCATGAGCCTATAAAAATGGAGACGACTCCGAGATTTAATTTCATTCACTAATTGTTTAAAAACCTTCTTCTTCAAGGCAAATTAAAATCTTCTTCCTAATTTTACTAGAGAACATGTCTTGCTGTGGAGGAAACTGTGGTTGCGGATCTGGCTGCAAGTGCGTTGGTTGCGGAGGGTAAAATCTTAGTTCTCACGCAGCTTTCTCTGTGTTACTCTAATGGTGTTTTTTTCATATTGAATTTGGAGATAAACCTTATTAATTTTGATGTTTTGGCTTTGTGCAGTTGCAAAATGTACCCAGACTTGAGCTTCTCCGGCGAGACCACCACCACCGAGACTCTTGTCCTCGGCGTTGCTCCGTCCATGAACTCTCAGTTCGAGGCTTCCGGTGAGACTTTCGTCGCCGAGAACGATGCCTGCAAATGCGGATCTGACTGCAAGTGCAACCCTTGCACCTGCAAATGAAGAACCACATAAACCCCTAAGAGTCTTGCAATAAACCGTTATGTTATGTGTAATAATGGCTGATTTCTCCGGTTGTTTTGCCGGCGACAGTGAGTCTTGTTTTTCTGTGTGTGTTTGTTTTATGGTTTGGTCATGAGACATCTCTGTAAGCTTTATCTCTGTGACTATATATAAGCCAAAACTATTATGGGTCCTGAGTCTTTAGTTTCATTAAGATATTTAAAGATTCTTACTCAGTACACAGCATAAGATCAACCCATGTCTCTCTTGTCAAAAGCTTAGGCAGACAACAGACAATCATTAAAAAAAACTACTCCGACACAAGTTCTTAAAGAAACCAACCCAAGTGTTGTTGTTTGATAGAGACAAAAACAACTAAGGTGTTGTTGTAGCAGAAACTGGCTTCTCAAGAATCCCTTGTGTGGCTCTTTTGAACAAGTTATGTACTTGTCTTGAGGTGAAACCGAGCTTTTCCAAGTCAGCAAGCTGTTGAATATTAAAAATAGTTGGTCAGTAGATGAATGAGAGTTTAAGTTTAGCTCTCAGGCGCAAAGTTCCGAGGAAGAAGAGTATGTAAATACCGATTTTAGAGGACTTGTTTCTCTGAGTTCAACGATGTACTCAGCCATCTTCTGTCCAATTCCCTTTTAAACAAAAGAAAGATATGAAACAGAGTCATGTGAAGTTTAACCAAATATTTGACTACGGAAGCATATAGATTTTGTGAATTTATTATGACTATTTGGAGTTTAATCATATGTAGATTTTTACCTTCAACTCCATTAGCTCTTCTCTGTGTATTACAAAAAAAAAATAGATAAACGATGAAAGTTAGTTCATGTGTTATCCTAATAGTTCCGAAGAGTCTAAGTCAAGCAGATGAAGCGGAGAATGGAGATTATTCTTACCTGTTTGCTGTATTCAAGAAGTGAATATACTCTCTTAGAAGAGAAGTCTGTGAAAATAAAAGTTGCAAAAAGAATCAGATCTCTAGTTTTTGTCAAAGAGAATAGCACATGTTTTGAAAAATGTTGATTCGAACCTTCACATTAGTGCTCCAAGCATTGAACTTCTGGCATGTGCCACTCATCTGCATATTCTCAGCGTTTGCAGAAATCATAGGTGTTTTAGGGGTCATTGGCTTGAGAATGGTAGAGAACCCATTCGCATTTGAGGTTATCGGAGATAAAGCTTCTCGAACAGGACTGAGTTCAGATACCAGCAGACGCTCCTCGCCAGATGCGTCTCTTTCATCTTCTTTGGATGGAGAAGCTATGTGCAGATTCTGAATTGGTTCCTGCATTATTCAAAAAACTCAGTTACTTGAGTAAAGCTTTAAAGTAATCCATCAACACTTGCAGGTTATATCGATGTTATTTCACACTGAAAGCAAAATAACATACGCATAAATGTGAAGCAGCAAGAGTTTCCCCACCAAATAAGTTCCTGGCAGCCACAAATGTGTCCCTGTATATGGATATGCTGTGAGCAAGAAGTTATAGGATGTGGAACATTGAGAACACAATCGTTCAAAGGGTTACCTCTGTCCTGTGCCAGTAAGTTTAGCACTTTTTGCAATGGATGATTTATGACAGTCCAGTTTCTTGACTGAGCTTTGAGAAAATGAAGGTTGATTTGTACCAATCAGTGGAGAACGTATTGCCATCATTCTATGGCCGCTTTTCGTCTTCCCTTTGGATTCCAGCCAAGCTTGCAGTTTTGCTTCCATATCAATTTTAACCTTGGGGGTCTCTACCTTGGGATTCAAAGATACATTGTTCGAGATGTGCCTTGACCTTGCAGCCAAGCTAACAGTACGAACAGATTCTTGGTATTCTCCCGGATTCTAAAGAAACAAAAACAAACAAAACAGATTCATCACATTAGCCACTTATAAATATGTCCTGATAAAAGCAATGGATTCCACTGAACAGCAACAAATCTTCGTACCAGACATGCGACCATGAGAGCTCTACTTGTTCCTCCAAGTGAATCCTGCAATATTCTAGTCAGCTTGCTCTCCCTGTAAGGCACTCTTGGGAGGTTATTATTCAGTGCATAAACCACATTGGACAATGAAAATAGTGACTGGTTAATCTTGGCACTCTCTTCTAGACGGATTCCTTCATTTCCTGTCCTTCTATTGTCTTCGCTACCTGTTTAAGCCATGAAATAGTTGCTAATATACTGAAGATAAACAAAGTATAGAGAGGCTTCTATAGTTTGACTATACAACTAAATACTCGGAAAATGATAAAAAAAAATTACCAGCCAGATCAATCAGATTGATTTTCCCAGTGACAGCCCCTTCTGAGATTACTGAGATGACAAGCACTCCATGGCTTCTACTAGAGACATCATTTAAACCAGTGTGCGCAACTTTCCTCCGCTGAAGGCCACATGAGTACACCTGGTGAAACTCAGACATGGAGCCTACTGGGATACTAGAGAGTCCCTTAAGATGAACTTGTCCATCCTTATCGTCCCAAACAGAAATCTCGTTGTCTTTGACTTCAAGGAGATCCCAACATTTATCCATGTAAACTTCATAATATGAAATGCTTGCTCTACTTCCTGTCTTCTCACATAGAGAAAGAATGGTGGACATGGTCAGTTGCATCAGTCCAGGCAGATCATCAGTTCCCTGAGACATTTGAATAGAAAAAAGAGTTCAAAGCACTATTAGAAGGAAGCAGTTTACAGTAAACCCAAAACAGTTTTGAGAAAGAGCTATGCTGTCAACATAACAAAAATCTCACAAGAGGAAGCTAATCTAAAGTAACCAAATAAACCCTAAAATCTGAAATCCAAAATCAAAGGAGATGATTATATAGCAAACGGACCTGCATCGTAAACGTTTTACCGCTTCCAGTGGCACCATAAGCAAGCACAGTAGCGTTGAAACCATGGAAAAGGCCAGGAATCAAAGAGTATACTTCTCTATCAAAGATCTGCTTCACGTTCTCATCATCACCATCCCCGTAAAACGCATCCAGCTGATAGCATTCGTTGCGACTGCTCCGAAAAACAAAGACGAATCACCAAATCAATAATCGAGTTTCGTTAATTGAAGACTTCAATCGAATATCGAAGACGCTTACCAGCTATCGGGATCTTTGAGGTAAACCGCCACGTCGCTGGAATCTCTACCATCGCCGTCGATTCCGGAAACACACGATCGGACGTCGGAGATCTCTGGGGGAAGAAACGGACGAACCCTAACGACGACCCTAACCTTCGAGATCGAAGGAGAATCCGAAGCTTTGGGTTTCACTGGAGTTGTTTTCGAATCCATATCTCTGTGTTGTGATGGAGAGAGAGAGAGAGTGGGAAAATGATTGTTTTCAAAATTTGAGTTTGTTTGAAATTGCTTCTTTTTTTTTTTGGTCAAAAGTTTGTTTGAAATTGCTATCTTCTACTCTTTTTTTTAAAAAAAGGGCTTACTAATGGGCCTACGACAACGTTCTTTGCAATCGCGCATTTGTTTCAAACGCTAACCATCTACGGTTTGCAGTTTGGTTTACAGATAACCGGCTGTTTTATCACAATGCGGTTTAAACTCTCGTTGCTTTCATATATATTTGAAAATTTAGTATTAGCTAAAACACATGCAACGGCACCACGAAACAAAGAATGTTATTTTGAGCATATTCTAAATTGTAGACGAATCTTTGGGATCAGAGAACAACATCTAAGAAACAAGGAGACAGCAAAAACCTTTTCAAGTAAAGAAAGTTTCGATGGTGGTTTCATTGACAACTTCAGAGGTGTGATCGAGTCCATGAGAACCAACCTGACATAAGAATATAAAGATGATATTACCATCCATACAAACTCTGTCCTACTGATTCAGTCATTGTTGACACACGCAAAATAATTTACTCACCATGTATGTTAATGCAGCATAACGTTCTTCATTAAGGTATAGTCGTTTTCCTCTGAACATATTTGTATCCTGCAACAAAAACCCAAACAAATAAAACAAAGAATCAATCCGTATCCTTAGCCCACACGAACATCTGAGTCAACAAGATCATATACCTCTTCTCCAAACGTATCCAAGTAAAGAGATGGCCAATGTGATTGTCTTGCAAATCTTTGTATCAAAATTGTGGTCCGCTATTGATTAATAAAGACCAGTAATATTCAATTAAAAGACCATTAACATAGTAGGAGAGTAAAGGAAACTTCTATCTATTAAAAAACCATACCCGTATGAGCAGATATACACCAGTACCACCACCACATGTGACTGCATGAGTCTGACAACCACTTTCACTGTAAAAGTATGTTGCAAAGTATTTATTTGGGTTCCAAAATCAATAACTATGACATTTGGAAACTAGTGAAAACTAAAAGCAAATACCTGCAACAAGGTAGCATTATGGGAGAACACAGTCTTCCACAAAGAAGACATAATGCAGGTTCTTCGATAACTTTCTTGCAGTTGCTGCAAGGTCTCCTGATAAACCTAATAAGAAAAACATGCTTCTTGACTAAAGAATGTTCTCTTTGAATGGGGAGAAAAATGTGCAAAAACCACAGAAATAGGTGCTGCTGCAAACCTCTGCAATAGGTCCTGGTATAAATTGGGTAACTTCATAAGCTGGAAAGGAACTACAGGTGTTATGCAAAGAGGCCCTCTAACTCTGTTAACTTTGTATTCCTTAAGAAAATGTCGAAGCCATGTTTGTGTTGAAGACCGGAGAAGTTCATCACTGAGAATGGTTTCAATATGCGGAATTTTGAACATTTTCTCCAATTCATTCACATGATTCAGCTCCGACTGGGGACTATGCATGAAATCCATATTGTCCGTGGCAGAGTCAGATGGCACATCAAATCTATCTACCTCTTCATGAGACTTTCCAGAAGTAGTTTTCAGTAGCCTCCACAGCAATGCACATCTCCTCAAGAAAGGAAGACTATATTTACGGATTGTCTCTTTTATATCACATGATAAATCCATATTGTTAGACCTGAAATACTCCCAACCATCTGATTCTCTCAAAGCGATGGAGATGTCGCTAAGCAGGTTTTTTTCCTCGAAATCTAATTTACTCAAGTTAAACATGCGACCTGCACAATAGACAATTACAGTCTGCACCAAAGACAAAACATGATTTGGAAAAGTGAGTCTTTAGAGGCAAAACTAGTCAACACAAAATATGGCATACCTGAACAAGAGACACACTGTGGAAAATATGCACAAGTGATAACAGAGATTCCTCGCATGTGATAAAAGGTGATGGGAGACAAAAAAGAGCCCACATCAGTGATGAAAACGGGTCATGGGAAATAATTGGATCAGATGCTCGATTCCAGAGCAGGTTTATATTCTTCAATGAACCTGCTGTGCAAGAAAAGATGGCAAAACTCTTCTCAGATATTATCAAGAAACACCATCTATGGTTAGCAACTAATTCACTGATAACAGTTAAATAGACTAAAACTGATCCCATGAATCCCAACTACTATAGATGGGGACTATATAATTGATTCTCTTTCAGAATTGGAGAAAAAGTACCTTCACTTCCAAAAATGCAGCTCGAAGGACTACTTGAAATTCCAGAGCATATAGACTCTGCAAGATGCTTCATGCCCATAGATCTCTGACAAACATGTAAAGCATTCTTTGTTCGGGTGCTCTGTACCACTCGCAATAAGAGTGACAAAGCAGTTCCATTTGAGGTATTTAACTCTTCATACAAGGAGTCAATACAATAGACAGAAGGCATTGAATTCTTCTCAGAGCGAGTAATAATTTCCATTGAAATAAGAGAGTACTTAAGGGTGTCCCACATTACGATTGATTGTGATAGCCAAGGACTTCCCGGAAAATTTTCCTGTCGCTTAGAGAAATAGAAATTCCAGAGCTTGTTAGAGACAGATTCAAGATCTTTCCTTCTTGGTTCATCTCCCCCCAGAGAAACTGTTCTAACGCTATCACCATCTTCGATCACGTCAGCCGCAGATCGTAGTAGACACAACGCTTCAGAGAGCCAAAGGGAAGGCATCTGAGCGTCTGATTTACCTAACTTATCATTCGAACTTTCATGTATCCTTGAAACAGAACACAAATCTCCGGGACATGCAGGCAATACAGAATTAGCTAGCCCCCGGCATGCAGGACAGAGAAATTCTCCCTGACAGAAGAAACAATACTGAAGCTTCAGAAGGAACAGATTAAAGCCCCAGAAAATATCTTTAAATTGGTCGCGTACCTGTTTTAGATTCACAATATGTGCACCTTCAAAGACATCTCTTCTGTCAGACCTACACATCCAAACAAAAGAAGGACACTTATAAATGCAGTGTTATTATCTGCAAATCAGGGAGTCAAAATTAATAATTTAATTATGCACAACATGTCGGAAGGAGATATCAACATGGACGAGAAAGGGTTCACCTATCTACAAGATGATATATTATTTTTTTGTTTCTAACCTATGACTACTAAGAATTCAAACATGGCTCACCTTTCCTTTAACGACTTTAAATATCGTTCAAGACAGCTTTGATGCACAGCATGTCCACATGATGAAAGATAAACCCCATCACAGTCAGTAGGGTGAAACCCATCTGAACTAACATCCGAATGCCTAGAGGTTTGTCTTGATCGAATGTCAGGAACTCTAGGTTGCAAAGTAGATAGACCACCAACAGGATTTCTCTCCAAACTACTTTCAGTAGCATGCGGTCGTTGATCTACATGTGCAAGGCTTTGATTTCTAATGTTATCAATCTTCCTGCGAACAGTTTGATACATAGCTATCTCCATTGATTCCATGTTAGAGTCATCTTTTCCCCTCCCTTCGCTAGACCTCTTCTCCATCTGACCATTCCTTATAAGTCGGGTTGTTAAAGCTTCAAACACGGAATTTGCAGCAGGCTCAGAGGTTGCATCCTGAGGAATCATTAAACTATCTGAGGAAACATTACTTCTCAGGACATCGCGAACTCCATCAACGGAGATATTCTTTTCTGACTGTGGACCTTGATCCCAAGATGGAGGGCCTCTATCCACAAAACTCAAAAGTTTAGATTTCTGCAGGCAAAACAGAGATAATTAAGAATGATTCAAAACAAAACCTCCTAGTAGTTTATGTTTATTTAACATTAAAAGTCACACGTAACAGCATAATCTATCTATGCTACCAACCTGAAGAAAAATCAAGAAAGAAACCGGGTCTTTGGAATCTGGGTCATGGCAAAGGGAGCAAACTTCACGAACAGCAATTTCTGAATCATGTTCCATTACGTAATCACTTGTTTCAGTTTCAGATCTTGGATCATCATCATCCATGCTGGAACTCAAGGTAGACAAGAATTTTGTCTGTTCAGCTTTCATTTTAGCCTGCATCAAAGTTAGAATAACCATAACTATCATTTCCTGGATCTAGTCGATTCTTACTGTAGATAACAAGTGAACAATGGACATTTAAACTATTTGGCCGTCATATTTAAAATGAATATTCTATTATTACGGAGGAATGTATGTCTACGACCTGCATGCTTTTTGTTGATAAAACACCAGGAGAAAATAGAATTGAAATTCGAAATATTTTTTTACCAGAATAGCAGCCTGCCTCTCTCTAGCTTTAGCCTTGCGTTTCTCATCAGAAGCAGCGCCTGATGTGACTTTATCAAATCCAGATTGACCGACCACCTCCGGGGCAAGACTTTGCAATAGGTTCATACAGACAGAATCAATTGCACCGAACTTCTTCAACAATTTTCCAATCCAGGACGAAATATTACAGCTGCCTTCCTCTGGAAAATCGTCTTTACGAGTCCTCATTAATGAAGCAAGAAGAGACAACAAACTTTCTTTTCCTGCCCCTTGGTTTATACCCATTATTTCCTGACCAGCTAACTCGAGAATCGGAATTGAATCTTCTACGCAACAAGCCTGAATATTAGATTCCCTTTGCTGAGTGCATATATCCAATGATAGCGAGAGTAAGTGCAAAGCCGTTATGAGAACGCCATCTGGAGCACGTGATTTAACAGAGGTACCACTTTGTAGAGCGTAGTATAAAGCAGAGGAAATGATTTGAAAAGTGGCTTTGCAAGTTCCTATTCTAGAAAGCCCCTTTAGAGGAGGATAGATCATTTTCCACCTAGGAACCTGAGTGGTCAACGCAGACACTCCACAATAGCGAGAAAATCTTTCCTGTGCAGATTGCAATTCTCTTGAATGCCAACGAGGGTGATAGAGATCCAATTCCTTCCAGCAAGATGACCGTAGTGAATACTTTCCCTGCCAAAGAACTAATGTCAATTTCTTTTTACAAAGCATGACAACTTAAAGGTGAGGCAGCATATGGGTTTAGATCAAGACCTGGTTCATGCCGGATGGATTACAGTAGACTGAAACGTTATCTAAGACCTCTTGGAGCTCATCCGACTTGGACAGGTCACGGGGTAAAGATTTGACCAATTGACTACGAGTGAAATCTCCAGTAGCCAACTTGACGATGATCTCTCTTCTCAAACTTTCAGCAGTAGAAAGACCACAAAACCGCCTTTCTTGCAGAATCTGTATCAGAAGAGCAAGCATTTCTTGGACCAAAACTGGTTCATACCTGAAAAAGAAATATGGTAAAAATCATGTCAAGATCAGGCAATAGTAAAAGCTTTAGATGCAAGAGAGTCATTTTGACTTGACCATCTAGCAATAAATAACTAAAGATAATGTGTTTGTTCTACTTTAAAGACCATTTATCAAATGAAGAGACAATCATACTGTAGGAGATAACTTGACAGTCTGAATGTTGCAGAGCTATTAAACCATGTACTGAGATCAGTTAATGGTAATAGAAAAATAGTTACATACTCATTTGTTATATCGGGGTCTAGTGAAAGATAGCTCGAGAGTCCAAATCGGCTGAGAAGCTTATTAACATAAGAATCTGCAGGAGCCAGCGCACCACAACATTGCATGAGAAATAGATCAAGCTCAAGTCCCTGTTCTGACCTGTAAATGGAAAAAAGTCGAATGAGAAACATGCGAGTAAACAATGGACTACAAGAATTCATGACAACAAAAATATTATTTCACATACCGACGAACTGACCGATACCACTCACAAGATACTAATGCAGAATCCCCATTCTTCTTCCACATTCCAGCAGTAACTTGGGCGCAAAACACCCTTACCCGGAGAACATGCTCCATAACAAATGCAGAAAATCCACAAGGATGGAAATCTCCTAACACATAGCTGAATAAGTCGGCGGCCTGTGGGATCTCACGACTAACATTGACTCCATGGTGCAGTGCAGATTTTCCATAACACCTCCTTAATGCTTTTTCTATGAGCAAAGAAAGTAACCGGTGTAACGGCAGATGGACTGATATGGCCTGAAAGCTCACATCGTAGTGGATGTCGGGCCAATCAGACAAACCAAGTATATGTACTCCTGATGCACTTCTAGTACTCGGATCTTTCCCTAAGCATGTCTCCAGAACTTTCAAACACTCGCGTATCAACCATATGGCAGAAGAAGGAATCTGGGCACGGAAAGCGTCAATTTCGTGGACTTCAGAAGCCATTGAGCTATCAAAGAAGCTGCTACTTATCATAGCAGTACATACGGAATCTTCATGAGACAATTTCCCAACTTTTGCATACCTTTCTCCATCTCCATCACCATTCTCTAGTCTAGCCTTGGCGGTTCTCTCATTTTCTATTTGTTCATCACTGGCAGGAGAATATGTACCATTAACCAACAGAAAGTGAATACCAGCTATTGAGTGACTCAAACTAAAGAACAAATGGTACTCATTTTCTTCTTCAATATGGATTCCAGTCTCTCTTTTCAGAGGACCCATTCCTTGAGCAAAGGTCAAGAGTGTCAACCATGATCTTGCTAACTCCCGATGTTCATGTGTTGCGTACTTCCAAACTACAGCATGGCTCGTAACAAATTTCAAGTCAAAAATGACACGGTCACTTGTCTCACACAACCGTTCCCATTTTGTAGCCTACAAAAGAAAACTGTCAATTACATTTTACTAAGAACACATTAGTGAATAAAAGTCACATTATACCAAATAAATGAGAAACGAAGCTAGGTTACCTGTAGCACACCATCCTCCCCACAACAAGAAAGAAAGATATCACTGAGGCATCCCAAAAGCATTGCTAGCAGATTCATCTCCTTCACCAGAAATGGTGTTAGAGTTGGCACCGTGAAGATTTGCACAGAAAAAGTAGACAGTAGTGGATATCTCAAGAATGCATCATCATCACCCTTCTTAACCGCCTTCTTAATCGCTTCACTAATGACAAGTGGATAGTAACTCACAAGTGCTTTTGCAAATTCCGACTTAAAGACTGGATCTCCTATCAAGTTGAGGAACAAGTCGTGAAGTTTCTTCATAACATCTTCGTCCAAGAACCTTTCAGCCTTTACGAGAATCATCAATAGACCATTTGAAGCGATAATCCTTCTAGAAACGAAACTTAGCAAACTCTCACTGGACTTATAAAATTTCAGAAGCATTTCAACCACTGCGAATGTCAGCTCGTTTGACATCTTTTGACGTGCTGCAAGAGTATCGTTGGATCTAGCATCTTTCTTACGAATACTTTCTGCCGATAAGAGCTTGCTACTCCAACAAGCAAAAAGGGCATCAAGTACAGGCCCAACTGACTCTGCTAGATTCTCTGAGAGGGGTTGAATCTGTCCCGAACCTTTATGATTTGAACAGAAACCGCCTTGTTTCCAAGCTGAATCATCCCCGCAATCACAACAGCCACCGTTTGTGTTGATGATCGAATAATCGTGGGTGCTGTGATCACCATTCTCGAAACAAGGCACGCAGATTGCACAAGTCGAGTCATTCTCGCACGTCCTACACCGATATGCTATATCATCTGCTCCCCAGACGGAGCCACAGACAGCTCGCTGATCAACATTCAGTTCTGCCAGATTCTTCAAAGAAACACTAGGTTCATCCTGGAACATCAACCACTGCAGCCAACTCATGCTCTCCCTGAACCTCTTTTTCATGGTAGGACTCACCACAGACTTACGAGACCGTTCCCTAGTTCCCTTCAATCCAACTTGAACATCCTCATCTGTAGGTAAGAGAGTAGAGACAATCTCAGAGATCCTGGAACGGTTAGCTCTAACGAATTCCACTAGGCCACGTTTGGAACGGCAGTGTTTAGGGACCCCAACAGAGGCAAGCCTCTACCAAAAAAAAAATTAAAAAAAATGACTACATCACAATGCATTCTCCAAGATAATAATGAATTAAAGAGTCATGAAACAAAAGCATTGCTAGTATAATGAATCAGGATTAGTATAAGGAGCACACACAGACAATACCTTGAGAAGAAAATTATGTGAACGCGAGTCGGTTTCCATCTCTCCCCCCGATTAACGAGCGGCGGATATACAATACACAAAACTCTTAACCCAAACACAGAGAAACGAAGACTCGGATAGAAGCAACGAAGTGATCCTCTTCACACAAACTTATGAATCGTTCGACGTAGCTGTAAATAGCAGCGATTCTACAATCATTAAAGCTTGGATAAAATCAAATTACAATGAAATCGAAGAAGAAGAATATACCTCCAAAAATCTGAGAGAAAAAAACCCTAGATTCTTCTCCGATTGCAGCAGAGGAACGTCAATTCGAAAGGGTTTATGTACTGCGGATTACTATCGAGTTTGGATTAAATTAAATTAATTAATAAAAAGTTTGGAGCTTAATTAATAAAAATCAACTATTATCATTAAGTATACACTAATGGGCCGGGCCGTAGACAAAGCAAAGCCTATTAATAGCTTAGTGATTCCCATAGAAAGCCCATAATCACTTAAACATTGGACGATGAACAGAATTGGTCTAAGTCTTAACTGTATGCTAGTGGTGATAGTGTAGACTCGAGGTCTTATGAAGAAAAGTCAGTAAGTCAGCGATGAACAGAGATGGAGAATCAGTAATATCCAATCTTTCACATTCCAATTAAAATCATTATTTTTTTATCACAAAAGACTTTTCCTGAGAGAACAAATGTCATGGACAAAAAAAAAGAGAGTTTGGAGTTTCATTATTAGCCTAATTTTCTGTTCTTTCTTTATTCTCCCATTTTAGTCGGCTGCTGAGTTTGTGTTT
Source organism: Eruca vesicaria subsp. sativa (assembly GCA_932364175.1). Classification (NCBI taxonomy): domain Eukaryota; kingdom Viridiplantae; phylum Streptophyta; class Magnoliopsida; order Brassicales; family Brassicaceae; genus Eruca; species Eruca vesicaria. The sequence continues at coordinate 287,367 of CAKOAT010087377.1, read as the reverse complement.
ACACACATAAAGCTCTCATCTTTTTCTGCTGGGTTTCTTGGGTGTGTTTAAATGGGAGCGTGTTTCAGCAATCGGATCAAAACAGATATTGCTTCCAGTACATGTTAGTCTCTTTGCTCAATTTCTTTCCTGTTATCTTATAATTATTACAATTAAATCTGAACAAGGTGATAGATTTCCATGATTGGTGTGGTTCTTTCATACTTGCTTTGTCCTGAATTAGAAAGTCTTAGATTTAATTAAAAGATAGTGTTTTCAGTTTTGAAAGATATATGTTTCCATTATTAGTAAGAGGAGTTGTCTAAGTAGAAATGGCTGTCACTTTATGAAGAGTTGTCTTTTTTTAGTAACCTTAGATTTAAGCTGTTTTCTTAACCTTTCTAGAGAATGCAATGGCTTGTGAAAATGTGAAGTTCTTTTGTGTATGGTTGAAATGTTCTGAGAGAAGAATTTTTTGTAGGGCTAAGTTCGAGATTCTTGAGTAGAGATGGGAGCAAGGGATCCTCGAGTACTTCTTTCTCTCATGTGCCTCGAACAGAAGGCGAGATCTTGCAAAATGCTAATCTCAAGAGCTTTACCCTCAGCGAACTCAAGTCTGCAACTAGGAGCTTCAGGCCTGATAGTGTGGTTGGTGAAGGTGGCTTTGGTTGCGTTTTCAAAGGATGGATCGATGAGACTTCCTTGGCTCCTTGTAAACCAGGGACTGGGATTGTCATTGCAGTGAAAAAACTTAACCAAGAAGGCCTTCAAGGTCATCGTGAATGGCTGGTTAGTCACCTTTCCTTCCAAACTTCTCATCTCATGCCACCTCTTTTTTAAAACCTTTTTATTGGTTTTTGGTTCACTGTGAAAAACAGGCTGAGATCAACTATTTAGGTCAGCTGAATCATCCCAACCTAGTGAAACTGATTGGATACTGCTTAGAAGAAGAGCAGAGGCTTCTTGTTTACGAGTTCATGCCTCGTGGTAGTCTTGAGAATCACTTATTCAGACGTAAGTTCAGCTATCTCAAAGAGTAAGAAGCTCATAACAGAGAGACTGATAATCTTTTTATCTGATTTCTCAAAAACAGGAGGAACATTCTATCAGCCACTACCATGGAACACACGGGTTCGAATGGCTCTTGGTGCAGCTAGAGGACTCGCTTTTCTTCACAATGCTCAACCCCAGGTTATATACCGAGACGTCAAAGCATCCAACATCTTGCTAGATTCGGTATGACGCATGATTGATACTCTGCATGTAGCTTTAGTTTTTGATGCAGACAGAGAAGTTTATCTCTCTACTGTTTCCATGTATCTGCAGAACTACAGGGCAAAACTTTCGGATTTCGGCTTGGCTAGAGATGGTCCAATGGGTGACAAGAGCCATGTCTCAACCAGAATCATGGGAACTCAAGGATACGCTGCTCCAGAGTATCTATCTACCGGTATGTCTGTATACATATGCATCTTCTGTTGTTGCGTTTTCTGACAACCTCTGATGTGTCTGTCAAATTTTGAAAGGTCATTTATCGGCAAAGAGTGATGTGTACAGTTTTGGGGTGGTGTTACTGGAGTTGTTATCAGGAAGACGAGCAATTGACAGGAACCAGCCGGTGGGAGAACACAATCTAGTGGACTGGGCAAAACCTTACTTAGTAAACAAAAGAAGGCTTCTCCGAGTGATGGATCCTCGTCTCCAAGGTCAATACTCGCTTACCCGAGCTTTAAAAATTGCACTTCTTGCTCTCGATTGCATATCCATGGATGCCAAGATTAGACCGACCATGAACGATGTCGTCAAGACACTTGAAGAACTTCATGTCCAGAAGGAAACACCAAAAGAGGAGGAGCAGAATCTTCAACCTAGCAGTGATAATCTCAACAACAACAAGTCTCCGCAAGCTGTGAACTATCCTAGGCCATCAATCATGTAACAATCTTTACCGGGATTTAGAGATGTATATACTCTTTAACCTTATGTCTGCTTAGGTGTTGTGCTGTTTCATAGAAACAAGGGTCTCTTAGTGCAAGGTAGAGAGAAGAAACAAACTTAGAGTTATGAACTTGGATATTCTTGCTTCACAAAAAAAAAAATGAAGGTTTTGTTGCAATAGTTAAAGTGTTTTCACATACAAAATGTTCTCCGCATAAGAAGACTAGAGGAAACAAACAAAAACAAAAAAAAGGCAAAGATATGAGAGCCAGGGAGATGATCAATCTTATGGTCATCGTCCTAACAAGGCAACGCGGTCAGACTGAACAGCTTGAGAAAGGTTGATGTCGAAAAGCTCGCAACGAATAGGCATCTCAATCTCATAGAAAGGGTTCTTCAAGACGTAGTCAGTGTAGAGTTCATAAATGTATCTAAGGAGGCTCTCCATGTGAGGAGTTCCAGGTTCACAAACCACAAAGAACTTGGTTCCTGAGGTATAAGAGAAGGCAAGAATCAACAAACAAGAGAAAGAAGAAGACATAAAAGGAAAGCAGATGTGATAATATACGTACCTGGAAGAGACTGGAAGCAATGGAGATCAAAGGTATCGGCTTGGAGAAGTTCGATGCCAGAACAGCCATTAACAGGAGAAAGCTGCTGAGAAATGGCGTGCATAGAGTGCCATAAACTAGCTACCCTCAAGCTATCATTCGTATCCATCCTTCCCTTTGTTCCACAATCCTGAACTTCCCCAAAACCAACCAACACACACAACACAGAACAGATCATAAATCAAATCCAAAACATAGCAGTCTCTGAGTTAAGATCTGTCTAATTTAGATTCCAGTGTCCATATTTGCTTCTTAAATGATTCTCGTGAGAACCAAATCAAAGCAAGCAAATCAAAGTCAAAGTCTTTTAGCAGATATTCACAAACCCTATAGTAATTAGCTAAATCACAGCTTCTTCTACACCTAATTATCTCCAAAGCTTCTATTTTTTGTCTATCCATCAACTAACATCGATGAATCCGGCGAAACTAGCATCAATTGGATCATCATTCTCAAGATCTTAGTACAGGTGCGAGATCATGGAGAAGAAGGGAAAGATGATAATACCTTGTAGAAAATCAAACCACCAGATTTGTTGATTATGTAAAGACTGTAAATCGCTGCCATGTTTTACCAAATTATTCAAAAGAGATCCTAAACCCAGAAATCTGAGACCGACGATGAAGAACTACTACAGATCTCGGAGGAAATCAAATGAACTTTTCTTTTCCTAAAATGATGTCGTTTCGATTAAACCGGTCTCTAGTTGAGCCACGTCGACTTTCTTTCCCAGTGAGAAAAAAAATACTATTGTTAACGTCTCACAGAGCGCCACGTGAGCTATGTGAACCAAAAACGGTGTCGGTTTCTCACTCACACAACGAACTACCGAACTTTTGAAGAAAAGTATTACAAAAGCAGAGAAAGAGAGAGCAAAGGAAAGTAGTAACAAATGGCGGAGCAAAATTCAACGGTTGAGATCTCAGGATTGCGCTTCACGTATCCTGGAATCGACGGTCATCCACCTCCGGGATCGAAACCACTAATCGAAGATTTCTCTGTGAAGCTCAATTCGAGCGATCGTTGTCTCCTCGTCGGATCTAATGGCGCCGGTAGGTCATCTCTTCAAATAAATTGAAATTCTTTTATCTTTAGAATTTGACTAATTTTGATTAAGAAAAAAAACAGGGAAGACGACGATACTGAAGATATTGGGAGGGAAACACATGGTGGAGCCGCACATGGTTAGGGTTCTTGGTCGATCTGCGTTTCACGACACCGGTTTGACTTCTTCTGGTGATCTCTGCTATCTCGGCGGCGAGGTTCGTCACAAAAGTTTCAGTATTTTGATTTGAATTTAAAAATGGTGATTGGGGATATGTTTTCACTGAGAACATTGCTTTCTTTCCTCTGTTTTTATTTTCCAGTGGAGGCGTGACGTGGCGTTTGCAGGATTTGAAGTTCCGATTCAAATGGACATTTCTGCTGAGAAAATGATATTTGGAGTGGCGGGAATCGATCCTCAGAGAAGGGCTGAGTTGATCAAGGTTAGTTACTAGAAAAGCTTCTCTAGTGCATCTGTTTTTTTTCCTAAATTTGGGCAAGGATTCAAACATATATTAGAAGTATTTGTTGGAAATGATAGCAACTTGAACATGTGGTCTGATGATCTAAGCATAACACTTGAGCATTTCAAGTATATGTTCTGTTTTATTTTTTAAATCAAATTCATGTAATTCTTCACCTCTCTGTTTTGATCTAACTGTGGTTGGTTGGTTGGTTGGTTGGTTGGTTCAGGTGTTGGATATTGATATCTCATGGAGATTGCACAAGGTCTCTGATGGCCAAAGAAGGCGCGTCCAGATTTGTATGGGACTCCTCAAGCCTTTCAAGGTATGAAACACTTATATGTGTGTTTGAAATAATGATTAAGAAACCTTTTTATATTCTGTTTCTTGGATCATCTACAGGTTCTTCTTTTGGATGAAATAACTGTTGATCTTGACGTTCTTGCAAGAGCCGACCTTTTGACTTTCCTGAGAAAGGAATGCCAAGAAAGAGGAGCAACCATTATCTATGCAACTCATATATTCGATGGCCTTGAGGATTGGCCTACACACATTGTAAATATAAAATCACACAGTCTCTCTCTGTTTTGCTCCTATACTACTAAAGAGCATCTCCCCTTGTTGTAGGTGTATGTAGCAAATGGGAAGTTGCAACTAGCAATGCCAATGGATAAAGTGAAGGAAACAAGCAAGAAGTCGTTGATGAGAACAGTTGAGAGCTGGCTGAGGAAAGAAAGAGATGAGGAGAGGAAGACAAGGAAACAAAGAAAAGCCAATGGGCTTCCTGAATTCGAATGGCGTGCTGAAGAAAGCCGTGTCACCGGTGATCCAGCTCGGATGCTCAACAATGGCTGGGCTGCCGGCAGACTTCACTCTACCATTGCAGGCGGTGAAGATCATTTCGTTTTAAGCTCAAACAGAGTTCTGAGATAGGCGCATGCCAGAGACTCTAATGGAGTCATAATAATAATTTCTATTTTTTTTCATTTAACCACGAATAATATTTCATGTTTTTGTAACATGTTTGTTATTCTGAGATGAATTTAAATATAGCATAAGCACGGCCCCTGGTTATAGAATTTTATTAGTTTTTGGTTTTAAAGGATGAGGATTACGTACCAAGTTATACCATATACAGACATGAAGAAAAGCCACTACCAATTACTTCTCACCAAACCTAAACTATGCTAAACAAGACCGTTCACTTCTATAAATCAGAATTCTCTCTTAGCCGAACCGAGCATATATTTTATTACGTTTTGTATACATGTTTGGTCATGAGTCATGACATTCCTATCATAAGTAAATCAATCTTTAATTTCTTTGTTAAAGAAAAAATTGGGAATCGACGCAGCAGACAAATAAGATGTCATATTTGAAGTTAATCGGTGATTTTCTTACGTTCGTCAATTGTGTTTTCTTTGTTCTTTGGTGCCGAAGAGAATTGATGCGTTTACGATGAGATAATGGAGGATTTATGCTCTCCACCATCTTTAATCTCTCTATCTTTTCTTCTTCTTTTTTTACGCTCACTCAGGTAAACCGACCAAATAGACAAAGACCACACGGATTGCTGCTTAAAGGACATTGGAACGTACTAAAAGTGAGAAAAAAAACGATATATTATTCGGATTTATATTGACGATGAGCATCAGTACTTGAGATGAGACTTGTCCATCTCGACCAGCCACATACAGAGCTAAGCTACCCAAACTACTTTTTTGGTTTCTTGATTCGCAAAAGATAATTACGACTATAGCTAGGTCGGTCATGATTTTGTGATTTGTACCTATTTTGTGTGGTATTCATCTAAAATGTACATTTGCAAACTGAAATTATGCAAGTAACTAACAAATACCTAATTGTGAGAAGGAAAAGACCAGACAAACTAAAGCCGTTGTTATTACATCACTGGCTGATGCTATAAATCGGATGCATCTAGATTTTACCATATGAAACATTGTCATGAAAAAAAATCAACAATATAATGTAATACAATATCTATCGATTAAGACGGCATGATACATTGGTTGGTCCATCTACTAAATCATCAGAATATAAGATAAGATTCTATAAAATCTGATTCAATATCTTATACTACTTTTTGTTTTTTTTTCCTCTGATAAATCGTGATCGCAGATTGCACATGACGATGGTGTAATGCATTTACATCACATCACATGAATCCTAGCTTCCTTAATGCATCACCTCTCACATAAGTACATGCTAAAATACGTATGGTACCCGTACACCGTATATCCCGGAATTCTAAACCGTATAAATCTATATATTCCGTGTGTTTTGGGTTTGACTGATCTTAGAGTATAGTGACGTTGTAGGATATTTGTTCTTCTATATATAATTTCGTAGTAAATGTATGAACGGTTTGATTCAAAGGTGAATAAAATGGATGATACTCAAATTATATAAACAAACATGAAGTTCGAATATTTTTTTAAAACGCTTTAGAAAGTTAGAAGGAACAAACAGATTCCAACACAAATACAAACGTAACATAAGCAATCCATACACGACATCAATACATTAAAACTTAGCACATAGATAACTATCAAATCAATTTATATAAATCCAAGTTTCTTGATATGATCATATATATAGTTTAATACAATCTGAGCGTAAAGGAGAGCTGCGGGCAACATTTTCCTTATAACCCTTTCTTTTTGAAGCCGCTTCAGCCTCTCTACATAACTAAACAGGACACAACACACCCAAAAAAAAAAGAACTGAGCCTAAACGTTTTGAAGTAAAACCCTTACTTCCAAAACAAGCACCCCCAATACTTTCCCTGAGAAAATAAGGGAATATATGGTAAAACCCCAATTCCAAACCGTAACTTAATTTAAAAGACACGTAAATATATATTAGAAAATCTTCAATATGTCTTCCGCAGAGTTATGCTTATTTTCTAAAAATCAGACGCGGAAATTCTTGCCGGAGAAAGTCTGACCAAATTGCCAGTTACTCGGAACGATGTTGTTGGAGGTGGAGCTTCGGCCATCGGACGTTTTGACTCGGAAAGAAAGAGACTGGCCGACAAGAATAGCGTTGGATTGCCAGTTTTGTCCCCAATTACGGCTAAGACCTAACCAACCTGTGTTGCTTCCTTTCACACTCACCATCTGGACGTTCCCGGCTCCGGCTACGTTAGTGACCAGCACCAAGTTGAAGTACTTTGATCCATTGATCGTGAATCTCATACCTCCCTTCTTTCTACATGGGATCCTGCAACACCGCCAAAAAAATATTACTTGTTAAAAAAGTAAAGATGGAGCTTAGCAACTTTCTTGGGAAAATAAGAAAAGATGGAGTATATATACTGACATTAAATATGTATAGAAACTTTCATGACTTGTTTTTGTTATTTATATCGATATAATAAAAAAAACTAATAGAGTATATATATACTTATTAAATAAACACTAAATATTTTTAATAATTTTAGGCATTTTCATGAAAGGAAATGAGATTATATATGTTTTGATGACCGGACTGTTTAAGGTTATGTGGATGACCGACAAATGAATGGGGTGCTGTGAAATACACGAAGGGTCGAGAAGTGTAAATTACTGAGTCCCCCTAGAGATTATTTAACAAAGTCATGCTAAAAAAAAAAGGGCTATATATATGGCTTTAAAAGGACTAAAAGACAGGAAAGGTGATTGCATAAACTCAACTAAAACAGTACCTTAATAGAAAAACATTTGTTTGGTTCTCAAGAAAAAAGTAAAGAAAAAGCTTAGCAACTTTCTTGGGAAAATAAGAAAAGATGGAATAAAGAATAGAGTGAACGTGCCAAGGCTCTGAAAATCTTCAAGATCACAGATTCTTAGATTCGGGATCCTAATTAAAAATAAACAAAGGAAAAAGAGAGAAGAAAACAGAGTGGAGATCTACCTGCGGTAAGACACAGGGACGATACCGGCCTTATACTTAGCGATGGATAGAAACATAGGCATGGCGAGATCAAAGTGCTCACGAGGTGGGTTACACCAACCACCATTGTCGCTAGCTTGGGCGAAGTTAGGTGGGCAGAAGTTAGTGGCAGTGATAAGGATTGATGGGTTTCCGGGAAGACACCAGCCTGGATCATTGACACATTTGAGCTCAAAGCAAGCCCCACAGCTCAAACCATTGTTGAATAAGGCCGTGCTTAAAGCCGCCGTGTTCACACCGTAACCTTGGCTATACAAATTTCCATACCCGCACGCACCACCTATACAACAATTACAAACCGTTATTAAAATACTATTCAGTTAATAGTACGTGCTAAAGAACGTGGTTTAAATATAAAAATGTCGTATTTGCAGATCTTTAATATGTAAGAATATGATTTCTAAAAAAAAAAAGAATATGATTTCTAACAAAAATAAGAGGATCTGCAGAAATAATAGAGAACTCTACGGATACAATGAATAAAATAAGAGAGTAATTTTCTACAAAAAAAATGTCTACCTACGTAAAGAAAGGGGATGAAATTGCTAGTTTGAAAACTTTGTGCCCTCAGTAACAAAAAAATTAAATAAAAGAAAACTTTGTGCCTAACATAAAAAAATGAGGTGTGAGAGTGAGTGTACCCATAGTGCCAGAAGCGTCAGCTTCACCGTAGAAGGTGGCGTGTGCGTTGACCCAGGGACCTCCGGTGTAAACTCCTGGTATTTTAGCGTTCGCTATGGTCGCCGTCAGTGCATAAACCACCATAATCGCTGTTGCTGTCACTACTTTCGCCGCCATTCTTTTCTTAAGTATAGAAATGGTTTTTAAGTGTGTGGCAGAGAAAGAGGAGTATTGTGTGAGAGGACAAAGGTGGGAAGGCTACTTATACGAAGGGAGAGGGCAAAAAGAGGTACGGTAACGGTATAATATATTTTATTCTAATTTAGAGTAATTTTAAAGGTTTTTTATTACTATCTATCAAAGGAAAAACTAATAATATGTGATTCCTCATTTAAGTTTGATTTTCTATAAAGCAATAACAAAAAAATGTTTGACCCTATCAACTTTTATATTATTTATATTCTCTCTGTTTCAAAAAAAATTATTCTAAAAAAAATTATGTTTCAAAAAGATGTATCTTTAAGATTTTTAATACATTTTTTATCAACTAATAGTTAAATTTTAAATTTTAAAATCATTAATTACACTTCTTGAAATTTTATTAGTTAAAAAATATGGAAAATATAAAAGTACAAAAAATTATGCATTAATAATTAAGTTTTAATATTTTTTAATAAATGTGAAAAACTTAAAAAAACATGTATTATTTTGAAATAGAAAGAGTATATCGCAGTAGGTTTACAAAAATGTTACGGACTCAAGTCTGAAAAGTAACTTGAAATATTTTGCTAAAATTGTAGTTTCATCGGGAATGGTAGCGCGCCGTATTAGCCAAAAGGGGATAGAACTGCGTCAGACTGACCTTAACTGATTAACTAATCAATTGTATATATACTTTTGTTTTTTTGAAAACCAAAGGCACAGAACTGCGTCAAATTACTTGACCAAATGTGGTATATAATATGGCGAATTCGCTAAAGTGACAACTATTTCGTAAAATGTCATTTTATTTTTTGGTGATTGTTTTCAGGTCTCAAATTAATCTCATTGTTATTTTGTGATATCTAACCAGTAACGTCGACTAATAAGAATACATCGATAGTCCGTTGATATTATTGTTATTTTGGTATTTACAATAAATACCAAATATCACTAAAATGCAACATTATGTATTCATTGTTAGTCAGTTAATAATATTTTTTTAGTATACATAAACCCAAATGATAGCATAGACACATGGTGCGCACATGGGCACCTGCTGCATTTTTCTTTGGTCAATTTGCAAGTTGTGTGACAAATTCGAAATCCCACATGAATTAAACACACCGATCCGATCCAATATTTATGCATGTTGTATCGTCAGAAAAGGTAATAAGGAAAATACGTATGTTGTATTAATGTGTTCGTCGGTTGTAAGGAAGCCAGTATGCATGTTGTAAACTCTACAAAACATATGTATGCATGTTTGTTCAAAATGTGATGTATAATTTAAATTCATTCTAATACAGGACTGCATAAAGAAAAAAAAGAAAAGAAGATTACATATGTATACTGAAACGAGTTATATATTGACAGCTAAATTATTTTTTCTCAATCCATACAATTTCGAAGCTCTTCATATATATATATATATATATATATATATATATATATATCATATAACTTTTTATAAATTTAAAATATTCGACCACTATATCCATGTGCCTACCTTTATTGCCAATAGTTCATATTTGCTTAGTTCTATAAATAATTGATCGCAAGGAACGTAACTATGTACTTAGTTCATATTTGGCGATTTAACAAACTGTATTCTAGTTACATTGTCTACACATAGATCGTATGTATTAAATGTAAATCTGTAATTTCACCCTATAGTCCTATACCAAAAACTAATCATCTATCGCATTAGACGACACTTAATAACTTGTTACTACATGTGCGTTTTAAATTTTTTTAAATCCATGTTGTTAATTACTAAGGCTTTAACTGGTGATCAAAGGAATGTGTGGGAATAGTTAATTCCTCTTTATTCCTCAAATTTGACACCATTTATAAGGAATCATAATAGTTAATTCCTCTCAATTCCTTAAATTTGACACCATTTATAAGGAATAATTATTCTTCAATATTCCTTCTCATTCCTTTTAATTTAAGGAATGAAAGAACAAAACCATTCCTTATCAAATCCGGGGAGGAACAATATGGAACAAGTGTTCCTATTATTTTGTTCCTCTTCATTCATTTCCTCGTTGTTCCTATTATTCCTTTGGTGGTCACCAGTCAAAGCCTAAGTGTTAGTCCGTTTACCTAATAGTTTATGAGAAATTAGTAAAGAGAAATGCATGTGCATTTAATATTTCTTGGGGTAAGTTTGGAAGCAAATAAATACTTAGAACATGTTTATTAAAGGTCCGTAAAGTTGGGTCTTCTAGCGTACAATCTCTTAGTTTTTAACTAAAAAACTAAGAGATGTCTCTTAAATCTCTTATTTAAGGAATGTTATTTAATTTTTTTAGTTAAAATTTAAGGGACCGTATACTAAAAGACCCAACTTAAAGGACCTACAATAAACATGATCTTAGATCTCACTTTGTCCGTACAACTTGACAACCAAAATTAGTTTAGTGTTTTCCCTATGTACAATCGAGACCGTTACATTAATTTAAACAGCGGTCGACTTTGAGTTTGTTAGAAAAATATTATTGTATGTGAGTTTCATCAAAGAAAAATGTGTGTTGTAAGTTGATACATGCATAATTATTAGTATTGCGTACAGATCAAATGATCAACTAGTCGGTGACCGGTATTAATGGTTAGAAAACATGATTAAGAACATAGTAACATGAAACTATTTATTTAATTGTTTGTTGCTTCACATTCAATTTTATTTGATACGCATACGCTTAACTATCTCGACGTACATTTTCAGCATTTGACATTTTTCATGTTCTACCGGAACTTAACTCTTGGCATGATTGACTTTGTAGTTTATAGACATCGTATATGATTTTTTCCCCCTCTGTTTTTTATCACTAAAATATTACAAAAGTCCGAGTTTGTATTATTGTACAAGAACCTGCTTGGAATGGTTTAAGGCCTCATGCTGAATCATAAGTGTAGTCGTGTGTCTTGTGCTGAAGTTGATATTCAACTCGGAAGAAGAGAAACTACCATTCATCTGGTTCAATCATTAGCATATAAGATAGAATTTCGAGAAAGTATTTGCGTATGATAACTGCAAGTTTTGACGTGTCCATCGTTCTTATAATCTACTCAAATGTCACTTGTCAAGTAATTTAGATAAGCATATGGTTTTTGGAGATATATCACATCGACCTGATTATGGTTTTGACCAGCACTATATATAAATCCCGAACGTAATATATATTATATAATCCATAAATACCTTAAGCTGCGACATTGTAAAATAAAACTTGGGTGAAACAAAACTAGTAGCTTTTATTTTTATTTTTAAAACTTGTGTGAAATTTTCTCAAGAAAGAATGTACTCCTTATACCCGCAAAACCAGTCAGTTCATTTCGCCGATTAATCTGACGATAGCAGAGTAAGTTCCGCAGCAACCGCTCACAACGCCGACGATGATGATGAAAATACAAATCCCAATCTGAAGATCAAAACTCTTTTCAATCAAAGTGATGCGATAATTTAATGTGTTTGTTAACCATTGACTATGAAAACATAAATAAATAAAACAATTTGAGGATATAGAATTATATTCTTACCTGAAAGTTAGTTAATTTACCCTTCATAATCTTTAGATAACAGAGACACGGGAATATTACCGCCTGAGAAATCGAAAAAACCAAAGTCATCAAGAAAACTGTTTTCATCGTAGCATTTCAAATGAATTTATTTGTTATTGGAGAGACGTACAATAAGCATTGCGACGAAAGATCCGATCAGAGCAGCGACAGTAGCTGCAGTTAACATTATTCCAGTAATTAATAGGCTGGTATTTTTTTTCTATAAATGGTTTCTTGAGCAAGAAGTTAGGTTATGAAGAAGTGAGAAATAGAGGGAAAGAGTACCGAAGAAGGGGACTGTGAGTGCCACGACCAAAGTAGAGAGAACCACGATGGTTCTGATAAGAATAGAGACACCTTTGGATCTCATCTTTCTTGATGAAGAAGGTAAGAGTTCTTCTAGGCTTAGCAAGACTGGAGTGAGCGTTAATGGGTATTTTGTCATTGGCGTAATAACCTAATTATAATAACAATTTGAAATCAATTCAGAAGAAAAAAAAAATAAGATGATATGAGTTTTGTCTTTGTCTTACTGCTGTCCAAATCGCGATTTTAGATGAGGTGAAGTGTTGAGGCATGTTCAAAGTGAACTGTGATTGTATCGCCTCACCAAACATCGTGTATCCACAAACCGATATAGCAATGTAAAACAGAGTGCAGAACCCAAAACTGCATAAACACAAAATGAATAATGTCATGAGATCACAAGGGATGGAGATAAGGCCTAACTAGAGATTTCTTGTAATACAAGCAATGGTTATTTTAAACCTCATGAGAAGCACCACTGGAAACTTGGAAGGCTCTTTCATGGATGTGTAAATGTTAGGGAAAACAGCGTGACCCCCAAAACCAAACCCATAGATTCCTATGGCGACAGGTAAGTTAGTTAAATTAAGAACTTGTCCTTGATGTTGAAATCCAACTCCGCCTACTGATCCGACCCAAAAGAGGCAGAGTGCAAGCAAGATTGAAGAAAAGACCCCTCCAGCTAATTAAGAAATAAAATAAAAAATGAAGGAAAAGTCACTCACTCAGTCACTCTTAGAAGTTAGAACAAAATAGATCAAACCATTTTCGAGATAATAGTTAATTGAGGAGAGGAACCTGAGATATAGGACAATAAGCTAAGGTCTCTAAGCCAAACAGTGGGAAGAACGATAAGAGTGGTGGTAATGGCGAAAACTTGATTAGAGTTTAGAGATATTCCAGTGATGTATAAGGAGGTATTTGGAAACATCCCTGACAAATTATCACTCATCATGATTATGTATTCCACACTAGTTGCCTACATATTCAAGAAAAAAAATAGTTTAAATTAGATACAATCAAAATAACTTTGTTTTTATTGGACTAAAGACTATTCCATACTAATAAAAGAGAGTTTGGTACTTACGTATAAGTCCGCGTAGAGAAATATCTGAAATGTAATTCGGAATAAAATGTATTAATTAGATCATACACAAATCTATGTTGATCTGATATATAAGAAGGAGAGAGTGAGGTTAAATATAGCTTACAGAGAGGAGGATGCGTCCAGTGATGCCGAATGCAGCTTGACCAATGTCAGGGTAAGTGAGGATTCCAGGTGAATTCTGGAGGCATCTCTTGAGGAGAATCCCTGTGTAGAAAGTGGTCATGCCAAAGGAGAAGAGTATGAGAAGCCCTAACCATCCTCCTTCTTTTAATGCATAAGGCATTGTAAGTAAAGCTCCTCCACATAGAACATTGACTCCTGCAACAGACAAAAGTTGATTATTTTCCTACACTAACAGAAACTCTAAAAGACCCAAGTAAAAGTCATGCACTCCTACCGTTTAAAACGGATTGGGATAAAGTGCTCTTGCGGTTTTCTTGGGAAAAAGAAAGATCCTCCGGGACTGAGAGCTTGAGGTGAGAATCAATAAACGATTTGATGGATGTTACTAGAGAGTTTTGGGTATCATCTTTCTCTTTGTCGATGAGAGGTAATTGTTTGCTTGAGGAAGAAGTAAATGAACCACAAGCAGAGATTTGTCTCCTCTGGCGAAATGAAGAGACAAGATTTGTGGTAATAGGAGGTGTAACTCCAGTCAACAAGTCCATAGATTGACTGAAAATAAAGCCAATAAAAGAAAATTTTAAAATTAAATAAATAAGATTTTTCTTAGATCTCTAACAAAATCAGAGCAATATTTATGACTAACCGATAACTCCGAGGCCATGAAACGGCATCGTTATTGGAGTTGTTTCGAGATAAAGGAGTGGACGGAACGGAGCTAAGGGCTTGGCTTTCTTCGTCCTCCTCATCATCATCTGTGTGATACAAATCTTCCCTTTCTTCTTGCTGGAATGTCTCTTCTTGCTTCATCTTCTTTTTGTATGTCTCGGTCACGAAAACCAATGAAGAGACGGAGAAAAAGAGAGTACTACGAACCTGAGGTGGAAGTGCACTCTTATATATACTCAAATCTGTGATAATTTTCACAATCTTATTTTTCTTTATATATTTTTTAAAGAAATCATTTAAGAGGGTGCATGGAGACGTGTTTCTCTTTGTCTATGACTCAGTGTTACTTATAATTGGATCCAATCAGTAAATGCAAATCTTCTATAAATGAGAAAGTGACACAAGTAGCCTTTGAACACCACAGTGACATTTTTAGAATCCACTAACGGGAGTTTGGTGCTATACGACTATGTTAGGCCACATCATCATATGTGGCGAGACGAGATTATGTTAAGGTACAGTTTACGAGTGACTTTACAACATTTGTCAAACTTAAATAACTGACTTTTAACCCAAACATTTTAATTTGTTGTCAAATTCTTATTATTTTACAGAGAAAGTGTGCATGATGGCCACGGAGTGGAAGCAAAAGTCGCAGAAAAAGGGATTATAATATTGACACGACCATTCCACTCCGCCGTGTGTTCATATAGAATTATTATTTGTGAAATGTGATCTATTCATCATTAATGGAATTATACAAACGGTTACGGTCAATTATTGCAGGGGACTCATCTAAAAATAAAGTAATCTAAGTAAAAACGTTTCATACGAGGTTATTTTAATTTAGAATTGCACATGAAACGGAAATTGGGGAGTGGTTACATTATATATGCGTTGTCATGCGTGCAGTCAATAATATTGAACCGTAAATAATAAAATATGAGTCAGTTTGGGTTTCCAATATCAATAGAATTAATCAAAACCTTCTCTGTACTATAAAAACTAAAACCAAGTAAGAAAATGGAAACTTGTATCTTACGTCAGTGTTGGTTAACCGTTCCTTTTGAGATTTTGAGATAACAGAGGCAGGGGAATAAGTTAGGCCTAACGGTTTCGTACAGCGCAAGCAAACTAAATCAAAGGTTTCTTGGCCTAGTTAGAAGCACCCAAAGGAAATTGAGAAGGCCCCGTCAAGATATTTTGAGCTGACTATTGGGCCTATTTAACCCATTTATATCGCTGGAATACGTCAGTGTTACACAGTCTTTTCAGTCTCTTTGGCTGCTTCAATGGCGGGCGAAAGAAGACGGACCTAACTGGGACGGACTGCTTAAATGGAGTCTCTCTCACGCCGATGGTGGTACTTGTCCTACTCGCCAGCTTAGGTACGAAGTTCATTGTAGTTTTTATGTTTTGGGTTTTGTTGGTTATGTAATAAAGCTCCATGAAGAAATGTAGCATTCAAATGTTTGGGGTTTGTGTACATTAGGGTTTTCCGGTTGTAATCATATGTAAAAAAACTTGTTGTAAATCATGGAAATACAAAGGTCTAAAACAAGAGTTATGGGGGGTTTTTTGAGGTAGATTTGTTGGATGAGTTGGAAGATCATGTTGGATCTATTGATATGGCTAATGGTGAATCTTTTCTGACTATGTTGACCTTTTAGTTTTCTCCTAATGTCTTTTCTTTGTCGCTTAGCTTAACATGTTTGTTTCATTTTGAGTGTATGAGGACAGAAAGTCATACAATACCAAATCAAAGCAACTTGCATAAATCCATTTACAAACCCCCTCTCACTTAGGAGGACAGAAAGTAATAACATAACGAGAAGCTCTACACTTATTCAAACTACTAGAATCATCAAACGCATAGCTATAAGCTTTCGGACAAATCGCTTTAAACAAATTCGCGAACAGCGTCGGCTTACAAGCCTTAGGATTCGCATATTCACCCGTGCAACAATACTTCGCAGACTGCATCGCCAAGCAAGCGCTCTTACACCCCACCACTCTCCCATCTCTCTTAACTTCCAACGCCGAAGGACAACAAACATTCAAATCAACTTCACAAGCCGCCACGCCGCACCCCACTCCTCCTCCTATAGGTTTCATCGACACGGGGAGGTTGAACCCGTCTACTAAACTCACGTCGTAGAAATGAAGCCGCGAGGAAGTGGAGCCTAGTGTCATCTCCACGACGGTTGCTGGAGGAACACCGCCGGTTCCTTGGCAGGTGAGTGAGCCGGAGTTGCAGTCTCCGGTTTGGCATGAGCCTTTGCCGTTTTGGTTGAAGATGCAGCCTTGTCGGCCCCATATGCGTCCGGACCATTTGTCTGGGACGTCTATGATTGTCTCTTCGCCGCTTCCCATGTGAAAGCCGCCGTTTTTAGGTGTGATTTGGCCTCCGCCGCCGAGAATCCCCGGCCATATGCTCTCTTGACAGTTGTTCACTAGTATAAGCTGCGCTCCCTCTGCAAAGATACCATTTTTACAGAAATTTTCAGAGGAAAAAAAACATTTTTAAAAACAGTAAAGACGCCATTTTTAAGAGATAAATCGTACCAATGAAGGAGGATAATAAGAAGGGTGAGACAGTGAGAAAGATAAGGAAGAGAGATGCATTGTTTGCCATTGTTGTTCTGTTCTGTGTATTTGTTGGGATCTTTTCACTCTTTAAAGTTTGCTCTTTTGAGGGTAATTTTTGGAGAGAATGTTAATAAAGGAAATGGAGAAGGACGTGGTTAAGGAAGAAGTGGAAACTTGAGTCGCAAGAGTGTAAAATGGTGAAGTGGGTTTGTTGTATAGGGGAACTGCCAAGTGCTAACCTTTTATAGACTGAGTCTTTCATGGGATTAGTGGGGAAGAGAAAATATATAGAGATTTAGGGAGGCTTGATTGTGAGCCTTCTATAAAGTTTAAAGGTTTTTTTTTTTTTTTTCCGACAAAGTAGCTTTATTAATGATTTGTAATGTAATCGTTACAAAGTACATCAGATAACCAATATGGAACATAAGTTGAGGAAGAAGTAAATAGACAATTGGAACTGCAGTGCTTTGCTAAAGCATGTGCTACTTCATTTGTTTTCCGCGGAGTGAATCTGAAAAGAACATCTCCAAGATGCCGACTCCATTGTTTGATATCGTTACAAATTGTAACAATACTGTAGTCAACTTGTTGCCCAAGTAAGGATTTGATTAATACTTGACAATCTCCTTCGAAAATGATATTCTTGTATCCCAAGCTGAAAACGCATTGAACCGTTGCCAGTAATGCCTTGCATTCTGCTTCCAGAGGAGAGACTGCATGACCAATATTTGCCATTGCCCAATATCGAACAACTCCATTACTATCTCTAATTACCCATCCTGCAGTAACAAGAGAAGATTGTGCATAATAGGCTGCATCAAAATTACATTTAAGAAAATGAGACGATGGTGGTTGCCAGTGACGTTGGAGAACAGAGCATGTCTGAGGTTGAGGATGATCCTTCATTGTCCTCTCGAGCCAATCTCTAACTTCTGCCGTAGCATACCCCGCATCAAGTTGTGGAGTAACAATCTTATTTTGGAAAATCAAATTGTTTCTAGATTTCCATATTCTCCAGAGCATCCAGAAAGGTGTTAATTTCTGTTCCATCGTCAATGATGTCAAGGATTGTAAGCTAAATAATAATTTCATATTACTCTCCAAGTCATTCGAAAATATCGAAGGAAGTCCTGAAGTCACTTGATTCAATCGCCAAGTTTGGATGGACAAAGGGCAGATGAAGAACAAATGATTCACAGTTTCAGAAGTGTTTGAACATCGGGGACATATATTATCTATACGAACCCCTCGAGTATTCAAACGAGTATTAGATCCAATTGCCAAAGAGAGGAGACGCCAGAGAAACATTTTTAGTTTAGGAAGAACAGGAAGTGACCATATTTGTTTCTTCAACTGTGGATCTCCAGAAGGAGGAAGTATATCTGGACGGTTCCGATGATAGTCCATCATTTCTCTTTTGTAACCACTTTTAACTGTGTAGTTCCCAGATGTAGTAAAAGGCCAAACCAGAAAGTCATCAATCGGCGTCTGCGGGAGATAAATCTGAAGCATTAGATTGAAATCCTCCTCATTCAACAAAAAACGTGCCTTCTCAATATTCCACTGTTGAGATGATGCTGTAGAAATGATGATGTCTGAAACCAGGAGGTTAGACTGATCCGTGATTCTAGCAGCACATCTTGGAGGATCAGTAGGGAGCCAATGATCATCATATAGTCTTACCGATTCCCCATTACCAATTATGAAACGGGAACCCCTTTTGAGCAAATTAATACCTATCATTATAGAAGCCCACCCATAGGATTGGTGTCTTTTAGGTGTTGCTTGTAATATATGGGTATCTTTATAATATCGAGCTTTAAAAAACTTGGCAAAAAGAGAATNGGATCAGTAGGGAGCCAATGATCATCATATAGTCTTACCGATTCCCCATTACCAATTATGAAACGGGAACCCCTTTTGAGCAAATTAATACCTATCATTATAGAAGCCCACCCATAGGATTGGTGTCTTTTAGGTGTTGCTTGTAATATATGGGTATCTTTATAATATCGAGCTTTAAAAAACTTGGCAAAAAGAGAATGACTTAAAGAAAGGATAAGAAAACAAATAAAAGGATGGGTTAAAGGAGGGATTAAAAGAAAAAGAAGAAGATTCATATTTCTCTCAGCTTTTTAATTGTAGAAAAGATTCATAAATTTTATCCTTCAATCCATAGCAAATTACTAGTCCTAGATTTTTATCTTCAAACTTTTAATTAATCTAAAACTTTTTTTTTTGTAAATTGGCTGTTTGTCTTTTAATTCTTGTATATTTTCATTTTTTAAAAAATCCTGTATATATTTTTTACTTACTAGATATATATTCATGGTGTATTTCCTGACATTTATTACTTTTGCCACCGACCTTTTCACTTTGTAGATAAAATCAGCAAAGAGCATATATGCATTACTTCAATGTGGGGATTTGCTTTCTTTTTAAACATGGGATATAATTTTGTACAAAACAAATCATTACACTCTCTCTCTTTTTTCTACATGTTCTTATAAAGGTAGTAGAGAGACAGACTGATGCCAAGAATGTCACTAGCCTCTAGACGAGACTTTGTTCATCTTTATAGTGGGGAGGTTGCAGCATTTGGTAGATAAGCATCTTGCAAGATCTATAAATTATATTGCAAGAGATACATAACTGGATAAAATAAACTAGTCATGTAATCACACAAAAAAAAAACTTTATAAAATCATGACCAAAATATATACAAAAATAATTAAACTTAACAGTAACACAATTCTATTGAAAAAACAAATTATATTGATTTTTAAGTGTATTGGACCAACCCAATTAATCATCAAACCAAACTCAAATTATACCGGTTCAACCATTGGCAAAACCGGTTTTGAAATGGGCCGCCGCGCTAGAAACGGCGAGGAAGAGCTCCCTCCCGTTATAATAGGAGAACCGCACTCTCATTCTTCTAGACAAGTTAATCGAGCGATATGATTCACTCTGCTTTCAAATGTGCAAGAGCAGCTGCAGCTGCGACGATTCGTGGCCGCGCGATCCCCGTCAGAAGCAGTCTCGTAAGATACACGACGCCGTTGAGATGGATTCACGGTGAAATCAGCGTTCCAAACGCGAACCATGTCGCTATTCAGATGGTTAATTACGCTCTTTCTCACGCTAGGTCTCAAAGATCAGGTTTTTTTCTTTTTTATGATCATCGGACTTTCAAAAAATGCTTAAACCCTAGGGTTTTGACAATGGGTGAATTTTGAAAAATTTGCAGATGAATCTTATGCTCAAGGGATGTTAGTGCTTGAGCAATGCCTTGGGAATCAAGCTAACGATGATCAGGTTTCTCAGGACTCTAAAGCTATAGTCTTGCTTGCTATGTCTGATCTTTTATACGAAAGGTTTCATCTTTGTTACTCTTTTACTCTCTCTCATTTCCGTTTTTTTTGCTTAAGATTATTGAAGTGTTTGGTTTCTTGTGTTTGAACAGTGGGAATAGTAGTGAGGCCATTGAACGCCTCAAGCAAGTCATGAGTCTGACACTCTCTTCCTTGGCTATTAGAGGTTTTTCTCCAAAACCTTGACTCTTTTTTGGATATGTGCTTTTTAAGGTTGTTTTTGAGTCTGGAACTGTGTGTTTGTTGTGCAGTTGTTGCTGTGGAAGCTCTTGTTGGTCTGCTCATTCAGTCAGGACAGGTTCATATCTCAACACTGCTACTACATATGGAGTTTGTGTTAGAAAGTTGATTATTTTTTTCCCTGTTTAGGATGATGCTTCATTGAATGTTGCTGATGAATTTCTGGAACTGGTTAGAGAGAGTGGCCATGAGAATCTTCAGGATGTGGCTGTGACAGCTAAAACGATCAAAGGCCTCGCTGAGCTTGTGAAAGGAAGTATTGAGTCGGGTAGAAAAAAACACCTCAACTTTACTTCTCTTTTCTGTGTCTTTTAGTCAACATATCCTTAGTTATGTATAGCCTAATGAGATGTTTTTTTGTGTGTGCAGCCGAGTCTTTGTTTCGAGGACTTGAGAACCATGCGATCTGCAAAGGTAACATTGCACTTTCTTATGGTGAATTCTTGCACGCCACTGGAAGCTTTGAAATGGCAAAGGAGATGTATCAGAAGGCAATTCAAGGAGTGTCTGACACCAAAGAATCCATGAGTTCGTGTAATATGAATCTGAAAGCAGTTTCATTGGCAGCCACATTTGCACTTGGGCAGCTCGAGTCACACATTGGGTAAGCTTTGAGTTCTGTGCATATAGGTCCTCGCTAGTTTGAATCAAAATATGGTTACATCATTAGAACTTTTTTGTTTTGGTATTTGTTAGAAGTTTTGGTGATGCGGAGGAAACACTGACAAGTGCGTTGACAAGCGCTGAGGAACATTACGGTAATGTGTAGTCCATTAATTCATTTTGATTAAAGCACCAGCCTAATGGATTCTGTGCTTATTCGGATCAGGACACAATCATCCCAAGGTTGGCGTGATTTTAACTGGAGTGGCTCTGATGTACCGGAACAAAGCAAAGCAAGAACGCTCGAGTTCTATTATGATTCAAGAGGTCAGAAACAACAAGTTTCTTTAGACTCCAAAACATTAGAATTTTCTAATCTGACACCTTTTTTATTTCATCTCAGGGACTCTTCAGAAGAGCATTGGAGCTAATGAAAGCGCCTCCTCTGGATTCAGAAGGTACCTTCACATGAGATGCTTGAACCCCAAATTAATATGATTGTTCTCACCATATAATCTGATGTCTCCAGGGATAATAAACATGGAAACTCAGGAAGTGATGGCTCTAGCAAGAGGTGGGAAAGATACACAAGCTTTATAACTCTGTTTCTTTCTTTTTTTCTTTCACTATTGTGAGATTAGCTAAGAAAAACTTGGATTTTGTGATTGGTGCAGGAGGGTATGCAGAGCTACTACTGATTCAAGAGAACAGAAAAAGCGAAGGAGAGAAGATGAAAGCATGGGCTGAATCTGCATGGAGAAACAAACGTATCTCTCTTTCAGAGGCATTGACTCTCTCCGAGCCATTAGGTAAAGTAGCCATCATAGATGCTCGCACCACTCGTGTTCTCTAAAAAGCCTTAACAGTAGTTGTGAAAGAACCTCAAAAGTTTTACATTGTGATGTGTGATTTAGCTTAAAGAGTTTTACATTTGATAAAGAAATGTTGTTGTTTGGGAAAGAACAGACAGATTACAGAGGAAGATCAAGGCCTTTCCCAATCTCTACACCGATCAACTCAAGTATTCCCTTGTTCAGAATCTGTTTAAAAAACGAAAATGTTTGAGCTTTAGTTTATTAGTTTGTCCCAAATTGTTAATGCAAAAAGAAAACTCACCAATTCGACGATGAAAGTGCCAATGAGACCAATCATGCAAGCTCTAGAGTTCCATATCTCAGCTGTTTGTGTGAATCCCAGAAACGCTGGTTGAGATTTAGGTTGTACTTTTGGCACTATCACCTACCAAAACGATTTTAATATTACCAACGCTGTAAGCAGTTTGTTTTAAGATATATCAAATGTGGGGAAAGAAAAAAGAATAGAATTTCACCCCCTCAGGAAGTTTTGCAGCTCGAACACGGAGACACTGTTGCTTCCGACTGACACAGTAGTTCCGGTTCCGACCATGGTTATGAGACGACAAGGTTGAAAGAGAAGATGGAAAGAGAGATGAAGATAACGGCGTCGAGCTCATCTTTTTCTTCTTCTTGTTCTCTGCAATAAATCTTTCTTTATCTCTTGACCTTCCTTCTTTATCTTCACATGTCGGAACTGAGTTTGTGGATATACTGATCTGTTTCTTGCATCCATTCATTTTCTGCCACGTGTTTTCTCCATACTCAATTACGTGCGTGGTGCTGATAACTTAAAAAAAATTATTATTCCCTTAGGTGTTTTGTTTACAATATATGTAGGTTTAATAATTTTACAAATATTTTTAAATACTATATTACGAATTTAAATACTATCAAAAAAATATTATTTATATTTCAAATATTTAATAATAAATTATGCTAATTATATTCTAACTAAAATAATTATTCATTAAGGTTTAATAACGATTTTATTGCAAAATATAAACTTTATTAGATAATTATCAAATTATTGAAAATTATTTTTAATATAAAGTTAGGTTTGTTTTACATTAAAAGAAGTAATTATTCATTAAGATTACAAATGATATTAAACATTATTACTTTTACCATGCCACATCCATTGCAAAAAAGCATCCCAAATAATAGCATAGATTCAATTCAAAAAAAATAAAACAATAATAATAGCATAGATAAAAAAACCAAAAAAAATATGAATAACAAATATCATTTAACCATTTTTGTCATACAATATTCAACAATACATGACATTATTTCTGTAATCTGTGTAAAAAAAACATTTTTCTCTGTTGTTTAAAAACTGTAGTTATCATCCATCTCTATCCATAAATGTGATAATTAATCTGACATAACAAATGTCCTTCTTTTTGCAGGACCAATCTTGTCTTCATAGTAATCTCTATCTCTCTTCTTATTGACTCCGTCGGAGCGTAAAATCGGAAAAATGGCAGACAGATCTCCACCGTGATAAATATCATTCATGTTCATCACATCACCTCTCTGCAACACACTCCCAACACTCTTCACTTCACCTACATTTCTTCCCCATCCCTTTTCAACGTTTCGAGATCTCATAACATTGACGCATTTCGCAATACTCTCCTGCACTTAAATCAAATTATTAAAAACATATTCCAGTCCATTTGTTAAACTTATACGACGTACAAATAATCATACCTTGTGATCTTGTCCAAAAAGATTCATAATATTCCCAAGATTTTCTTCTTGAGCTACTTTCTCTTCTAGGACAATCCACATAGCCGCAACCGCCACAACACTTGGTGCATATTCAACCATCTTCAAATCTGCATAAAATTTCACGATTCAATATCAATGCATCACTTTAAATTATATACTTCCTTTTACAACAAGTAACATTATAAATATGAATATCGCACATAAATATATAGTCTTCTTACCGCATAAGTCATCTAGCAGATGTTGTGTGATTTGGATCATCATTATGTCTCCTTCTACTATCCCGATTTTGGCCATCAGAAGTTGCGAAAAAGATAAACTCGTGACCGAGTTAACACGCCATTCTAAAGCTTTCAAGAGAATGAGTTCCATTTCAAGAACGGTCTTCTGATGAAACACATGAACTAGCCCTTCCATCTGAAGTTCTTGAAATGAAGGAGAAGTAACTTCGTTAAATTTTGATGCGACCGATAATGAGGTTACTGCGACTAATTCCACCATCCATTTACTCCATTCCTGCAATTATACGCATATTGATATTATTTTCTTCGTTATCTTCATCCAGTTTAATACAACTGTTAACGTATTATTGATCCATTTACTTACGTTGCAGCTAGTCACATAGACAAACCGATCAAAACAATTTGCCGCAGAAAAAAGCGTTTCAAATGAAAGATTAAGCCGACTCCGAGTCTGAGAAAAAAACAATAACATCAATAAAAATACCGTTTATCAGAATCTAAGTTTATTTTGTTATTTGCTTGATGTTAATTAGACTACTCGTTAGAATGAATAGTTTTCCAGTAAATACTTCCCACAAACATGAATGTTTGGCATTAGTAAAATATGAATAATCACGGTTCGATAAAACGAGAAATGTGGCTATCTTCCAAAATACCTGAATGAGCCATTGAACTGTCTCAACCCTAGCATTGATTAACTTCTTAGAAGCAAGAAACTCAACAAACTTGTCTCCATGATTACTGAAACATGATTCTTTCTCCAAATCTATAGAAATGGCTTCCTCTACCGTTGCTGCATCCATGCCCGGAGACATCGCAACTTGACCATCGTGAATGTTAAAGCGGGAGTGGGGTAAAGGCTCTGGAGTTAGAGGATCCGAGAGCCATGACTCGTCGCAGAGTAAATTATCCATTGGAACCGGTTTAGATAAACCGGTTTTCAGGTGTTACTCTGGGAACAGTATAAAGAGATCAGAGTGAGAGAACTTGACGTATATATATATATATATACATGGATAGGGCGCGAGAGAGTAGTGGAGAAGAATATGGGAAGTTATAGAAGACAGTTGGAAGTTAAAAGATACGTCGGTTAGATGCGTCGGTTTGTTGGTGTTTGTGTAAGAGATTGAGTACACGAGCTACGGTTTTTTTGTTAAACCGGATTAACCGGACACTGTAATTAATTAATTACCGCCGCATTTAGATAAAAAGAAACGAAAGAGTGGAATACAACATTAAATGACTGAGAGATGAGAATTCTTAATGTGAGAAATTGTAAAATGAGAATACAACATTCAATGACAGAGAAATGAGAAATTTTTTTTTTTTTTTTTTTTTTTTTTTTTTTTGTCCGCCGCCCATCTAAAGCTAGATCAAGTGGTGATCAGACGAGTCGATCCTCCTAGGAGCATCTCCGTCTGGCCTGGTCTGATCTATATGGGAAAAAATAGATCCTTTCCTTCTCGCCTCTTTCGCTAATGCATCCGCTCTACCATTCCTACTTCGAGGAATATGAGAAAGCCTCATATCCGCAAAGTCCTCTTGTAGTCTCTTCAGTCTCTCGATCTCTGTTGTGAAGGATGGCCATTCCTCCGGATTAGTAGACATGTCTACTAAGTCCGTGCAGTCCGTCTCAATTCTCACCGA
>CAKOAT010087377.1:210604-261486 GCA_932364175.1 Eruca vesicaria subsp. sativa | reverse complement strand
GAGTATCCAATGGGGATACGACTTTCCCATTAAAGAGTTTGTCGTTCCTCGCCTTCCAGATGTACCAACAGATCCATGGGAAGGTGTCGAATTGTGGTCTCCGAGGAGCCACCTCTTTTCTCTTCCAAAAAAGGAAGTCTATGTTTTGATATATAGATGTACTCGGGAAGACACCCGGAATGGACGGATAGTCCGATAAGGCCCAAACCTGCAGGGCAGGGGGGCATTCAAAGATAAGATGGTTAATTGACTCCACTGGGCCACCACATCTAGGACAACTCCTATCGGTGCCCAGGTGTCTGTAGGTGAGTCTCTCTGCTGTCGCCACACAACCTGAGATAGCTTGCCACAAGAAGTGCTTCATCTTGCTTGGAGCCTCTATCCTCCACACATGGCTCTGGAGGCCTGTGATGCTCGGTTGGAGAACCAATCCTTGTGTAGGCCTTGTTTTGTTCGATTGGAGTAGGTCATAACCGGTTTTAACTGAGTATACTCCTGTCTTTGTGTGATCCCAAACATATCCATCTGGAGCGGACGAGTATGAGGGTTTTAGCCCAAGTATCAGAGGTATGTCGTCTGGCTGGAAATATTCTCTCAAACGTTGTATATCCCACTCCTTGGTATCATTCCTAATAAGGGCTTGAACCGGGAGGCTGGGGAGTCTGTAGACAATGTGATCGGCAGGCCTAGGTGGTCGGGCCACTGAGTCGGGGATCCAGTGCTCACTCCATACCCTCGTATCTCGACCTGAACCAATCCTCTTACGTAGTCCCGAAAGAAGTAAGGGTTTTGCTGCCATAATACTACGCCAACCATATGAAGGTGAGTACGTACGTCGGTCTTCTAAAGGAGAGGTATTGTAATAGTACCTCCCTTTTAGGACACGTGCCAATAATGAGTTTGGGTAGTGTATCAATCGCCATAGTTGTTTCGCAAGAAGTGCTATGTTGAAATCATGGAGATCACGAAATCCTAGTCCCCCTAAATCTTTAGGGATACATATTTCGTCCCATGATATCCAATGCAAACCTCTGCTGTTCTGTTTTAAACTCCACCAAAAGTTTGAATTCGTGCTTCGTAGTTTATCAATGATGCCTTGGGGAATCAAATAACATGACATTGGATATGTTGGAATTGTTTGGGACACCGCTTTTATCTGAACCTCTTTTCCCCCTTTGGACAGTAATCTCGAAGACCAATTATTCACGCGTCCATTCAGCCAGTCTTGTACGTAGGAAAAGACTTTGGTTTTCGAACCACAAATCTGTTCAGGTAGTCCAACGTACATACCCATGCCTCCTTCAGCCGAGAATCCCAGGACCTCTTTTATCTCTTGTTTCCGAAGGTAGTCTACACGGTTTCCAAAGAACATTGATGATTTTGCCGCATTTAATCTTTGTCCTGATGCTTTCCCATAGACGTCTATGATATCTATGATCTCCTTGCATTGGCTAGCTTCTGCCTTACAGAAGAAAAGACTATCATCCGCAAATAGTAGATGTGAGGTCCTTGGGCTCGCCTGTGCCACCCGAAGACCTACAATCTTCCTTTCCGCTTCCGCTCCATTCAACAGCGAGACCAAAGCTTCTGTACATAGGATAAACAAGAAGGGGGACAGGGGGTCTCCTTGTCTCAGNTCCGCTTCCGCTCCATTCAACAGCGAGACCAAAGCTTCTGTACATAGGATAAACAAGAAGGGGGACAGGGGGTCTCCTTGTCTCAGGCCCCTCCTTGGTAAGATCCGGCCTCGCGGTTGTCCATTGACTAGAACTTGATATGAAACCGACGTGACACAACACATAATGAGGTCAACCAGTCTTTCATCAAATCCCATCTTTAACATCAGGGTAGCCAGAAAACTCCACTCCACTTTATCGTAAGCTTTACTCATATCGGTCTTAATGGCCATAAAGTCTTCCCTACATCTTTGGTTCGTCCTTAGGGCTTGAAAGTTCTCTTGTGCTGTCAGGATGTTGTCAGTGATCAAACGTTTAGCCACAAATGCTGATTGTGTCTCCGAAATCAGTCTCGGAATTAGCCTCTTAAGTCTCTTGCATAGTAGCTTAGATATAATCTTATAGCTAACATTGCAGAGACTAATAGGTCTAAATTCTGACATCTCCCAGGGTTTCTTCTTCTTCGGGATAAGACATATATTCGTCTGGTTCAAAAGTGGGTCAAAGCTGCCCGTCTCAAAAAAATCGTGTACCAGTTTAATAATATCTTTCCGCATCTCACTCCAAAATTTCTGAAAGAGCTTACTAGTCATGCCATCCGGTCCTGGTGCTTTATCCGGGTTAATATCAAAAATGGCTCTTCGAATCTCCTGTTCCGACGGTACCTCTAAGAGTAACCTATTGTCGGCCTGGGATATTTTTTCTGTAATAAACCGAAGGGAGGTATCAACCTCCGTCGGAGAGGAGGTAGAGAAGAGATCCCGAAAGTATTGAACAGCAACAGTCTCCACCTCGATTTCACTCTCTACCAACCTCCCGTGTTTGTCTTTAATACTTATGATTCGATTCACTGCTCTTCGTTGTTTTGTAGTGGCATAGTGAAATTTTGTGTTTCTATCTCCATATTTATGCCATTGATCTCTACTCTTTTGTTCCCAGAAAGTGTTTTCTTCCCTAAACGCCATTATCAACTGTCGCCTCAAATCTTCTAGTTCCTCGGTCGTGGAATTTTCGTCATCTTGAGCCAAATCAATCATGTTTTTTAGATTTTCAATCAGGATAGCTGAGTTTGTCGGATTATTTTTTTTCCAAGTACTGATCTTGTTCCGACATGAGGTAACTTTTTGATGAAAATTCTGGACTGGAATGTCATCAAAATGTCCCCATCCGGAAGTCACTGCTTCCTTAAACCCGGGTTTTCCTATCCACCTCTTGTCAAATCGAAAGTTCTTCTTCTTGGTACATCGGGATGATGACTGAATCCTTGTAAGAACTGGTCTATGGTCCGACCCCCATAGCTGTAAATATTCCACAATACTATGGTTAAACAGGTCGTGTCATTCCTCATTTGCCACTGCTCTATCAAGTTTGCATTTAACTTTTCCATTTTTTCTTTTTCCCACCCATGAAAACGAATTTCCTTTATATGGAAAGTCAAGCATTCCACAATTTTCTAACATGATTCGGAAAGGGAGGAAAGAACTCTCTGAGAGACGTCTTCCTCCCCTCTTCTCATGATTGCCTGTGAGCTCATTAAAATCTCCAATCATAAACCACGCGCCAGTACGAGTTGTACTCATACGTGACAGTCGTTCCCAAACCAAATCTCGATATCTGAAATCAGGTTCTCCATACACAAAAGTCATAAAAATTGCATGTCCTTCAAGTCTAGTTTCAATGTCGATCATATGCTTGTCCGCATATAAAATACGAACCGAGGGATCATCCATATAAAAAAGTGCTAGACCTCCGCTTCGATCCACCGGGTCCACGGTACAAACATGATCATATCCAAAAGAAACTTGTACATCTTGCATAAAATTCCAATTGTTCTTAGTTTCCGACAGAAATAAGAATTTAGGCAAGAAACAGTGAAACAACTCATGTAGATACTCCTTGGTCAAGGACGCTCTCGCCCCTTGACAATTCCATGCAATTGTATTCATTTAAAAAATATATAGTTATACTGGACACATCAACATTAGTTAAAAAAAACTAATGTAATGACCCAGGAACCAACTTCTCTGCAGGATGAGATTCTTTGTTAATTCCTTGTAGAATCTTAGCACCAATGGGTGGTCTTCACTAACACTTCGCTTACTCCAAATATAAATATTCTCGAGTTATTCCAATTATTTAGTTCTCGTACCCAAAACAAAAAGCTTGACTTGAAAATTTCTCCAGTATGAAGTCAGATTTTTGTTTCTTCGTGGATTCTCCTAGAATCAGTTGAAAAGAAAATGACAGAGTTGAGCACACACGTCACAAACTCCACAACAATATAACTTTATAGTTCCTTTGATTATATTTGACCAAACTCTTCAAACCACGTCACACAACAGATTGGGCAGCTTGGTAATAGTAAACTGGCCAGAGTTTATCTTCACCAGTAAAGCGTTCATTACACTTGCACCATTGTCAAAACACCCTATACGAGGGGTAGACGATGCAAGGCCGGAGGTTCTGATGGGCTAGATTTGTCTTTGGGGTTTAAGCGAGGGGAGCTGGAGCAATGAATACACAACTTGAAACGACTCTCTTCAGATCAAGATTGAGTTGGTGGAGAGGAAGCAGAAGCAGCTCAAATTCTGTTTGAAAAGAATCACTTCAGGTTTCAGACTTCGGAGCTGAGAAGAATGATGATTTAGAGGTGAGCACCCACGCTCAAACTCTAAAACAGAGAGGCTCCAAATAAACAATAAGATAGTCTTAGCAGTTGGTTAGAAACGCTTGAGATTGGCCGAGAACTTCAGATAATAGAGACAAATTGGAGCCACTAGGCAGAGAGGAAAACTCGCTGGTAACAGAGGAACAAACCCCAGCTGATATTTTCCAGAAAGAGAAGGTCCGTGAGCTGAGGATATAATGGAGGGGAAACTCGGAGAACCGTCGGCGGAGGGGGCATCATCGGAGAAACAAATGGGATAGAGATTATGGAGTAGATAGGTCACGAACAAGATGAAAGGGGGTGACGGGAGAAAAATGCGGTGGAGTTGATGGACGTACGGTGGAGAGATTCAAATTTCACGGAGGTTGAACAGATCTCCAGAATTTTGAAAAAACCTCGGGAACATCACCTGAAAGCGTTTCTCTCTCCATCGGTATCTTTTTGAGGGAGTAATGTTTATACTATAGAAACATTGATTTAAATTTTCATCATAAGAGGACAATACTTGAATTTTTGTTTACCTTATTGGGTAAATTTTCCTAAATTTCGATAAAATAAGTTTTATAAGTTTTAACCCTAATGCTTAGCTACTTATTTGATTCAGTTTTTGCGTCACAGACATACTATCAATTGTCTTCAAAAACAAACAAGTCATACATAACCGACCAATCTTGTCTTCAAAAACAAACAAGTCATACATAACCGACATAGTTCATCAAACATTCAGACACAAAAGATTTAACAACAAACACAAATCAAAGTTCCATCCGACAAACACAATACTAGGACTCTCATCACCCAAGTTGGACAAGCTGTGCGAGCAAATCCTCGTCACCTGAAAAGCTAAGAACGCAGCCAGAGGCGGACGGGTAACCGACAACGTTACCAACTTCCGATCTCGTTGCCAGCTTGAGAATCGGAAGCTGGTGCTCCGCCGCCTTAGCTAAATGGTCGGCACATCCACCTATAAACAACAACAAAAAATCAGTTAAAAGAAAAGAAACAGAGAAAAAGAAAAGAAACAAAGAGCTAGTTAAAAGAATTTACAGTCAGCAGCTACAATGAACACAGTTACGGGAGGATCCATCTTGTAGTAGCTTGCGTGACGAGCTTGTCACCGATGATGAGACTATCCACTCCTTTAGCTACACGGCATAACTCATTAGCCTTGGACAAACCAGCTCCAGATGTGATGAAAGACATAATAACTGCCAAATTAAGAATAAAACTGAGACAATATCCAAGAAACAACATAGCATAAAAGGGACAGGACAGCCAGGATTAAGTTTCATACATTCCTCAACTGATTTTTCAAAAGACAATCTGCAACCTCAAAAGTTGGAATCTTTTCATCAAGGAATTTTAAGAAAATAGTGAGACAAAGGGGCGCTAGTTACATGATTCATCGAGTAGTATTTTATACTGTTCCAGCGACATTTTGTGATGTGCAATGCTGAATCAAAGATTAACGCTGAACTAGGGAAGTTACTACATTTGTCAAACTCAAATCAAAGACTTTGCAACTGGGTGCCAAGTCTCAGTGCAAGTGCAAAAACGCTTGAACCAGGATACAATATTTAAACCAAGTTGTCTAGCATTTTCAGAGTACTCAACTATAGAAACTATCCTCAATTGTTCACAAAGACTATTACAGTAGGGAGTATCTGAAAATAGGGAGACAAGTCGCTATTTACATGGTCCATAGATTAGTATTTTGACCTGCTAACATTGTGATGTACACATGCCGAATCAAACTCAAAATCAAAAACGCTTGAACCACACAACATATAAGCGCAGGAAAACAATAACAAAAACTACAGCTTTTAAACCATGTTGTCTAGCATTTTCAGAGTACTCAGTTATAGAAACTATCCTCCTTTGTTCCTACAGATCTGACACTAAAAGATGACGGATTCACTTCAACAAATACAGCAAAAGGGAATAAGTAAATAAATCTAAAAATCAATTAGTAAATCGGAACTGGATCTGAAGACTAAACGACAAAAAAAATTTGATCAATCAGTAAATCGGAATCAATCAGTAAAGGTCACAGATTCAGGCTTTCACTTCAAAAGGGATTCAAGTATAAACTGATAAAGAGAGATCTGACCTAGGGGTTGTGAAAGCTTGGCCGAAATTTGGGGAAAAGTAGCGTGTCTTTGTTTTTTACTCTGTTCCTATTATTTATCTTAAGACTGAACTTGTTTTCGTTTTCTTTTTTTTTTAACTTGTTTTTATTGTATATAGATGAAAACTAGTTTTAAGCTTATAATGTCAAATTTTTATTTTGTAAAAGAGGAGAATTAGCTCTAAGCTTATAATGTCAAATCTGGTACTAATAAATAATTGCTTTTAAAAATTAACTCTGAATAGTGTTACTGTTTTAAGACTATTCAGAATTAATTTCTAAAAGCAAATTTTAATTTTGTACAAAAGGAAACCTAGGGAACTACAGGATTAAAAAGACTAGTCCAGTAAGGTACTAACATGTGATGGTGAGGTGGTAAGGAAGAGGAGAGTGCAAAGTGATGCCTGAAATGGAGCCGCCTTAGTGGATGATGTGCAAAGTGTGCCTGAAATCAAAAGACAAACAATCAGAAACTCAATGCGGCAACAGAATGTTTTAGATGATAACACTCGCCAAGTCTATCTATATTCTAAATTGTCTATACCACTTTTTAGAGTTTGTAAAGCTAATTCATGTTACAAAGTTCCATGTTTTTGGTGCATACCTAACCGAGCACTCCACTCCATTCACACAACCTATTTCCCCAGTTCTGCAGCCCACGCCCACAACAGACAACAATACATCTCTCGGGACAACACCACACTACAGCTTCCACATTCTGATAAGAACCAACGTATGTATTATTGATCTTATCGAGTCCGTTACAATCTCTAACCGCAATATCGGTATAGAGCCAATCTCCTGTAGATAACTCTACCAGGAAACAGATACAACTTTACACAAATTGCCTAACGAACTTCTACACATACAGACTCTTTATATACTGCTATAGTTCAATACTCGACTCTAACAACTTCTNCCAGGAAACAGATACAACTTTACACAAATTGCCTAACGAACTTCTACACATACAGACTCTTTATATACTGCTATAGTTCAATACTCGACTCTAACAACTTCTTCCACCGTCTTTCTTCTTGTTCTCCACGTCATCATTATTTAGCTCTCCTCTTTTCTCAGTCTTCTTTCTCCTCACATAGCAACGACGGGGCCTATCAATACCCCCCTCCCCGAAATTGAGCTTGCCCTCAAGCTCAAAGCTTGGAAAACTCTGCTCAAACTCATTAATCTTCATCCATGTATGCTCATAATGAGGCAATCCCTTCCAACGAACTAAAACTTCCAGCCATCCATTCTCATCATAACGGTAATCCATCAACTCCTCAGGAAACAATACCAACTCATCCATTTCCGATAAAGACTCAGGTAAGGGAACCACTGAATGACCCGTACCAAACACCGGTTTGAGCTGAGATACGTGAAAGACCGGATGTAACTTGCACGAAGCAGGCAACTCCAACCTATAAGCAACCTTCCCCACTCTCTCCAACACCTTGAAAGGGCCGTAGTACTTCGCAGCAAGCTTTTGACAGAATCTCCTAGTCAAGCTTGTTTGTCGGTACGGACGGAGCTTAAGAAACACCAAGGTCCCTTCCTCAAAATTCAAATCACGCCTATGTTTGTCAGCGTTGTTCTTCATTAAGTCCTGAGCGCGGAGTAAATGCATTTTAATATCATGTAACATTGCATCTCTCTCACGAAGCATGCTCTCTAGCTCAAAATTCAGGGTTGATCCATCCTCAAAACGAAGCAACGATGGAGGTTTCCTGCCATATACCAACTCAAATGGCGTGGCCTTCAAGGATGTATGATACGAAGAATTGTACCAAAACTCAGCCCATGACAGATACTGATGCCACTTCTTAGGATGAGACGAAGTAAAAAACATCGTAGATACGACTCCAAACAACGGTTTATCACCTCGGTTTGACCATCGGTTTGAGGGTGATAAGCCGTTGAAAATTTCAACTTTGTACCAGCCAAGCGAAAACATTCTTTCCAGAAACACTCTGTCTCTGTCAGATATTATCGAAATAGGGAACCCATGTAAACGTACGATCTCTGACACGAATTTCTCTGCCACAGACACAGCCGTGTATGGGTGTTTCAGGCTGAAGAAATGAGCATACTTTGACAATCTGTCCACTACAACGCAAATCACATCCACTCCTTGAGACTTTGGTAAACCACCAATAAAGTCCATAGATAGCTCCTCCCATATCTGATTAGGAATAGTGATAGGTTGAAGAAGACCAGCAGGTTTCAGCGTAGAAGTTTTGTGTGTTTGGCATACGCGACACTCTGCCACAAACCTCTGCACATCTTTCTTCAGATTTACCCAATGAAATAATCTTTGAATGCGTTTAACGGTTTTCAAAACGCCAGAATGCCCTCCTGCCATGCCACTGTGATATTCCTCCAATATAACAGAGATGTACTTTGAAGTTTTTGGTAACACGAGTCTGTCTTTATAAAACAAACGTCCTCCTTTAATATGAAACCCCGGTTTCTCACACTCGCCAGCAAGTAAACCTTTCAACATCTTTTGTATTGTCTCGTCCGCATCAACCTCTTCTAAAATGTTTTGAATCTCCAAATTCGACGTCTGAGTCATAGCTACCAACAACTCCATTGTAGATAATGACGAGTCCGACATTACACGAGATAATCCATCTGCCACTTGATTATCAACTCCTGCTTTGTATATGATCTCAAAATCATAGCCCAAAAGTTTGGTCAACCAGCGTTGATAGTCCATGGAGACATCACGTTGATCAAGTAAGAATTTTAGACTCTTTTGGTCTGTGAAAATGGTAAATCTTCTTCCCATTAAGTAGTGTTTCCATTTTTGCACAGCCATCACTATTGCCATGAGCTCTCTCTCATACACTGGCTTCAATTGCTCCCTGTCACTTAAACCCTTACTGAAAAAGGCAATAGGTCTCTTGTTCTGCATAAGAACTGCCCCCAGTCCATACCCTGAGGCGTCTGATTCAACAACAAACGGTTCTTGAAAATTTGGCAATGCTAAGACCGGTGAACTTATCATCTTGAGTTTAAGCAAGTCAAATGCCTTCTGTTCCTTCTCACTCCACACGAAACCTTCACGTTTTAAGAGGTCAGATAATGGTCTTGCAATGACACCATAAGCCTTTACAAAGCGCCTATAATATCCTGTAAGCCCAAGAAAACTTCGTAGCTCTTTCACTGATTTAGGAGCAGGCCATTTAGTAATCGCTTCTGTCTTAGACGGATCCGTAGCCACTCCCTCAGCAGAGATAACATGACCCAGATATTCAACACTACCCTGGCCAAATGAGCACTTTTTCTTATTTGCAAATAGTTGGTGTTTGACCAGTAGTTCCAACACTTCACGCAAATGACCGATATGATCCTCAACACTTCGACTATAGATCAAAATATCATCAAAAAATACCAACACAAATCTCCTCAACAATGGTCTGAACACCTCGTTCATCAAAGCTTGGAACGTCGCAGGTGCATTCGATAAGCCAAATGGCATAACAACAAATTCATAATGCCCTGCGTGTGTTCTGAAGGCAGTCTTCTCAATATCCCTCTCTTCCATCCGAATTTGATGATATCCAGAACGTAGATCCAGCTTGGAAAAGACGTGAGCACCTTCTAATTCATCTAACAACTGATCTATTACCGGAATAGGAAACTTATCCGGAATAGTAGCTTTGTTGACACCACGGTAATCAACACAAAACCTCCAGGACTTGTCTTTCTTTTTAACTAGGAGCACCGGACTAGCATATGGACTTCGACTCTGCCTGATGACACCCGTTTGAAGCATTTCAGCTACTAATTTCTCCATTGCTTCCATATGAGAGTGAGGGTATCGATATGGCCTCATACAAATAGGCTTTGTTCCGGGAAGAAGTCGAATAGAGTGTTCATATCCTCTTTTTGGCGGTAACTGTTTAGGTTCATCAAACACTCCTGGAAACTCTGTCAACACCATGGAGACTGCTTCTGGAACTCGAACTTCTTTCTTTTGCACACTCTCCACAGTCTGTAACTCCAATACCACTGATAAAGTGTCTATGGCAGTGTCTTTTCCAATAATAGTTGGATCCCCTTGCAATGTACAATGCTTGTTGTTGAGCCAGTAAGAAAGCACCTGATTCTCCCAGTCAACTTCGCATTTTCCTAAAGTTCTTAGCCATTGTACTCCAAGTATTACATCAACACTTCCTGGCTCCAGAACGATGAAATCGTTTGTTAAGTCCACTGATTGTGCCATCAAGGGAACCTGACTGCAAATACCAGTACCTGAAACCACAATTCCTGTACCTACTTTGACTTGTATCTCCCCCTTGCGTTCTATCGGTAACTGAGCTCTAGTCACAATAGAAGGTGATAGGAAATTATGTGTTGCACCACTGTCAATCATTATTAACACTTTCGTCTTTCCAATATAGCCCCACAATTTTGTTGTCTTTGGTGATGACTGTCCCAAGAAAGAGAAAAGAGATAACTCCATAACCTCAGTCACTACTTCATTCACATTCTCAACAGAATCATGAAACACTTCCTCCACCATATCACATTCTTCAACATTCAATACTACCATGACATAGAGTTCTCTGTTGCGGCAATTGTGTGTTTTGGACCACTTCTCGTCACAAGTAAAACAAAGACCATCCTTCTTTTTCTTTGCATACTCCGCTTCAGAAAGTTTATATGGTATCGTGTGTGGAGGTCGAGAACCTGAGTGTCTTTCTGTTGTTTTACCACTCGTCTGGCCTGTATCATTGACCTGACCCTTATTCTTCCAGCCACTCGGATTCACTGGAGCATTTCGAAAAGAAACACCCTGTCCTTGCCTGACCACCCTGTTCTCAGAAGGCTTCCCCGTAAACAACTTGCAGAAATCACTGTTCTCCATCAGAATGACTGCGGCAATAAAATTAGGAAGACCGACTGGCTCCTTCATCTTAATAACCTCTTGGAACTCTCTCTTAAGTCCATTGAAGAAAATATCCTCCAAATTTCCTTCTTCCAGCTTCACCTGAGTAGCCAACTCCTGAAATTCTCGAACATACTCAGCAATAGTTCCCGTCTGACGAATGCCAAATAGCCTCTTTCCCGGAGTTTTCTCATACGAATCAGCAAACCTTGCTAACATCCTCTTCTTGAAGTCAAACCAATCCAGGAATGGACGGTATTCCACTTCGTAATTGTACCAACTCAGAGCATCATCTTCCAAACTCAAGGAAACGATATCCATTCTTGCTTGCATATTATGTTGACCGATTCGAAAGAATCTTTCAGCTCGAGCAATCCAAGAATATGGATTCGGTCCACTCAATAACGGCATCTCCACTTTCCGTAACAGATTATCTCTATCGGCTAAAGCAGAACCAACAGATCGATAACCTAGTGAGTTTGCTTCCAGATTCGTTCCCAGATTCATCGGAAATACCTTATTAGCATCCTGTGATGAGCCAGGTTGAGTCGATTGAATCGGAGTCTTTCCGTGAAGCACCGTCGTCAATTTCTCCATCGATTTCGCCATGGACTGTAATGTCAATTCGATTGAGTTTAATCGAGAATCCACCGCCGTTAAACGCTTCTCCGCCGTCGTCGAAGCCTCCGAAAGGACCTTATAACCACCGTTTAAGTAGTTGAGCTGCTCTTTCGTACTGTAGATCGACGCTTCCAACTCACTGAATTGAACCGCTATCTCTTCCGTCATACTCGTCGCCATAACCGTCGCAATGATCGAGTTGCTCACCGCACCAGTTGATAAGAACCAACGTATGTATTATTGATCTTATCGAGTCCGTTACAATCTCTAACCGCAATATCGGTATAGAGCCAATCTCCTGTAGATAACTCTACCAGGAAACAGATACAACTTTACACAAATTGCCTAACGAACTTCTACACATACAGACTCTTTATATACTGCTATAGTTCAATACTCGACTCTAACAACTTCTNCCAGGAAACAGATACAACTTTACACAAATTGCCTAACGAACTTCTACACATACAGACTCTTTATATACTGCTATAGTTCAATACTCGACTCTAACAACTTCTTCCACCGTCTTTCTTCTTGTTCTCCACGTCATCATTATTTAGCTCTCCTCTTTTCTCAGTCTTCTTTCTCCTCACATAGCAACGACGGGGCCTATCACATTCGTAGGCACTGTTAACCACCAAACACCTCTTCCGCCATCTCTGGTCACATGCTCTGCGGTTTAGTGCTCCTCCAAATCAGCTCCACAATTCAGCTGTCCAGAACACACTCCACCCTCTCTGAAGCATTTGTTCTTTGTCTTAATTAACAGAACTTATGTTACATAAGTCAACACTCTACATTATGTATCGGACCAATGCTCAGGTCATCATTCGACGAGCTTGTGGCTAACAAGTCGGATCACACTGGCATGGCTTTGACGTGATTCTTGATTCTTGTCCAAAGCCAGAGCAGCCGCCCAAACGAGGTTCTCAAGCGGAGAAGATTGGCAACGAAAGTGATGGATCACCAAATCTGCGCAAGAAGATTCAATCACTTGACCTTGCTTAAAGGAACCATCAAAGCAATGTCATCAGTGTCCTGCAAACAAAAGTAAACTTTCTTATTTAGTTTTAAAAATATATGTAATAATGAATAAATGTAATATTTTACTTACTTTTGATGATGTTTCCAAAACTTAAAAACACTTTAATCTATACCCAAAAAACTAACAAACTTATTTGAAAAGTTCATAAACTCTTCCTATGGTGTACTTGAGACCATGTTGCAGTGTCAAGAATGTGTAGGCAAACTAACCGATCTGATTTATTGGTTGGTTATTCGATCATGGATATTTAGAGTCTTTTTTTCTGCTAACACTTAAGAATTTGAGCTGGTTTTTAGACGGTTAAAACATTTTTTTAAGTACTTTGTTTTGATTGGTTTACTGTTTTGCTATATGTTCTGTTTTTATGACAATGCCTAACCTTATGTTTCTTGTGTAAAGACGCATCAGGTACGAAGGTATGGCCTAGGCTTGGATACACCTAACCGTGGCTGTATGTACCCAAAAAAGCAGCAATCTCATCATGAACTCAGCTCGTGGGACACAGGGAAAGATCTTCACAGCCTTCTTTTGCCTGCATCGCTGAGTAAACACACAACATAATTAAATACAGAACAGAGACTTTTCAGTCCAAATGTCTATAGCACATTAAGTTTGCTGGAAGACTTCATTACCAACCAACTCTTCTTCTGGTTTTCCTGGCAGGCTACTTGGGCCATGTATATACTCCATAAGCATCAATCTACTGATGAACTCAACTCTCTGGAGCATCCGGAGACTGTTCCTTGTCTTAATTAACAGAACTTCTGTTACAGAAGTCAAGAGTCTGAGCGGACTCTGCTTAGGTCAACATCGGTAATGTTGACGAGCTTGTGGCTAACAAATCGGATCATACAGGTATGGCTTTGACGTGATTCCATTGCCACCATTCCAGATAATCCGATCTGATTGCTCTGCTTTATCTGGACAGAGAACATTGAAGTGGTGGCACCAATACAAAACAGAGCAGAGACTGCAGTCAAGGTAATAATATTCTGTTAAAACCAAAAGGGTGCGCGACCAATGATGTTGCTCCTGGGCTGGACGTTGAGTTCGTAAATTATTAAACTCATCAAATCCTTGTTTGAAAAGTATGTTAGGAAGTCTAATGAGTCATGATCCGCAAGCAAAGATCCATGGGGGGACGAACAGCAGCTACATCCCTCTCTCGCTTCTGCAAGTAACCTAGGGAGATCCAAAAATATATATCAAAAACAACAACTGATCTGACAATAACAATTGTCTTCTTTACCAGATCCAAATATATATTCAACAACAACCACGGATCTGCTAATAATAATTTATCTTCTTGACCAGATCTCAAATGAAAAATTATTTAAACAAAACTGCAGAGCTTTATAGCAGCTTCATAATCCTAACGAGCAATACGGATTTGTACAGAAACTGAAGCGCATCCAAACTAGTCTTACCTTTGGTCGGAGGAGAGATGTACGAAGATATTGAGTTAGATTTAGTCAGAGAGATAGATGCAGAAGCTAAAGAGTTTAGAAAGAGAGAGAGAGAGATATAGATGCGAGTTAGTTTTGATTGGTTTGTCGTTTTTTACTCAATATGGGACCTTACACCACCACCTCGCGTCAAACCTAATATCCCCTAGAAATAGAAAAGAAAAAAAAATTAATATTTGGGCTTTGGGCCTTCTATTTTCTCTATATATTTTTATTACATCATCACTACTTTTATCATCTTCAAATTACTAATCCAATACGTATATAACTTTTTATTACATCATCACTACGTATCACTTGTACAAATTACCAGCCCAATACTTAGTAAATATAATTAAATTTATCCTATGTATACATTAACGAGATAATTGGCTAAAGTGCCCTATTTAGCACCTATAATTAGAGACTTGTCCATGATGTGACAATCACTTTCCTTTGGACCATTTTGCCCTTCTCTACACTCTCTCTCCTCTCTTTGACCTTTCTCCCCTTTTTTTCTCTTCAATTCCTAATTATTTTACAAATCTCTATCATTTTATATACAATTAAATTTTAAATTTCATTATTTTTTCTTAAGTGGCTTTGAATCCTCAATTTGTTGACCTTTTTTTCTCTCTCTAATCCCTAATTATTTTACAAATCTCTATCATTCTATATACAATTAAATTTTAAATTTCATTATTTTTTTCATAAGTGGCTTTGAATCCTCAATTTTTTGATGATATCAATTTTCTGGGTTTTAGATTCGACGTCGTGTTAGCGGTTAACAAATATTGTAGACGTTAACAGAAGTGTTAGTTGTTAACAATTANTTCATTATTTTTTTCATAAGTGGCTTTGAATCCTCAATTTTTTGATGATATCAATTTTCTGGGTTTTAGATTCGACGTCGTGTTAGCGGTTAACAAATATTGTAGACGTTAACAGAAGTGTTAGTTGTTAACAATTATTTTTACGCTTCGCGTTAATAAATGTGTTCGCTGTTAACAAATATTGTAGACGTTAACAGAAATGTTAACTATTAACAATTATTTTTACGCTTCGCGGTAATAAATGTGTTGGCTGTTAACAAATATTGTAGACGTTAACAGAAGTGTTATATGTTAACAAATGTTTTTACGCTTCGTGTTAATGAGAGAAAAGAGAAAGGGCATTCTCGGCATTTCCTTGCCAAATGATTGTGTCAGTGTCCTTCATGTCCAATCAATGGTATTTTGCTAATTTGAACTTCAAATATGGGTAGTTCACTAAATCACTCTACATTATTTTCACACAAATACAACCCAAAATTAGATTTAGAACTGGGCATACAAACAGAGAACAAGAAAAGAACCAAAACAAATAAAAATTCACAAATAATCAGTGATTCTTAGAGCATCTCCAACGGTGTTACCTGTTGAGACCTTAAAAAAACTATTTTTGTATTTTTTCAATTATTATTATTTTTTTTAATTTTTCAGATTTAAAAAATAATAATAATAAAAAATATTACGTGTCGTGGAGATCCTTAAATAGTGCAAGGATTCGCTAAAAACAATCCTTATTTAGGGATTTTAAGGATCAAATCTTTAACTTTTTGTGGAGTCTACTAATTATTTATATTTTTTTTCCCTAAGGATTCCCCTTTAATGACTCCAGTTGGAGGTGTTCTCATATTTTTGAGCAAAAAAATAAAATAAACTGAACCAAAACCAAACAGAGAACCAAACAGATACTCAAATATCTAAAACACGATTTAAATACGTAAATTGTTTTATTATATTTTTACAATTAATTACCCAAATACTCTTTTAATCCAAAAATTTAAATTATTTGAAAGAACGAACTATCCAAATAGTTTTTAGGCAACATATTTAAATGTATCCAATAACTAAACCAATTTTCTAAAATAAAATTGATCTATTACCCAAATTATCCAAAATTTAACAAGAAAAACTGAAACTAAACAAACTGAATTGTCATTTCCCGGAAACCGTCTTTTTCTCTAGAGGGTGATTTGAACAACCCCTATCTCTACACTTTTTCATCTCTATTTGATTGTTTTTAGGATTCACCGTGGCATCTATCCAGTGGAATTCCTCTTCTTTCGATTGTTTTTCAAATACATAAATCCACGAAATACTTCAAAAACATCAGTGGGAATGCAACACCATAACAAAAACGTGGATCTGTGTTTCTATGTCTTTTAT
This sequence comes from Eruca vesicaria subsp. sativa, assembly GCA_932364175.1. Classification (NCBI taxonomy): domain Eukaryota; kingdom Viridiplantae; phylum Streptophyta; class Magnoliopsida; order Brassicales; family Brassicaceae; genus Eruca; species Eruca vesicaria. Next base: position 244,796 of record CAKOAT010087377.1, on the reverse strand, counting down.
TCATTTATTTATCCATGTGTAATTTTCAATGATCACACAAAGACATTACCCAACAATGCCTTCTCATACCGTTGAGTTCATTAGCTTAGTCAATGAAAGCGATTTACAATCGTTGTTGCTTCGCTTAAGCGAGCTTTTTGTGTTTGCTTGCCAACGAGTCTTGAAGCAAAGACTCTGGCTCATGTTTTCTCAGAACGAAGGCTAGAGTTGTTACAGTTTCTTCTTTGCTCTATTTTGTCTTTCTAAATACTTGTGAGAATCCATTCACTGGTTCTTTAGAAGTGCTTCCTCTTCATGCAAGAATTCCAGCTCGAGCTCGTATAAAAGACCAGTAAATTTTCTTCATATGAAATTTTAGTGTTTCATTAAAGTGCTATGTTTCTAATCTTCCACATAATTTCCGATATGGGTAAGGGAAAAAAATAATAATATTATGATTTGAAAGTGATTAGAAGCTCAGACATGGCATAATCCACTAGAAAAATTACATAGCTGGAATCAAAGTGATTCAATCACTATTGAATATTACCTTCTCGGTTTCCAGATTATCCAAACACATCATGACTCAAAGATTGTTGCTTTTTCTTCAGGACTTGACCGTATAGTCTAGGGTAAATTAAGGTACTTAAGGTAAACTATGCTGCTATGCAGTGAGTTCTTGGATTTAAGGTCAGTGTTTGATGAGGGATTTAACACAAATCTTTTTTATGGATATCAGGTGACTGATGACGAATTGATACATGGACCCTAGTTTTCTCTATGTTTTAGTAGAGTTTAAGTATCGAAAATGTATTTGTATATACAAATCATCATGTATAAACGGAACTAGTGTCAACGACTTAAATCAAACCCCACGTGAGAAAAACACATGCATGGCACATCGCCATTTGCGATCATTAAATACGGTTTTTAGAAAAAGATCAGCGTAGTAATTAACCGAAAACACGGCTCGTTTTTTGTTCGTTGCAAATCAAATAGCATTTATTAAGTACACACATCATTTCAAATGGGTCAGTCACTTTTCTATTCAGGAAGAATGAACTACAAAATCCAATAAAATGCGTTCAATGCAGAACATCTAATTAAGTACTCACATAATCAACAAAAGTATATTTGATTCGGTGATTGGCATAATTGCATAACCATATGTTTTCTGTACTATTATAAAAAAAATCAAAATGATTATTGCATTTTTTATTCTATAATACTTGCTAAAAAATATCACATGACATTGCTAAAATATCACATGACATTAACAAGTACATAAAACTATTTTCTTTATTGGGTGGGTAGGTCAAATGGCATTCAATGGGGACACAACAATTCATTGTTACGTGGCAAGCTCTTAGAGCAGCATCAACGCGGGGGCTTATGGAGGTGCTTAGGTAATTTTTGGTTTAAAAAAAAAAGAAAATGCTGTAATTAAACAAGCATCAACGCTTAATTAAGCGCAGGAAGCAGCGGTGCTACCCAACACGTGTCACTCTCTCAACACTTTGTGTTCCTTTCTCTCTCTCTCTCACGAAACACAACCTCTCGACGACTCCGCCATCTTCTCTCTAGACAATTCCGATCTCTCCGTCAACTCCACCTCGATGGCTGAGTGATCAGTCGACGCTGATGTCTCTCGATCTTCACCTCGTGGATTTTAATCGTGATGGGTCTCTGATTGTTTCAAGTAGCTACGATGGGTTGTGTCGGGTATGGGATTCAGGGACTGGGCATTGTGTGAAAACGTTGATCGATGATGAGAATCCTCATGTCTCGTTAAGTTCATCCTTGTTGGCACCCTCGATAACACCCTGGTGAGTTTCTTGTTGTTTAAGGTTATTTTTATGCAGTGACAAGACAAAGATGATAGCTTTATTTTAGTTCTTTTAATTGATCATGATTTGAAGGGTGGTTTATAGCTTTAAGAGACTTGATGTTCGCTATGTGATTACATGTTTTGCTCTAAAGTGTGTCGATAAAAGCATTTAGATTGATGTAAGAGAAACCATCCAAAACTAGGTTTGAGACATTGTTTAAGGTTGTTCCTATGCAATGAAATGACAAAGTTGACATGTTTAGTTTAGTTCTGTAATTGATCAAATTTTGAAGAATATTAAAGAGTTGTCGTAGCTTGGAAGAACATTGAGAGTTTGGTTTTGTTTGCAACAGTGTCTTCTGTTTAAGGTTATTTCAATGTGATTAAGAAAAAGCTGAAAGCTTTAGTGTAGTTCTGTTATTGATCATGATTCTGGAAGAGTATTGAAGAATGTGTCGTATCTTAGTTCTTAGAATGTTAAAGCTTTAGCTTGTTTGAACCTTGAAACGTTGTGAGAACATAAAGGAGAGAACTTTGATGTTTCATCTTGATGTATTATTGTTATCTTGTGGTATAATTCTCTGATGAAGCCTTTTGATTTTGAAATAACCAGAGTCTTTTGCAAGGTTTTGTTCTTTTATGATCTCAGTTTTAGTTCTATTTTGCTATGTCTCTGCAACTGCAGAAAATAAAATGGTGATGTGAAGCTTTGTTTATCTTTGTTGAGATGTTGATGGACTGAATTTTTTTTGTTTCTAACTCTGTTTTGTTTTTGGTTTTGTGGTGTGCAGAGAAACAGTGGTGGGAGGATTAAGTTACAGGATTTTCAAAGTTACAGACAATGAGCAATTTGAAAGGGATATTAGAGAATCTAAATCATTTAGACACATTTATTACTAAATAAGGCATAGATAGTTAAGAGTTTTCAATCTGGAGAAGTCTCTCAACTGCGAGGTGATATATGTTTCTATCTATCTATGCCTTATTTGAAAATGTAAATGATGATGAGATCCAATCTGTTTTGTGAATTTTTAGAAATTCAATACTGGTTTGATCAGAAGTACTGCATACGTGGTTTTCAATCGATGATTCGTCTTTCTGACCTTAATGAGATGGCTGAGGCAAGGAGACTGCAAGAAGAAGCTTCCTCTCTTCTTTTGTTAGGATCAATGGTTGTTGTGTGGAAGATAAGATGAACACGCTTTTATTAATTCCAATTGAACATGTTTTTGATTAGTTGTAGTGACTTGTGTTGATGCCAATATATTTTGTAAGCACCCCTGGATAAGATATTTGCATTGGAAGAGATTAATTAGAAATTGCTTAAGAAAAGTGTTTTAACACTCATTTATTGTTAAAAAATGATTAAGCACCCCTAAATAAGCACTTGCATTGATCATGCTCTTAGGTTGTGTGTGTCAACTCCCGCCAATTGATTCCAGTTGAACGGGCCAGAAAATCAGTTAAAGACAAATAAATTAGCTTTCTTTTTGTAGCTAAAAAGTTCCTTAAAGCACAATGAAACCCAAAAAAGAGTGCTTAAAAAAAACATTTTTTTTTTATTTTGTGTTTTTCTGTTAAAAAAAAATTAGAAACAACCATTCGCGGATTGCCACATGTCAGTGGGGCCTACAAAATAGTGCAAACACTACAAAAACACGGCGTTTGAATTAGAGACCGAAGCTTCAACGCTTGTATTTTTTGTGGGACCAAAGACATTAAGCACCCTTTAAGCCATTGCGATGCATGTGCTCTTACTTACCATCATAGCTAAATTAATTATTGTCTTAATCGATACTCTTCTTCAAGTCAAATATCAAAACATATTACATAGATTTTTTTTTACAGTCAGATATCAAAACATTTACACAGAATTTTTTTGACCGCAGCATTTTGTACAGATACACCCACTTTTAATCTTCAATAAATTTTTTAATGAATTTAAAATTTAAACTCAAAAATTTATGTACAATGGTTGTAACAACAATGTGTAAAAATGGATAGAAATACTTTGAAAAAATGATCTTATATCAATACTTCCAGTCTTCAATCATCTGGTATCAAACCACAGCCCCAACGTGCGGTTGTACCTACCACTTCCTCCTTCTCTGAAAGAGTCGGTACAATTCTGGATTTACTTTTCAATGAAAAAAAAATGTAGCAAGCGCTGTTTTCATAGTTATTTGTTTGTAAATTATTTTTTATGAGAAAATAACCACGAAATAGGAAATGTCGTGCCACGTTCATCGTAACACATATTTCTTCGCTAAAGTCTCGTAACTTTATGAAGAAAGTGTTCGTCGTAAACATGGACCTACATTTCCTCGTATAAGACACGCACCATATTCTACATAAAATACAAGTTAATATATTCCTCGTTACATACATGCAAAGCTTTGCTCTTTAAATATTCGTTAACCTTCGTCGTAATGTCCACATAATTGTTTCTTCGTAAAGTCCATGCTAATTTTCGTAGTAAATTTCATGTAAAATTAAAGACGAATTTACTTCAAAACTTATTTTTTATGTATCAATAATTAATTATTATATTAATTATAATAATAATTTTTAAAAAAATAACATTAAAATAATAGAAGAAAACAAAAATATTTTATAAATATTTAATTTTTAAATTTATACTACAAAAAAATGAAATAAAAAGAGTTAGGGGTGGTTCTGGAAGTCGTCGTTCATTCTGTCCATCTCGTCTTGGCGGTCTGGCTCTGGAATGCCCAATTGTCTCCGTCTCACTGCTAACATCATCTTCAATTGCGGATTTCCAGCCGCTAGAACGTCTAGGAAACCCTAGAGTGAACCCATTTGAGCTTGCGTTGTGCTCAAATCAGAACGTGTCGCATTCAACTCCAAACACAGCTGAGCAGTCTCATTTTCCCGTCGCAGAGCATAAAAACGATGTCGCTCTTGGGACATCATTAACAAAACCAATCCCCAATCTACGTCTCTTTTTCTTAGGGACGACCTTTAAAAAATTAAAAATTAAAGTTAGCTAATAATAAAATTTTAGATATTAAATGAATAATAATAATAAAAAAAAAAAAATTACCTGCTCGTAAATCTCATCCACTTCAGCTGTGGATAATCTGATGGGTATCCCATCGGGGGACTGTTGGGTCATCTGGGTTTGGCGCTCTTCAACCCGAGCAACAACGTCGTTGTAGATTTGCTCGGATCTAGGATTTACAAATTGCTCATCCTTGTTCTTGTGGGTCCTCTCGTAAACTTCCTTAAGAGATGGTAGAACTCTCGTCTCTTTGGCATCAAATATTTTTAAAAATAATTAATCAATCAATGTAGATATAATAAAAAGTTAACTAATTTAAATATTTGCCATCCCTAGATGGACACCAGCGTGAGGTGTTTGATCTAAAGAGTGAAGCATCGACGTGTTGCCATGATCATCTTTCGTCAGACGGGAAGAGGAGCAGTTGTTGGAGACTCTGATCGAAGATGGTAAGCTCCAATAACGGATGAGGCTATCCCATACCTGCGTTGTGAGCTCAGTCGGTTTTACCGTGCTCACAACCGTCGACCAGATAGTCGTCCTTCCAGTTGGACACCGTGTCCAACAATCGCTCTTTTGTCTTTTCGACAAAAGCTTGGTTGACGTCCTCGTTTACTCCTATGGACCAACGCCATATTTGCTGTACACCAAAAAATATTAGATCAACAATTAGTCTAAATAATTAAAAAAAATCATAATAATTAAAAAATAAAATACATAATCACTACAGCGAACATTTTGAACCACGTCTTTATGACGTGGTTCGGTGTAGTTTTTCAGTTTGGATGTGCCCCGGGGAAGTAACCTTTGATCACTTTGGTTATGATCCGAGCGACACGATTATCAACTCCAAACCTGAATTGAACAAAAACAAATTAAAATTATTAAATATTTGAATGTTGTTATAAATAAAAAAATATTTTTAAACATGAAATGTACCAGAAAGTGCATTCCGGTCGGTCGGGGTCTAGGACTGGTAAACCTTCTCTGTCTGGCTGAGCGAGAAGGTCCTCGACGTTGTACCTAGTATAAGGAGCTATCAGCGGCACCAGAAAGTTGGGATAAACTTCGGCCACAGCAAGAGGAAGAGGAGGAGGAGGCACATCCTCCGGAACATGATCCTACGCTGGTGACGCAGCAAACGGAAGAACAAGTGGTACAACAAATGGAGGCGCTGCAAGACTCGCTGAGAAGACTAAATATCGGGGATAGTATCCGGAACCAAAGAACCGGGAGCTGAAGAAGATGATGCGCCTATATGAGTACCAGGCACACCAAACATGTCTCTATAATGATCCGCCGCTTTCGTAAACTTATTTTGTCTAACCATCTGAAAAGAATATTCAAAATATTAATCATTTAAAAAAACATAAATATATTACTAACATTTTAAAATCATCAACCTATATCATCAACAAATTCTATAAACTTATCTAAAATCACTAAGCTAATTTCCCTTAACTAACCACCTAAACTAATTCTAAACTAATTACCTACAGTATCTAAAGAGGAAGTAGAGAGGAATACCTTAAAAGGATATTGAGAGGAACTTGCTAGGAATGAGAGAACTCGGATGGCTCAAGTTTATATAGGGAATTATATTTCCTCGTAAACCACTCGTAAGCTTACGAGAAATTAACCAGGCCCGCGTTTTTCCTCGTAAAGCCATCATTAACTTAACGAGAAATAAACTTGGCTCGTGTTTTTTCCTCGTAAAGTACTCGTTAATTAACGAGATTTTAACCATGCCCGTGTTTTATTTAACGAGGATTTAACCAGGCCCGCATTTTCATCTCAGGAAGATTTTACGAGGAAATGGCTTATGTGGAATTAACCAGTCCCGAGTTTTCGGTTTACGTGAATTTTACGAGGAAATGGTTCTTACGTGGAATTAACCAGGCCCGTGTTTTCTCTTTACGAGGATTTTATGAAAAATGGTTTCTAAATCCCTAAAAACCAAAACCCCAGACCTCAACTTCCTTAACTTATAACCTCAATCTCTACATCTTCCTAAGCCTCAATCTCTACTTGTTCATAAGCCTTTAAATGCACAAAATGTTTTTTTGCCTAACCAACAACTTCTTGCTTGTTAATTTCATTTTCATAATTAAACAAACTAAACACATGCATTAAGTCTTAAAATGAAAAATTACATCATCATTCGGATACATTTTTATCATTTTCGTCATCAATAGAAACATCATCATCTTCATTAAACTCGTCTTCAATATCTTCGTTCGTGGTATCATTGGGAAATTTTTTGTATTCACGATTATGTGGATCGATGAGAAGGATGTCATCAACTTGTTGATCAGCTTCCTACTCCATTGGTGTGTTCTTCTTGTAAAGGTGGCTCTTCTCCAGAGATTATGCGTCCACGCGGTGTAACTTGGACAACAGATAACTAATTTATCCCCAAGGTTGTCATCTGAGGATATGGAACGAAGCAATCTTGGTCTGCTTGCGAAGCTAATATGTAAGGCTCAAATTTGTTGTATCTTCGTCCACCATTGAAATCAACTACACCGAATTTGTTAACTCGAACACCTCTGTTGACGATGGAATCGAGCCAGTCACACTTGAAAAGGACGCATTTCAGCTTCAATAACCCTGGAGATTCAACATTAATAATCTCCTGTAAGATTCCATAGAAAACTGTTTTGCCTTTCACACATATTGCATAATTACATGTCGCCCGGTGTCTACCATGCTCATATGTATGAAAAGTATAGCCTCATGTGAAATACGTCGGTGATGTGGTGACCTTTTCAACTGGACCTTGAACTAGTTCGTGATACCATGCGGGGTAATCTGGATCGTCATAATCAACCTGCAAAAATAAAAGAACTTTGAAATTAATCATACTAACAGCGAACGTTAAAAAAAAAGAAGAGAATGTTATACTATATGTTTCCTCAACCACTTAATAAAATGTTGATCTTTCCTTATGTCTAACTCACTTGTGGATATACCCTGGATTGCTTATTCGACTTGAGTAACATTTTCTGTTAATTAACCAATTCTAATATATATATATATATATATATATGTATGTATGTGTAATTATAATTTTACTTATATATTTTTAATTACCTTTCAAAGTAACAAATCAATGCATGCTCGCAATTGAGAAAATTATAAATGTGCGGACTATGGAGGCCTTCATCACTCGACCACCAAACCTCTTTCAATTTCTCACCAAATCGTCCAGTTTGGAAAAAGATATCTGGAACATCTTTTTCCAAATATGTCGGCACAACACCACCATCATCATATATTATTGGAGTTTGTTTCCGGGTACGTACTTTCGGTGAAAAGTAGTATGATGTGAAGTGTGACGTTTCTTCTGTCAAACTTCCGGCTTGCGAGGTTTTTAGTTTTTCCTTTCATTTTTTTCATGGCCCACTCATACTGATACGTACATCCATCGATAATGTACAGGTCCTCGAAATAATGCCTTATATGGGAGGTGGACAACTAGATGCTCCATGATGTCAAAAAATGTTGACAGAAATCATTTCTCCAAGTTGCGCAGTAAGATGGGAATGTTCTCATGAAGTTGTTGAATGACATCCTTTTTGTAAACACATTAGTAGTCATGTTATTTATTTGTGCATATAAATAGATAAATTAATTAAAGCATATGTTTAATATATATATATATATTACCTGCAAATGTTTCATGTACTTTTGTTGGCAGTAGCTCCGCAAATGCAAAGGGAAGTAGTCGTTGCATAAAGACATGACAATCATGACTCTTCATTCGGGAGAACTTTTGACCTTTTAAAAAACATCTAGAAAAATCTGAAACATACCCATCAGGAAACTTCATTTCTGATGCCACCCAGTTGAACAACACCGACTTTTGTTCTGATGGCAATCTGAATATCGGAACTGCATCTTCTCCTTTGCTTTTTATATGTAACTCACTTCTTGAGAAAATATCAGGTAAGCCCAACCTCGATTTTATGCTGTCTTTCGTCTTCCCTGGGACATTCAATATTGTGTTTAGGATGTTCTTAGAAAAAAATTTCTCTATATGCATCACGTCGAGGTTGTGACGCAAAAGAAGATCCTTCCAATAAAGCAATTCCCAAAATATACTTTTCTTGTGTCAGTTGTGCTGAACTCCGTAAAAATTAGACATATTACTGGGAACATGCCAATTACCACAAAGAGGAACGGTTTCTAGAGCACTATAGTAATCGATTTACGCTTCAAATTGTTCTCCAGTTAAATATGGAGGAGGAGTGTCTCTTACAACCCTTTTGTGTCTGAACAATGTCTTGTTTCTTCTGTACGGAGGGTGAACGGGAATAAATCGGCGGTGACAATCAAACCAACTTATCTTCTTACCATTCTTTAACTGAAACGCATATGTCATTCCATTACAATATGGACAAGATAATCTCTCATGTGTAGTCCATCCAGACAATATCTCATATGTAGGAAAGTCACTTATGGTCCACAGAAGCATCGTTCGCATCGTAAAATTTGTTTTTGTTGAACAATCCTACGTCCTCACCCCTGATGACTACAATCTTTCAAATCTTTTATCAGTGGTTGTAGAAAAACACTGAGAGACCTTTTTGGATGCTTCAGAACATGTATTAATATGGTCATGAATAAAAATTCCCGTCGCATGCACATATCTGGTGGCAAGTTGTACGGCGTAAGAAAGACTGGCCACAATGAATATTGTCACCCTGACATTCCAAATGGACTAAATCCATCTATGAATAATCCAAGATACATATTCCGGTTATTTCTAGCAAAATATGGTTGTACTTTATTAAAATGTTTCCAAGCTCTTTCATCTGATGGATGAGTAATCTCACCCTCTGTCGGAGTATACTCGGCATGCCATCTCATCCCTCCAGCAGTCTTCTCAGATTGGTACAATCTTTTCAATCTGTCTGTAATTGGTAGGTACCACACCCTTTGGTACGGTACCTTATTACGCCCTCCTCCTTGTGGTTTGAAACGTGTAATTGTCGATGCAAACGTCTATCATCTTCGAAGGTAACCCAAGACTACAAAACCAATTTCTGAATCTCATAATAAGAATCAACATGCACATTGTCTTCGGGAAAATACTCTTTAAACAAGTTTTCCCATGCATCCATGCAATTTCAGGTAGATTGTGATCGATTTTATTATTCATCATTCTAGCAGCCAACGACAGTTTAGAGAGACCTTCTCTGCAACCACTGTAAATTAGTTGATTCGCAGCATCTAACGTTTCATAAAAAAAAATTGCATCTATGTTAGGTTCTTCAGCTTTATAATGAGCTACAAATGCATCACCTACCATATCATGAACCCTATCATAATCTACCATATGTTCCTCCTGATGGTAACTATTCTCATTATGCAAATGATCAACCGGTTCAACCTGAAAATTGCTAATACAACTGCTAGCTTCATTCCCACAACTATAACCTTCTCTATGTTGAAAACAAATATAGTAATTTGGCGTGAAACCTATATTTACTAAATGCTTCCAAACATTTTCACGAGGGACTAATTTTGAATTGTTGCATTTTCGACAAGAACCGAACATCTTACCGCTTTCCTGCGTGAGCAGTGTAGAATCTGTTTGATGCATAAATTTCTCTAGCCCTTCGAAATATTCTTTCGTCACTCTCTGGTTACCATCTCTGTGTATGTACACCCATCTCTGCAACTCAAAAATATTTCCATCACCAGACATTTTTTTTTCTTTCACTTTTTTAATTTTTTCTCTCTTTTTTTTGGGTGTGTTTCATTTGAAACTCAAACAACATCTTTTTAGTAAAAATTTCGAATTGGTATGTGACATTTTACCAGGAATTTACGAGAAAAATTGGTAGGTATACGACTAACAACAAACACCTGTACAACTAAAAAATAGTTGGCCTCATTCTTTCTTCACTAAAGGGTTTACACGTAAAATACACGCAACATTAGTGAGCACTTTAAAAGGAAACGCAGTCTGCCACGTAAATTACTCACTAAATAATGCCTTTTCAAGAGAAAACATGTTTCTCATATATTCACGACGAAACTACGAGGATTCATAATTTCTTCGTACAAAACACGTAATTTTATGAGGAGCCATTTTCCTCGTTAAATTTCGTCGTTAAACAATTGTTTTCTTGTACTGAAAGAGATCATCCGGGATTGTTAAAGAGGTGGTTAAAGACATACTGTAAAAGAAACAAAGCAGTAATGTCTATATGCTTTAATGTAAACTAGACTTTGACCCGCGCTTTGAAAGTGCGAAAATAATTTTTGGTTAATTTTCCCAGTTTAGGAATTACTATAATTTTTTTTTTGAATTTTCATATTTAATTTTGACGTCTATAACTAAAATTAATATTCTTGTTTCATAGTGCTAGATACTCAGGTTTTATTTCAGGTCTTTTCGGGTTATTCAGTTTTTGAGTTATTTGGGCTGAGTGTTTAGGACCCATTACATTTTTCAGATCAGTTCCATTCTAGTTATGTTGATTTGGGTTCACATTTATATTTTTGAATTATTCGGGTTGGGGTGTTTAGGACCCGTGTAAGAACCATATATTTTCCAGATCGGTTTTGTTCGAGTAACTGAGTAACGATGGATTCAGTTTGCATTTATATTTTTTAAAAACCCAAAATGAAACCGAATTAGAAATAGTGTTTGAGTCATGTTTAAAGTTATAAATCTAAAAAAAAACTACTAAAACCCGAATTAACCCCAGAAATCCAAAATGGTAGTTTAGGTAATTAAGGATTTTGCATATTTTTAATTTATAAATTATATTATATATTATGATAATTAATACTTTTTATTATATTTCAATTATTTTAATATTAAGTTTAGTTTTGGTTTTCGGGTTTTTAGAAATATTAATTGTTTGGATTTTTGCAAAATTTTGGTCTGGTTTTGGTTTTAGTTTTTTTTTTTTGGTTTTGGTTCTAGATTGATTGTTAGATTTGGATTATATTTTCAATACTAACTTTCTCATTAGTTGTATTATATGTGTGTTTAATATATGTATTACTAAAAATATTCATTCTTATTCTTAATCTCAAAATACTTTATAGCATCACTTTTGTGTCTTTGTGTTTTTAAATGATTGTTTCCTTCATTAAGTATTATTTTATTGTTAGTAAATTGATTCGATAAAATCATTTGTCCAAAATATCAGACTTCACTCTGCCTAAATTATAGTTTTATAATTTGGTATATTAAATTAAATAGCAGCTATCAATAAAAATGACACTGTTGTAGTGGCACATTTTTTGCATTGGTCAAAGTTTATTTTTAACTTTATAATTGAATAGGTTAAACCATTCTTCATTACATATATTAATGAAATATTTTGCCTTATGAGAAAGACGATAGAAACAGTAAAATATGAGCTGTAACCCGATCATTTATACACCAAATAATATAAGTATTACTTCTTTAATTTTTATCAAACTAAATATATATTAATAATTTTTAATATATTAATTTAATATTTTAATATATAAATAAAAATTAATAAATATCTACTGATTATTTAATTTTATGATACTCAGGTTTTAAAAAGTTAAGGTATAAAATAAAATTCAGAAAACCTCAAATATATTTAGAACGTATGAGAAAATAGAGGATTAATTAGAAATTAAAATATTGTCACTTACTGATGATATTATAATTGTACATATATAAAACTTTGGACGTTCGAAAAATATATATAAGAAGGATAAATGTTCTTTCAATGGCAAAATATTATGATTACTATATAACAGACTGCTCGATAGACACTTTTTATTATGATTGGATAAAGAAAAAAATACCCAAAAAATTGCCATTGCAGTAATCCGTAAGTAAAAAGACTATTCTTACTGGTCTCGTCGAAATTGTGCTATCCATCGATGGAAATGGAGATATTTATAACCTTAGCTTTTTTGGTTACTTTGACGTTGTGTTGGGTCAACTGAATGCTGCAATGTGGGAAGAGTGAGTTGATTATGTAGAAATTGGGAGTAAATTAGTTATTAATCCAGATGTGAGACGTTACAGAGATGCGATCTAAAAATAAATTATAATTAAAAACTATGTGAATTTCTATTGTGATCTAACAAACCGGTTAATAATTTTATCAACAACGAACGGGTCTATATATAGGAAGGATTCAAAAACGAAGTTGGAAAAATATATCGTTATACAATTTTTGTTATAAAAAGTAAATAAAATTTGATCAATATGAAATGATTAAAAATTAATTATCTTATTTCATTTTCGTCCATTAAAAATAAAATCACTAAAAAACAAATTAAATAAATGGGTTAAATAAACATATTACCTATAACACGAATCTAAAGCATTCAGAATTTTCAAAATTGTAAATCTTCTATAACTAAACTAAATCATTTGAACATAATTAAACATAAAATTTCATATAAAATCAAAATATATTATTATGCATACAAATTGTAATTTACATTACACGAAAAATATTTTAACAATAATTTAATTCCGCGTTTAAAAGCGCGGATCAAAATCTAGTTGAATGTTAAAAGAGCTCACAAAACATGACATGAAGCAACTGGAAAGATGTGTTGTCGTTGTAGACAAATATGGTATCCTCAATAAGCTACATGACTTCTGCATCTCTAATCTATTGATGTTTTTATATCTATAATATCAATTAGAGGCCAAACTGGTTTAACCCATCTCTATTTCTTCTTCTGTAATAGAGATTGTTGTTTTTCTTCTATTTATAAAGGAAGAATAACATTCGTCTATTTTATTACTATATATTTAAAGCTTTCTATTTTAGAGAAATATTTGGAGCATATTTCACATCTATTATAGAGTTTTCGACTTTAGAGGTAAAAATTATAAAATCCTTTGAAGATAGTCTTGGGTTATTTATAACATTAGTCCACTTTCATAAATGAATTAATCTAGTTTTTTCTTGTAAATATTTTCAATTGGGTATTTCATCCTTTTATTATGTTAATTTTCCACTTGAGTTTGATGAGAGTCACACAGTTATTTTTGATTTTCATGAAACGTGAAAAGCAATATAGTAAATGAATTACGTTGTTTATTCTTATGATTTTTTTATATTTTATTAAATATATGCATTTTTATTATATTTTACGTATTTTTAATAATTTATTATTAATTAATTTTTTAAGAAACTAAAGTTATTTTATGCATTTAATAAAAAAAAATTTGTATGTCCGCATGTATATCTGGTAATCCACATGTATGAGCCGCTTAGCTCGATTTAAACAGAAAAAAATGTCGTAGAAAAATTATTCCGCTTATGATCAATTTATCACACCTACGCCGGTTTTATATAAAAGAATTTTGAAATTTACAATTGATTTAATCTTTCTTTTAGCTTAGAACCATTGAATAGTTTCAATTAGAAAAAAAAAATTAATGGAAAATTAATACAAACATAAAATTGATATTTTTCTCCAAACAAAAAATGCATTATAGATCAAAAAATAAAACAGACAAAACCAAATCAAACTTAAGAACAATTTTTTAAACAACCATATCACCAAAACTTGATTAGACATAGAATGTCGAGTCTTTAAAAAAAATGTTAACTTTGGTTTCTAGAACATGAATAACAAACTCCAAAAAAAAAGAAAGAATAATGAATGACATATTAGTTCTCTAAAGGGCCACGGCTGAATGGCAGTTGGTTCTGTACTCTAGTTACATACATTAGCTTGACAAATCCCATCATCGAAAAATTTGTCCCATGACCTATTTGGATAAGTGGTATCACTTGATTTGCTAAACTTTTTCTCCTTCCAATTAACTCTGCATAACAAAGAACTTGTGATAGAGACATTGGGAACGTCGAGAGCGCTAGATGATTGTTTAGATCTGTCTTTCAACATTTTTTTTTGAAGATAATCTTCTCGCTGTTTTAGTTGTTTTGAATCATAAGGTTTTGTGAGAATACTAAAGGAGCAAAAGGACATTTAAGGTTTGGGATGCTTTGTTGTTCGACGTAAGAGGTTTTAAAGATGTATTTAGTCGGCGGTTACATTTTTCTTGTTGAGAAAGTGAAGAGATACAGTTTGTAGATAAGTTATATGGTTATAGTACAGTAGTAACAGTATGTGGAGAGTTCAATTTAAGTGATGATCTCTAGATGAAATGCAATTACTGCAGGTATTATGCAGTCTAATACCACTAAAACATAGCCGATGAACGTTGAGGAATACCAATTGACAACTGACGTAAGCATCCCAACATATATCTGGTCAATGTACAGTATATGTGATACATATAATAAAAGCAAGGCATAGCAGTTAAGATCATAAATCGGGCTAGACGCTATACTTTAATGTGAATGCAACAGGCTGTTTGAACAGGTGACAAAGGTTTCAAGTTATTAATATGTATACAGGGGTCACGCGTTTAACGTTTTTAATTATTACGAAACCTTAAAGACTGTGAATTTATACTGCTAAGTAGACCTTCAATCTTATGTTATGAATCATACATCATATGATCTCTTCATGTATTGCCTCCAAAAGGTTTAGAGGGACACAGAAGATATCATTTACTTCTTCATAGGTTGGAGAATCTGGAAGATGTGCAATAGACTTGTCTTTGATAACAGAAGAGATCACATAACACAGGTTCTTAATGCGGCATATGTCGATCTGAAAGCATGGAAGGAAGCACTGACCATAAAAAAGCATAATATACTAGTAACTGTGGCTTCTAATAAAAACTCGTGCAGAATGTCTTTCCAAACAAAACAGAGTTATATTAAATTTGTAGATGCTTCATGGAAGTCACCAAAAGATCAGATTGGAATAGGGTGGTCCTTACGTAGTAAAGAAGGCACTCCAAGACTTCAAGGAGCACTGCAATGGAGCCTGCCAGCTCACCATTGGTAGCAGAGGTAATGGCACTGTGGTCAGCAGTTCAACAACTTCATAGATTGTCGTATACCAAAGTAATATTTCTAGGGGATTGCTTGAAGCTGATAAAAATATTGTATGATAAAACTGGAGGAAACCACGACCAAAGAGAGCACATTCCTGATGTGATTAACATAATACAAGACATAGGAGTGATAGCAAAAAAAAATGTAGTTTTAGTTTTGAGACATGTCCCTAGAAAACTAATAGATGTTGTTGACAAATTAGCCAAGGAAGCTAGAGTTAATGATAGAGATTATATAATTTCTTGGCTAAACTTTTAGGCCACTGTAACTGAATTTTCATGGTAATGAAAATCAAAAGGTTGACAAAAAGGCGGGCACACTATTCTCTCATATTGGAAGGAATTTTCAGATTTATATATTTCCCTCACCAATTTTTTTTTAATTTTTATAGCGAACGTGGAACAATATTCTCCCATTTTAAGAATTTTATTTTATATTTCCTTCCCCTACAATTTTTAATTGCCTTTTCCTATTCTTGTCTACCTTTTTAGCTTTTATTTGCCATTCTAAGCCACACAATACAGTAAAAAAAATATATATTTTGAATAATATAAGTGAAACCAGTATTTTTTTTTTAAAAAAAGTTTTATATACTTCGTAAAAAGAAAAAAAAACGGCATGGTTGCACATATCAAGCTCTAGCTATTTATTTTAAAATAAGACAAGTGGATTTAAGAATTAAAAATCTAGATTTTAAAATCAAAATAAATGATTATTATAAGTTAAACTGATTTTCAATAAGTTCAAACTACAAAATCTAAAATATAAAAAAAACTACAATACAAATGGTTGGATGCCGTTTGCTAAAGTACAATAAAACAGTTCATAATCCTAATAAGTGTTTCAAATTCAGTGTATAAAGTTGAAAACAAATTTTGTAGATTCATGATCCCCTTCATTAGCTCTTGCACATCTACCTGCTTTCTAAATAAACTTTGTTCACAAAACTTGTTTACATCCTTTCATGATCCGTGTATATGATACCATATCATTAACTAAATCATCTGAATTCAGTCATTTACATAGTTGACTGTTATGTGGATATCGTACAATAAATTATAAGCAAATAAGCATTTTTCCATATCACTCTATTGTTTCGGTAATTATTTGAATTGTGTGGACTCCTTATAAACATTTTAATAATTTTCTGTTCTAACTCTTTTATAGATACCATATTATTCAGATAAAGTTTCAATTCACGATGGATAAAATAAATCTCTTCAATAAATAATTAAAGTTTGAGAATACTAATGACAAAATAAAACTTTTAGATTCGAAAGAACGTAAGAAATTACACATATTTATATAGCCGAAAAACATTATCTGGCTCCTTCTCTAGCTAGTACTCTACACCGATGACATTCCATATCAATTTTTGGTTCTCATTTTTTTCTGGATCTCATTTAAAAAAATTTATCTTTCTGGATCTCTTTTTTGTTATTGAGAAAAATCATAATATAATTTTTTTGATCAAATGTTTAATTTTTTTTGGACACTTCACTATATATAAATTATGTTTGAAACTTTTAAGTCGTAGTTTCAAACTTCAACAGGTTATATGTTAATATGTTGTGTAATTTATACAATATTTGTTGTCAAAATTTATTCCACGCTGAGTTAGTTTCGAAGGAACTCACTATGAAGTTGATGGGGAGAATCGGTACCCGACTGAGTGGACCAAAATACTACAAAGCCTAACAGACTCAACTTTGGAATGTAATACTCTGCTTTTGCTAAGTTCTGCATTTCAGTCAATCCATTGACGAAGGAGAGAGTGACCTACAAGCCCAAACCTTGTAGAAAGATACATTGAGTAGCACATTCAGAAACCGTATTTACTATCCATGGGAGAGCTCATAGAAAATATGAGGAGACGATGCAACTCTAGTTTGCATCAAAATGATGTCTTAGTAATATAATTAAGATTTTTTCAAACAAATTCACACCTGATGTAAAAGGTAGCTTTTTGATTTAAATCTAATTTAACACTCAAAACAAAAAAAAATTAGTACATGGATATGTTCTTGGACATGTTAATCAATATTGGGTTTGTCCAACTTTCCAAATTCAGTCAACGGGAATTCGTGTTTGCAATTCATCAATGAGTGGTATGTATAATATGAGCTATTAGGTTTAGATAAAATCACTCAATTGTCCAAACCGTTTAGCTCGAAGATGATTAATTGTTTTTGTTTTTGCTTAAATTTGGAAGACAGATCTATTGTCCATGATCTCTTTATCACGAACGACCTAGGCTTTTTTCTATTCTCGTTTGATATATTCCGTGGTGTATGTTTTGATTCAGGTCCCACTGATAATTTAATCAAATAAAAACCATAGAAATTGACTATCTTGTTTGGTAGATGACTTTGGAGCTTAAACATATGTAAATCATGGCTATATAGTCTATATTATATTTGTTCATCGATGACGTTATTTGATTTTATGTCAATATATGCATTTACTAAGTTTGCATTCAGATGTCGTATAACTGACAACAGTGAAAACTAATACAAACCACTAAAGCCGTGTTATCAATGTTAATATATGTCATGATCGGTTACAAATATCAATGTTCTTCTAATATGAATTTTAGAAGTAACATGTTCAAAAGATTGCATAATTTAGATCTCGTCTAATACGACAACAAAAATAGAAATTTTGTCACTGAAAAGCATTAAATTATTTGTTCTAATTTTTGTGTTAAGAAACTGATTATAATTATGAACCAATGAACCACTTAAGTGCCATGCTAAATCAAAGTCTTTGACGAGAAGGAGACATGGAGTTGGCCTGAATCAAACAATTGTCTCGTGTGCCTTTACGTGTCTACAACATTCAGTAGAATATGTGTGTGCTGTCATAATAGTATGATGACATCACATTAGTATATTTATTGTGGACCGAAAAAAATATTGAAAAAACCAGAAAAGAAAAACCAACTGTAAATTACTATAAGATAAACCTTCTCGTGTACTCAACTCACATTAAGCCTAGCTATGATGGTCTTTCTTCTGTCATAATATCACACCAAGTTTTACTAAACTTATGATGTTCTTCTACCAACGGCATGCCCTGGAGACTCTCCCAACCCATATGCATGAGGTTAGCTTCAGTCCTACTTCTGAACAAAAAAAATGTGTTGTGATTTTATAAACTTATTGTATTTGGAGATTTTAGGTTGCCTCAAATGATCCTGTAGATTGGAAGGATCAGCCGTCTGATGGACTTGCCATCCAGGGGCAGTTGAGTCATATCTTAGTGGAAGATTATTCAGATATCCAATAGAAACTTGCTGATAGCAAATCTACAAGCAAGGGAGACAACTTAGAAGAGAAGCTTGCAGACACTGACAAGGCAGATGGAGAGAGTTCTGAGAAGAAGAGAAATGTGGTGGCGTTTTACAAGTTAGAGAGGATAAGAATCTCTCTTATTACAGCACAAGGGGATCAGGTATGCAGTAAACCTCATGGTACCCCTTTCTATCTGGCCTTTGCCTTTTGTTGCAAGCTTATGCTTAGAGTATTGTCTTTTTCACTCTTTTGGAACAGACTGAAGTGGAAGATGTCAGAAAAGAAAAACCTGATGTTGTTTCTCATGCATCAGCTGGAATCATAAGCCGTTTAGAAGAAACTGATGATAAACTAGCTAAAGCCCTTAGATCTTTGTGTTGGAGATACTACGGTATTCAAGCTGAGGTAATAATTTGCTGAAAACTTGATTTTTAACAGGAAGTGTCTGTAGGTTTTAGTAATTTTATTTTAATGAATATTTTTGCTACAGGAAGAGAAGGTGATAGGGTTAGAATTCCTTAGTTTTGACCTTAGACTTTGCGCAGGAGAAAAGATTGAGTCATTGCGGTTTGCATTCTCAACAAGGGTAAACATCAGGTCTCTATTTTGATCTCTTATAATCCCTTTTTCTTGATGTTTTAAGTAACTGTGCTAACAAAACAGATTGATGTTACATATGAAAGAGGAGTAAGAAACGAAGGTGGTGACAAAGGGTACATGACTCATGAGGAGGATGAACTCATCAGTGGTATTGGGGAAAGGTGAATGTTTGTCCTTATTCTCCTCAGGGTGGACCAGAGGTTGTGAATCGAATGATGTTCGAAAATAGAGGAAGTTTGAGCTTTAAGGCAAAACAAATATTATAGAGATTTTGAAAGCAGCAAATCAACAAAAGTTGTCGTAGTGTAGTGATTGAAGCAAATAAACATTATTACAAATGCAGTTCATAACAAAACAAACATGAAAATGTAGATGGATGAGACTTCAACCAATCATCTGGTGTCCTGGAAAGTCAATGACACAGCTCACCACAGCTGGCCATCCAACCAAGTATTTAATTTGCTCTCTGGTAGAGAGCATGATGAGAATAACACCATGCTCAGTTGCATAAGCAACATGAGCAGTAGTGGAACATACAACAAAAAAAGAAGAGTCAACTTTATATAAATGATGATAGAAAATCAGATAATGAGAAGAGTCAAACTTTATATAAATGATGATAGAGAATCAGATAATGATAACTAAAGAATGAAATTGCACCATCATTCACAACAACCATCAAGATGATGGGAAAATTTTGATTGATGACACGAGTGACACTCTTGTCGCCACTAACAAAAGAACGAGCAACCTTAGCAGCTTGAATCACACGTTTAGCCCTTGCAAAGTTTGACTTGGATACCATGATGATGAACCTTCAAAAAAAGATTAAAAAAAAATCAATTTCCAAACAAAATTGCTTGTCAGAAGTAAGCGCTACATACAACTAAAAGTGAGATCCAATAGAATGCAAAAGGCAACTCTTCACCATTGCTAAGCTCTTTCTTTTTCTTTCTTCTCTTCCTATAACATTTTTTTCTTTTACAATTGGTTGTGTGGGGTTGTTGCCTAGCAACAACGCACAATATTTCCACAATATTACGATTTTTAAATTCTCCACAAGCTTCTCCTAGTTGGATGATGATGCGAGTGCGTTAGTATTGTGTTTGACTGTTATGTTATGCCTGTTAAAATTTTTATTTGTGTGTGTTTGAATGTTATGTTTGTTAAAACTCTTGTGTTTTGTGGGTGTCTAAATGTTATGTTTGTTAAACTATGTTATGTATTCATGTATATGTTTGTGAAAACAATATATTGATAATATGTGTGTGATGGTCTAAATTAACGCAAATAAGTAGTTAAACACTCGTTATGAAACATTAAACTCATTATATTAAACTAGATTTTTTGTACTATAATTTTTATTTTTAAAATTTATTTTCTATTTATTTTTCAGTTTAAATAATCTTCGGAGATTTCCAAAGACGTTTGTATTGTAATCTAGATGATTTTTACTATTTATATGATGAAGATTTCTCAACATTTACTAAAACTTTTCAAAATATATTTTTTTAAAATATCTGGGTTGGGGTGTTTCAAATTTTAAACAGATGATGACAACTTAAAATTTGTCATTGTGATTTATTAAATTGGTGATCTTCATTTTTTTATTTATTGTGATATTACATTTCTATAACTTGTTAGATACTTTTCATACCGGTGTTAATTATAAATTTATTGATTATTGTAACATATAAGAAAGATAGTATTGTAATAGTGTTTGGAAAAAAATATGAACCAAAACACTTATATCTTCATCATAAAAATAAATAATAACATGAAATCCAAAAAAAACCTTAATCCTCTTAAACCTGAAAATAAGTTGTTTTAAATTAATAACTTTATTTTCTAATTTTCATATCATATAAAGTATTAAGAAGAAATATACAATTTTAGTTTTCTTTCTGTTGGCCGCAACTGTTTTTGTGTTTATTGACGTTACAACTAATGTTAAGTTAATTCATATCTTATTATATAAAGTAGAATTTTCTCTCATATGAAAGTGCCATGTCACTAATTCATTTTTTCTCAACATGACATGTGTCATGATTATTGGTTAATCTTTTGACTTTTTGTTTATTTGTCGGTTCATCTTTAATTAAGGATTTTATGGCATCATTCAATGAATCCCACTTGTCTACCTATTTACTGTAATTTTACTGCAATATGTATCCCTAAAAATATTATATATAGTGTTTTGGTTAATCAAAAATATCTGAGAAATTTCTACATCTAGCGTTTATTTTTTTCACCGAAGTTTCTTAAAAAGATACCTCAGATACTTTTGATTAACCAAAATGTCTTTGGCATCATCTAATGATGAATAAAGTGAAACGCAACTGAAGATTATATAAAGAAGTCGTTTTGTGGCCTTGATCGCCGCCAACTCGATTGCAGACATAAAAAATCCGAAACGATTCCTAGGCTTCCTGACAGGAGGAGAGCCACCGCGAGTGGTCGACATAACCCATCGTTTGAATAAAAAAAATGTACAAAGGGCTTTACAATGATATGATCAGAGATTTTGTTAACTTTATTGAATAGAGTTATTTAATACTAACATTTAAATTAATACACAATTCAAAGAAATACTAAAAACCAACAATTACTGATTCTGGATTATTTAGAGTAATAAATCTTATAGTCTGTTAATGGAAAATAATAATTCTTAAAGTTAGAAATACAAAGTAACAAATGCAGGTTTTATAGCTCGATCTCTTTCATTAATAGTCATTCATTTCTTTTGCAAACTATAGTTTCTTCTTAAGTTCTGTATTTATTAACAAAAACAAATTAAATAATGTATCTTCATTAAAACTATATACTACTCCCTCAATTTCTTATTGTAAATAGTATTAACAGGTAACTTTCTTACATCTAGGTAGCTTTTGCATGTACTAGATATAATATGACCAATCAAATAATGTCTATTTTTATAATTAGTATATTTTATTAATTAAATACTATGTTCTACAAAATAAAAAATTTATTAGTAATAATGCTTTTATTTTAAACTATTGTGCAAATGGAAGAAGTAATATTGTATGTGAGTGTTTAGAAAAATCTCAGTGACAAAAACAAATTTAGTTTATCGTATTTTGTTAACTATAGTAAAACCTTAAAAACCCTGAGACTAAGAAAAAAATAACAAAACATGCCACTTGGATTTCAATTCAAATTAGCAGTTTTTCTTACCTCTTCCAATAAAACATGAACACTATCATCATACAATTTTAAGTAAATAAATGTTTTTGTATTTAATTCGATTACCTCGAAACTTATGAATTTGTGTGGTCCTAAACAGGTTACCCTTTAAAAAAAATGATATTCGGAAGAATTTATATATATTAAACTATTCACATAATACGATTGTATTCTTTAAATACTTTATTTCTTTTTAATAGTCATACTTCTCACAATTTTGGTAAAATGTTAGCGTAAAACAGACACAAAAAATAATTGAAAATGTCAAATGTTCTTTAGAATTTAACATTCTTTTCAATTACTTATAACGTGCTTACATGTCCTTAGGGCGGGTTTTACCTAGTATTCCAATATACAACACGATGGGGGTGATTGGTTGGAATTTATCTTCCAACTTTAACTTTATTTATTTTTAAATCATTAGTCTTTACCAATTATGTTGTAGCTTTATTTTTAAAATTTAAAATCTATATCATGTTTCTACTAATTTTTACCAATCATGCTTTAGCTTTATTTTTAAGCTACAGCAAAAAAACTAAAACAATTTTTTTCTAATGTATTTTAGGTAAAAGTTCTACATCCTTCCTTTTTTAGGGTAGAATTTGTTAAATGAAAAAAAAAACCTATCTATAATATCAAATAAATTATATAATCATAATAAAAACATCTATAAATGTTCTACTTAATTTTCGGGGGTTTCAAAATTCTATAATATTAAAAGCATAAATTTTATTTACATATCACATATTTAAAAAAATTCATAATTTATTTAAAATATTAATATAATTTTTAATTGATAAAATAATTGTTTTATATACATCACATATTTTCACATATTTTATTTTTAAATATCAACAGCCTATAACTTACAGCTATAACAAATTTAACTACAGCAAAAGTTTATGCAAAAAAATCTACAGTAACAATTTTATAGCTACAGCCAACTTACATACAGCTAAACTTTTACAACGATTTTTTTACAGCTACAGTCGAATCAATCAAAATATTTTTATCTCCTATTTTTCTTTTCTTAAAGTTATATTTCGTAAACAACAAAATTCACAATATTTTTAAAAGTCTTAATAACTAAATCTTAAATAAATTTTAATTTTATCTTTTTAACATAATTATGTTGTTCCACCTAATACAAGAATAGTTTCTTTAAAATGACAACATTATATTAGAAATAGATTTTTTCTTTGTCCATATTAAATAAATCAAGTTTCTATTTATAAAGCACAAAAAACTATAAATTTTCCTATAATTTATTTCTACAAAAAGTATTATTTGATATAAGATAATTAATCTCAAGTTATTAGGGTGTAAAAAAAATTATAAAATTTTAACAACCAATAATATAGTTTCACATATACTAATACATAATCTCTCTTTTTCTAAAAGAAAATATATGTACTCATATTCATATTTTCGCGTATGTGGTTTAGTCGTTAAAGTGAAGCAAAATCAACATAATGGGTCCTTCATGAAACATTTTCAACATGAAGAAAAAATTCAACGACAAATAATGGACCTCGATTTTTTTGGGTTTTCAACCGGTTCACTGTATGGATTCAACCGTTAAAAGTTAAATTCAACAAGTTCAATGTATGTAGTTTAAGGAAAAAAGTGACTAAAAAAGTTTTATTGAAAGATTAATCTATTTTTATACTCATAGGGTTAATTAGTTTATTTTTTTGTTTAGAGTCAAGAATGGAGTTTTTTTGGGGTTGGGTTTAAAATTTTCAAAATAGAAAACAATTAATATAAAAATAAAATAAAGAAATTTAAAATAACTTCAAAAGGCATTTTGAATTTCAAAATTTTGAAAAAAATAAATAAATAAAAGTATGAAAATAAAATCAAAATAAACTTTCGAATCTGGATATATATAATTCGACATTGTATATTTTTATTTTTTATATTTTATATGTATAACAGAACTAGTAAAAAGGTTTATAACTCTTTAAAGAAATTTATTTTGGTTATTTTTCTCTTTCAGAGCTATTTGGTGATACAAATTTGAAAAATCTATTTGAAACAATTGCTTATAAAATTGTGAAACAAAGCATAATTTAATTCATTGATAGCCAATCTAAATAATGAAATTAGATAATTATAATTTTATTTTATTTAATAATTTAAATTTAAACAAAAATAAATATTAAAAGTAAAACTTATTGAATATAGAACATTAGTCCGTACATGATGCGGATCCTCATCTAGTTTCCTGTGAAATATAGTTAGGGTATGTACTTTCAATAATATTTGTTGTTTTTTTTTTTGACAACTAAAAGCTGATCTATTACTCAAACTTGAGGTGGTCTGGGAATCCAGACCGGAATAGAGCAACCAACATACATGAGATCCCGATAAAATGATCGGGCAGTCTTAGCTAAAAGGTCGGACATAGTATTTAAAGCTCGGGGTACATAAGAAATCTTAAAGGCTGGAAAACATATCCGTAGTGTCGAGATCCTCTCCAGTTCCGTCGAGAAGCTTGGCCATCCATGAGGATCTTTGAGCATTGCTAACAAATCCTTGCAATCCGTCCCAAAGCTCTGACATGGCGAATGTTGAAGCATGTTCTCCATTGCCCACCGCAGCGCTTCCAGCTCCGAATGCAAAGCCGACTCCACTCTACTCACGTTACGCATCCCCATCAGATGACTGTTCCCCATACTGTCCTTCCAATCCCAACCACAACCGGAAAATTGATCCCTAGCGGTCCAAGAACCATCTATCATGCAAATATCCCGCAGGCTTATGGCCTGTTGTTCGGTACCACCTTCCTCTTGTGTAATCACAGCATCCTGCTCATTAGCTTGGAACCAGGCAAAACACTCACTCTCTGCATACCGGGCCAATTCCAAAGGGTCCCTGTCTATTCCTCTGAACAGCTTATCATTCCGAGCCTTCCAAATGTACCATATCAGCCACGGAAAAGGATCTCTTTCTAGGTCTGGCCCACAAATAATCTTCTTCCGCCAGAACAGATAATCCATATTCGAATAAGTGCTCTCCAAAGGGAATAAAGCTACATTGGTAGGGATGGATGATAAGGCCCATACTTGTAACGCCGGTGGGCATAGGAAAATTGCATGAGCAATTGTCTCATCATGTTCTCCGCAACGTGGGCAGACATTATCGCATCTCATATGTCTACGATTTAGCGCACTCGTAACAGCCACCTGTCCCGATATAATCTGCCACATAAGATGACACATCTTCGGGGGTGCTTTAACCTTCCAAACTTGTGCCTGTAGCCTTTTAAAGCTGGGTTCATCTACTAGGTCCTCATCCTCTTTCATAAGTATATTCCGAGCTACCCAATATCCTGACTTGACTGTATATTGTCCACTCCTAGTGTAACTCCAGCAGTGCGTATCACGATGATAGGTCGAGCTGATAGCAATACTCCTTATGAGAGATATGTCTTCAGCATCGACATATCTTGTCAGCCGCTCCAAATCCCAGGATTTTGTTTCCTGGTTGATAAGGTCACTCACTCTCATATTCAGATGCATGACCGGAGCAGATGCATGTGCTGGTCTCGCTGGGATTGTTGGGATCCATGGGTCCTCCCATACCTTCACTTCATACCCTGAATGAATCTTTTGTCTAACCCCCAAAAGCAATAATTCACGTGCAGCCGAAATACTTGTCCACACATACGATGGACTGCTAGCAGTAAGCTTTCGCAAAGGCGAGCTTAATCTATAATACCGCCCTCTCATAACCCGAGCAACCAATGAATCCGGGTTTTGGGCCAATCTCCACAGCTGCTTGGCTAATAATGCCAGGTTAAACTCATGAATCATACGGAAACCAATGCCGCCCTCGTCTTTAGGAAGACAAAGCTTGTCCCATGTCGTCCAGTGTAAGCCCCTCTTTGGTGGGTTTGAACTCCACCAGAATTGTGCAATGGCACTAGCCAATGCATCACATATCTCCAAAGGGAGCAAAAAGCAAGACATAACATAAGTCGGGAGAGCTAACAAGATTGACTTGATCATAACTTCTTTTCCACCTTTAGATAACCATCTACCCGTCCACCCATTCACTCTGTGCCGAAGTTTGTCTTTTAAGAAGGCAAACAACTTACATTTCGAGCCACTGATATCCTCCGGAATCCCAAGGTAGTTTCCCATCCCTGTATCATTTTGTATCCCAAGTGTATCTTTAATCTCTTGCCTAGCCTCTTGACCTATCCTCTTACCAAAGAGTAAAGAAGATTTGTCAAAATTGATACATTGTCCAGATGCCTGTCCATATTTCCTAACCGCTTTCATAACTTCTTCACATTCACGGGGCTCCGCCTTGCAAAAGAACAGGCTATCATCAGCAAAGAGCAAGTGGGATATCGATGGACACGCACGTGTAATGCGCATCCCCGTTATCTTTCCCTGACTCTCAGCGTGATTAAGAAGGCTAACGAGCGCTTCCGTGCATAGAATAAAAATGAAAGGGGATAAAGGATCTCCTTGACGTAGACCTCT
Organism: Eruca vesicaria subsp. sativa; assembly: GCA_932364175.1. NCBI lineage: Eukaryota > Viridiplantae > Streptophyta > Magnoliopsida > Brassicales > Brassicaceae > Eruca > Eruca vesicaria. The sequence continues at coordinate 217,428 of CAKOAT010087377.1, read as the reverse complement.
CTCCGGAACAATGTTACCTCGTGGCTGTCCATTCATGAGTACTTTGTACTTCACTGTTGTTATGCATCGCATAATCCAGGTAATCCAAGTTTCAGAAAACCCCATCTTCCGCATGGTGGCTTCAATGAAAGACCATTCCATTCGATCGTATGCCTTACTCATATTTGTTTTGATGGCCATCCTCTTATTACGTCCGCTCGGTTTTGTTCTTAAGGCATGGAACAATTCCTGAGCAATCATTATGTTATCCGATATCTGTCTCCCAGCAACAAAGGCTGATTGGGTTTCAGAAATCCTGTCCGGAAGAACCTTCTTCAATCTTTGGCATAAGACCTTAGAGATAATTTTGTAGCAAACGTTACAGAGACTGATAGGTCTTAATTGGCTCATCTGGTTTGGTTTTTCGACTTTTGGGATAAGACAAATATTAGTGTCGGTGAGACCTGTCGGAATAGTTCCTTGAAATAAGAAATCATTAACCATACGAGTTAAATCCTCCTTAACAATATCCCAGAAATTTTGATAGAACAGAGCCGTCATTCCATCCGGTCCAGGGGCTTTCTCAGGATGCATAGCAAAGATGGCCAATTTAACCTCCCACTCTGAGACTAGAGCTATGAGCCCCTCATTGTCTGCAGGCGTAATCGTAGTGGTTACTTCAGAAAGCGCCTCCTCGATCTCCTCAGGGTTCGACGATTGAAAAATTTCTCGAAAGTAATTAGTAGCAATGGCTACCAAGCCTTCCTCATCCTCCACAACATTCCCATCTGCATCAAGAAGTTGGGTTATCCTGTTCCTCGCTCTTCGCTGCTTCGTTAAGGCATGGAAAAATTTAGTGTTTCGATCCCCCTCCCTTAACCAGAAAACCCTACACTTCTGCTTCCAGAATAGTTCCTCCGCCTTAAGGGCATCAGACAATTCTTTTAGAGCCGCCGCTATCTCCTCTGTAGTGGCATCATCGTTGGAGGATAATCGATCTACTTTTTCCTTTAACTCCTCTATACTTTTCTCAGAATTCAGATTGTGTTGCCTTTTCCAATCACATAGCGCCCGCCTGCAGCTTGTAATGTGCTCCATAATACTTGCTCCCGGTGGTAGGTCTGGTGATTTCCATCCTTCAAGTATAATCTGCCTGAGTTCCTCATTCTGTAGCCAACGTTTATCAAATTTAAAGTTTTTTGATCTCCGTGACCTCTTTTTAAGGATATCTGCCAGGATCGGACGATGATCCGAACCCCAAAGCCTCATATATTGAACCTTGGAATGAGGAAATTTTTCATGCCAGTTCTCATTACCCACAGCCATATCAAGTCGACATTTAACAGTAGCATTTCCTGCTCTCCTTCCTACCCAAGAAAGCATATTACCAGTGAAAGGGAACTCCAGCATGCCGCAGTCACTGAGCATCTGCTTAAAAGGGAAAAAGGAGCTATCTGTGCGTTGTCTGCCTCCTTCCTTCTCTTCGTGACAAGTTATTTCATTAAAATCACCAATCATAAACCATGGTCCATTTCTTGTTGTTGAGAAACGCGTAAGACGTTCCCAAACTAATTCTCTTCGTTCTACAACAGGATCCCCATAAACAAATGTCATAAAGACTTTTATTCCATCAATGACTGCCTCAATGTCAATCATTCTATTATTCGAAAACAAAATCTTAACTTGAAAATCATCCATAAAAAACAAAGCTAAACCACCACTGAGCCCATTTGGCTCAACGGTAAACAAACAATCGTATCCTAAGTCAGCCTGAATGTCTTGCAACAGCAGCCTCCTATTCTTAGTTTCAGAAAGGAACACTAGTCCTGGACGATGCTTCTGACACATCTCCGTAAGGCGTCGAACTGTGAGGTCAGTCCCAATCCCTCGACAGTTCCAACTGAGTGTCCTCATGGATACAAGTGGGGTGGGTTTTTGGATCCCACCGAACCACTTGTTGTAGTTATCTTAGACCGATCCTCCTTAGCATTATGGCTTAGGTGTTTTGGTTTAGCCTTGCTACCAGAGTACTTCTGAGAGGTAGAGCTTAGGACTCGTAACCGTGGAGATCCCCGACGTAGGACCTCTTTCTTCCTAGGAGTACGTCTATTCCCATTCCTTACTCCTTTCAAGCTTTGTGAATTACCATCCTTCTCAATTTGGCGTGTAAAAGGTGGTTGTACCGGTGCCTCTAACTCCAAGAGTTCCTCACCCAACAAATCATCGTCCACCACCAATCTATCTTCTTCCTCATGTGATAGAGGTCCCAACTCTGATAGAGCATCAATGACTATGGCATCCTCATCCTCAGGCTCAGCTAAGTCATTATGATACGTTAATGAACGCACCACACTTCTAGGACGTACTGTCACATTATCGTGCATCGTTGGGGATGTGATTTTACTCGCCAGCCTTTTTTCTGTGGATTTACTACCACTGTGGATTCAGCATAATGGCACTCTGTGATCTTCTTCCAAGCACTGTCATCTCGTGCTTTAAGTTGGTCAAAAGAACCAACACGAGATCTCCGCTGTAAGTCTTCGCCACGGCTGAGTCCAGCTGGTAACACTGTCTCATGTTCGTCCAAGCAGTGCGCTTCACGATGAGGAGAGCCATCACCAGGCTCAGAACACGCAGTATGCCCCTGACCTCGCGAAATCCTCTCCCCGGTGTCACTCCTTAAAGCATCAAGTTGACTTACTCGAGGGGATCGAGCATTTTGTTTCTCAACAGAAACCGTCTTATCATGGAAACGAGGATCAGAAGCATTATCCTGATGCGCTACAGAAGCATCACGCTGTTCTACAATTGCTTTCCGAGAAGGCCTCAAATTCTGCGTACTCATGCTCTTCTCACGCCATTCCATCCTCTCCCTCCGACTAGCCAAAGTTGAGCTCTGGCGGCTTTCACTATCTCTCCAGCTTGATGAGTCCCTTTCACTCCTTCGCTCAACCCTCACAGACATCTGCTCCTCTCTTAATTTAGCCCTTGTAGTATCCCATCCTTTAGAAGTAGATGACTTTGTCCAGCGATGACTGTCATGGCGTGCATAGGGAGAATGAGCATGTTTGTTGCTTGTTCGCTCATTTCGTCGTCGTGCCACCTTATCACGTCGTTGTTCCTCATAACCATGGTGTGATAGACCACCATCGTTATCATTAGCAGTCGCAACTGATCGTTGATAAACATCAGTGTTGGAGCGATTCAAATGAGAACTGATTTTGTTGTTGAACGACTTTTCCTGCTGTTGTTTATTAACCACAGCATTCGAAGAGGTATTAAGAAAGCTCTGTTTAAGCTCATGACGCCCTGCCAGTATTTGCGCCCCCTCCCTTTGATGCTCCACACGATCAAAGACATAAATAGGTTGTGGTTTCATAGGACAATGATCCTTTTCATGAGTCAAGAACCCACAAGTTGTACAATGTTTAAAGAGCATATCATATGCAATCTTGATTGTAACTGCATCACCCTCCGAATTAGTAGCCATTCTTGTGAACTTAAGAGGCTTACGCGTGTCAATATCAATAAGCATCCGACCCTCCTCAAGCTCAAGCGTATCTACGCGGCCCAAAGTGTTTCCAAAACCTTCCAAATTCTTTGTTGTCCACAGGTGCAAAGGCACTCCAGTTATGGTGACCCAGAATGGGATAACCCACGGGTAATCATCATGTACAATAGGCTCCCACCTCACTAGCACGAACATGCAGAAATTATAATGAAAAGGGCCTTGTCGTAGAACCGCATTAAGATCCTCTTCAGAAGTAAAATTCAACAAGAACTTTCCATTACCCAAATCGTTAGCAGTAATACGATCATGCATTCCCCACTGAGTTGGCATGTAGTTTATTAAGTTTTGAACTTTTTGTTTTCTCGGATTTAATATATTCCCGATCAGAGACAGCTTAAACTCTTGAAGCACATGTGTGTCTTCATCATCAAGTAACTGGAACGGTGCTTCCTCTTCAGTGTCCATTATCCCCTTCCCTTTTACATCGACTGCATTACCAAACAAGGTCATGATCGAAAGAATCAGACACTCTGTTTCCAACGCACTACCAGACACTCTGTTTTTAATAAGAAAAACAGAGGATCGCACCAGTAGCTTAACGATCGGTGTGAGGATCCCAGAATCCAATGACAACGTACTTTTGTGATTAAAGATGACTGTGATCAGTGTGTGATAAACGAATCGTGGGTCTCCAATATCAAAACACAAAGGTTCCTACGTCGATGAACGATAGGACTCAGATCTCTATCTCGTACGAGAACCGTGCTGGAATAAACTCATCGTATCAGAGAGGAAAACACAGATCGACGGATGGTAACTCGACAAGAGGATGATTCAATGAAACCTTGGTGAGGAAGAAATCGACGAAGATCGATTTCACAAGAGCAGAAACCGCGTAAGGTGATGGTAATCCGGAGACAAGGATCTCCCCTACCAGACAATCACCAAGGAGTGATGGATCTATGCAGGAGAGGCTGGTGGAAGAACTGAGACAGAAGTCGCTTTTTTCATCGCCGTCAGAGCCTAGGATTTTCTTTAGTCTACTTACATTTGATTATATTTGTTGTTATAGTCTTGATTTTTCGATTATTCATAAAAAATTGAAACAAAATGTTATATCTAAAAAAAAACATAGATACTATTAGTATTATATACACTTACCGTATAGAGTCCACGGTTGATATATGTAAAAAAAGAAATCAATGCATTAACTAACCGTATGATGTATGTTTATATAGAAATCAGCTTATGTCATCTTTTATATATAAAGCACAAGACATTCAGCCAATTATATTTTGCCACATAATTAAAAATAAAAGATTTAAAATAATAAACAGGAAAAAACAATTTTACCAGAAAATACAAAAGTTTTTTCAATCCACTTTAACGTACGGTTCTTATCATTGCACCTCCACGATCTAGAAATGTTCTAATAACTACCTCCACTTTACTATTTATATTTTGGCAACGTTATTCTATCTTATTATATAAAGCTTGGTTTTCAAAGTTACTAATTAACATGATTGTGACATGTGGCAATTACATATCTAAGATTATGACATATGTTAAATCACAATTTTCTTTTTTTTTTTACTTAAATACTTAACCTAAACGAATTTATTTTTGTCTTACAATTTTCCTTCTTAAAAATACACTTGAACTAAACAAATTTAAATCATAACTTTCCTTTTTAAATACTCAAACTAAAAACGAATTTCCTTTTTTCTTACAATTTTATTTATAAAAAATACTCAAACTAAACAAATTTATTTTTTTCTTAAAAATAATTATTTAATAGTAATTTTTTCTTTTTAAGTTAAAAAAAGGAATTCATAATTATCTTTTTTTTTTAGGATTTGTAAAAAGGAAAATTAAAATACAAAGAATATTTACTTTTTACTATTAAATTAAATTTATTTTTTTCTTAAAAATAATTAAACCAAGTTACTAATTAACATGATTGTGACATGTGGCAATTACATATCTAAGATTATGACATATGTTAAATCATAATTTTCCTTTTTTTTACCTAAATACTTAATCTAAACGAATTTATTTTTTTCTTACAATTTTCCTTCTTAAAAATACACTTAAACTAAACAAATTTAAATCATAACTTTCCTTTTTAAATACTCAAACTAAAAACAAATTTCCTTTTTTCTTACAATTTTATTTATAAAAAATAATCTGACTAAAAAAATTTATTTTTTTCTTAAAAATAAATATTTAATAGTAATTTTTCCTTTTTAAGTTAAAAAAAGGAATTCATAATTATATATTTTTTTAGGATTTTTAAAAAGGAAAATTAAAATACAAAGAATATTTACTTTTTACTATTAAATTAAATTTATTTTTTTCTTAAAAATAATTATTCAATAGTAATTTTTCCTTTTTAAGTTAAAAAAAAGGAATTCAAAATTTTTCTCAGAAATAGTTATTAATAGTGTAATTTTTACAAAATATTGTAAACAAAAAAAAACGATATTAATATTAGTATTTATTTTCCTAAGCATGGGTTTAAAATAATAACAAAGAAAAACAGTATTTTAAGTTTTATATACAAAACAAAATCTTAGAAATTCTTATAAATATAATAGTATTTTAGATTTTACAAAGAGAATTCTAAAACCAAAATTTATTATAATTTTGTTTTAGTTGTAGAATATTATTTGCACTACCAAATATAATATGTGTTTAAAATAATTAGAAATAATCTTAGATATGTAATATGATAAATTAAGTATTTAAGTAAAAAAAAAGGAAAATTATGATTTAACATATGTCATAATCTTAGATATGTAATTGTCACATGTCACAATCATGTTAAAATAAAAATCTTTTTAATGATTGTTTCTTTTTTCATGTCTATTAAAACATGTACTAATACAATATATTTTCATAAAATATTATTCATACAATCGAGATTTTAAAACATAATTTTTATAAAACACATATATTTTTGTGGCTACAAGAATCAAAACATGATAAATTTCATAAGGTATTAACAGTTTTATTACCTCTAAATTAGATGATAAAATGCTGATATATAATGTTTTCTATTACCTATACAACTAAGATTATTTGCAATTCACTTATAGATTCATCTATAAATTTTGTTCTAAAATAGAGAAATTCTATTACCAAAGTATATAAATGATAAAAGCACGGAAAAATCGAGACCTTACAATGACAACACAAGCATTACTAAATTACAATTGAAACTTCATAATATGTTTGAGTAAGAAGAATAAAAGCAAATTAATAAAGACAAAACTAAGAGTTTAATAAAGTATATTCCATTATCATATACTTGATTGGCTTGATTCACCTTTCA
>CAKOAT010087377.1:147294-210504 GCA_932364175.1 Eruca vesicaria subsp. sativa | reverse complement strand
TGTTTAATTTGAACTTTCGGGTCTTGCTTATTTTCTCTAGCTCTACGTATATGTGCCATCATTATTGAATGAAAGTTTAACCAAAACTTATGCAAAAACCGAATTTTGATTACTAAAATGAATTCGACACACCATATATAAAAACATTCAATTTCAATACATTTTTTTATTTTATTTTTATCTTTTCTTCTTAAACTTATAAAACATTAATTAAAACCCGTGCAAAGCACGGGTCCATATCTAGTTATTAAATATTGCTTAAAAATCATGTTTTCTCTACTTCTCTAATCCACTAATCCACAAATTCGACGTTGTCAAAAAAAAAAAAAAATCCACAAATTCGACATGGACATGCACCACTTTTTCTCTGAGAAAAATGATTAATTCATATCATATTTTTCTTTTCTTATGTTACTCTCTTGTAATCTCCTTAGATCTCACCACATGCAATGGTTTCTACGATATACTTATCAAGGTTATAATTTTTTCACCATGTACACATTTTTTTTATTGTAAATGTGCTGATGAAGAGGAGACACTAGACCAGAAAACTGATCATTCTAAAACTTTTTTTACTTTTTATAGAGTGTATGTCAAAAAACCCTATTTTGTATTGAGGTTTTCTTAGTTCCTTACAGAGGGAGGCCACACTTTAAGTACATATCAGTAACCTAATTCTATACAAGGTTTTACTTAAACTGATGGCCCATAGGGCCCAATACCCTCCTTCAAGCTGGAGTATGTAAGTCTTGAATACCAGCTTGTCAAGAAATGCTTCAAATTCTTTGTGTCCTAGAACTTTCTGGAGAATATCAGCTAGCTGAGACTTGGTATTGACATTTTTTGTTGTGATTATCCCACGAATGATCTCATCACGAATGAAGTGATAGTCATTACCAATATGTTTTGTTCTAGCGTGAAACACATGATTATGTGCTAGTTGAATCGCAGAGAGACTGTCCGAGTGAACCACTGTCGGAGCTGAACAATCAATACCAGGCGCAGGCAGAAGTTGTCGCAGCCAAAGAATCTCTTGAACTGTATTGGCCATTGCTGTATATTCTGCTTCTGCAGATGACCGGGATACAGCATCTTACTTCTTTGTTTTCCATGAGAGAGGCAAGTTGTATGAACCAGGATGTGAGGGATCTATTAGTGAGAGGACAAGAACCCCAGTCTGAGTCGCACCAAGCGGTAAGAATGAGAGGAGTATTTGCTTTAAGTAGAATACCCTGACCAGGACTGTTTTTTAAATATCGGACCACCCACAATGCTGCGTCCCAGTGTTCTGATTTTGGATCACTCAAGAACTGAGAAATAATGTGGATAGCGTAGGATAGTTCAGGTCTAGTAACACCAAGATAGATCAACCGACCAACTAGTCGACGGTATCGTTTCGGATCAGACATTGTTTGTCCATCAAACAAGGCGAGATTATGGTTTTGTTCCAAGGGGAATGACACTGGTTTGACTCTAAGTAAGCCTGTTTCGGAAATGATGTCAAGAGTGACAAAGATACATGCCAGTAGGATTCCGAGCGACACACCTAAATCTTTCATGTGGATCATGAGCTCAGATTTTGCTTGAACCGTTGAATGATGGCTAAAGAGCTATCTGAAATCAGCAGGTCATCAACATAGACTAAGACATGTAAAGTTTTACAATTGTTGTTGGGGAAAAGAGAATAGTCTGATGTCTGCTGCTCAAACTCATATTCCTTTAACGATGATCCAAGATTCGCGAACCGGCAGCACGGAGATTGTTTTAGACCAAAAACCGATTTGTTGAGGCGACAAAATTTTGTTTTATCAGCTGTTAGAATTCCAGTGATAATTGCATATACACTTCTTCGTTCAGATCCCAACGCGTTATGGACATCCATTTGATGGACTTCCCAATCTTTGGAAGCAGCTTGTTCCAGAAAAGCACGAACAGATACCATCTTGGCGACCGGAGCAAAGGTTTCATCATAGTCAACACTTTTCGTCTGATTGTTACCAAGCACGACAAGACGAGCCTTGTATCTCTGTAAGGTCCCATCTGTGTTAAACTTGAGTTTAAAAACCCACATACAGTCCAAAGCTGTTTTCCCTGGAGGTAACTCCACTACTGTCCATGTCCCGCTATCGTCAAGCGCAACAATTTTTTCTTTCACTGCAAAATGCCAATTCTCATCTTCCATAGCCTTTTTGAAAGATTATGGTTCCTCAGCAGAAGAAATCGCAAGAATATAAGCCTGGTAGTTTTTGGAAGGGAGCACTGGATAGGTAATTATCCAATGGGTATGGAGTGCTTGACGACGGGAATGAATAAGTGTGGTGATTTAATCTGCCAGTTTCGGTTGTGGCTTGTGTTGTCGATGACCACGCCCCAAAAGTTCAAGATCGGGAAGAACTGCTGGAGCGGTATCAGAATTTTCAGAAGGCTGATTATCAGAATTTTCAGAAGGCTGATTATCAGAATCTTCAAAAGACTCTATCAGAAGTTGCAGAAGAGTGGTTATCAGAAGTTGCAGAAGATTGATTATCAGAGATTTCAGAGTTCAAGGCAGCGATGACAGTGGGTTCAAGATGCTCCTCTTCTTCTACTATAGTGACAGGAGAAGCAATGTCATTAGCAGGTATTTCCAAGGATGAAGGGGAGACTCGATTTTTAAGAAATGGAAAATCTGTTACATGAAAAATAATGTCTCTTGATATAGATATCACTCCTGTCTCAAGATTGTAAACCCTCCATCCTTTCTTACCATGAAGATAACCAAGGAAGACAGACTTATGGCTACGTGATGCGAATTTGTCTCCACCATATTTCTGATTGTGTACATACCATAGACACCCAAAAACACGCAGATGTTGAAGAGGTGGAGAGTTGTTGTATAGAATTTCGAATGGAGATTTTCCCTTGAGAACTTTGCTGGGGGTACGATTTATCAGATACCCAGTAGTAAGAGCGCAATATCCCCAAAACTCAATAGGAAGATTAGCTTGAAAACGGAGGAGCGTGCAACATTGAGTATGTGTTGGTGCTTGTGCTCTAATCCCCCTTTCTGTTGTGGATTTCCAACACATGAAGTTTCATGGACAATTCCATTTTGTTGAAAGAACTCGGATAAACATATAAACTCAGAACCATTATCACTTCTAAAGGTTTTGACTTTCCGAGAAAAATGCCTTTCCACTAAAGCAATGAAGTTTTTCAGCTTTGTAGGAGCAGATTGTTTTGACGGCAGAAGATAGATCCATAGTGCACGAGAAAAATCATCCAATATCGTCAAAAAATATCTTGATCCACAGATAGAAGTAGTGCGATAGGACCCCAAAGGTCGCAGTGAACTAGTTCAAAAGCCATTGATGTTTTATTTGTACTCTAAGGAAAATAATCGTGAGTATGTTTGGCGCGGATGCATGCATCACACGCTTTATTAGCAAGAACACTACTACTGAAATCCGACAATTTCAGCGACTCCAAGACTTTATAAGATGGATGACCCAGTCTACAATGCCACACATTGATCATATTTGAGCTGGCATGTTGTACTGCTGCCCCAGCGTCCATCTCCTTGAAGAAATGAATCCATTATGCTCCTTACCCGCTCCAATCAGCATCGCTGTGATGCGGTCCTGAATAATACAAAAGCGAACAATAATCTGGAAGATACATCGAATTTCTTTTGTCAACTGAGCGACTGGTATTAGATGACAGTGTAAGCGATCGACAAAGAGAACATTTTTTAGCTCAATAGAAGATCCAATAACAGCCTTGCCAATTTTTGTAGAAACTGTAAACCTTCCATCCGGAAGTTTAATAAGCATAGGATTCAGCTCACAAATATCAACAAGAAATCCAGATTTCCAATCATGTGGTTTGTAGCTCCTGTTGGTTCGTCCATTCAACATTGTGACCAATGCTTGCCACTGCTTGTCACTGAGTCCCGTAATTCTAATACGATCTGCAGCCGTGATGTCTGAGGTTGTCGTTGCAGTCGACACAGACCCAGAAACAGAGGTGTGTGGAGTCGCAGAAACATGGTTCACACGAGTTTGGTTCGTTTGTTGATTGCTTGACGGAAGTTGCAGTATCCCTTGACCAGTGTTCGTAGCAGGATCTCATGATTTTTTGAATTTGATCTCCCCACCAAGGAGGATAACCGATCTTCTTGAAACAGTTTTCAGTGAGATGCCCTGTTTTGCCACACATATCACATGCAACAGACGCACTTCTCAGCTTTGCCACAGACTGCACTGCAAAACTAATGAGTCGAATTGATTTAAAAGACCCATAGAGAGATTCATCAAGTCGCATCAAAAATTGATGAAGTTTATCTTCCTCACGTTCCTTGATGATCTATTCGATGGTTTTTCCTTGTTGATAATCGGCTAAACTTGTCCAGATCTTTGTAAGTTACCCATAATAAGTCTCGGTGAGAACCCCTTTTTGACGACAATTAGCAAGTTCTGATTTTAATCGTTGAACTCGTTAGCTGTTTTTGACTGCAAATCTCTTTTGAATGTGAGTCCACAAGGTGTGTGCATTATCGCTGTATGAAAGTGACGAACACAACTTCTCATCTATGGTGAGTTTGATCCAAGATACTACGAGGGCATTATTTGCGCACCAGTCCTCATAATCTTCAGAGTCTTTTTCAGGTTCTAGAATTGAACCATCTGCAAATTTGAAACTTCTTTCGAGTTTTCAAAGCCAGACGAATACTTGAGGACCATTCATCATAGTTTGATCCTCACAACGCGGGTTGTGAGATAATTGTACCAGGATTATCTCCTAATGTTAAATCGTAGGGTGATATCATACGTCTTCTGATTTAACCCCTAGTTTTAGATTTTGAAGTGGCTGATTCTTCATCCACATGATGAACTAGGGGGAGAGGGAACGGAATGCGGAAGAAATTGTTCAAGATCGATAACCAAACCGAGTATAGGTTCTTAGAGCTCTAATACCATGTCAAGAAATCATGCTTTGTATTAAGGTTTTCTTAGTTCATTACAGAGGGAGGTCGGCCCTTAAGTACTATATATCAGTAATCTAGTTCTATATAAGGCTTTACTTAAACCGATGGCCCATAGGGCCCAATAGTGTAAAAGAACGAGAAAATGTTTTGTACGGTGAGTGAAAATCCTCAGAAGAAAGCGCGGCTGAGCAGTCTGGGGTACGTAAGTCAGACCAATTTATATTAGTAATGTAATATCACTCAACATTTTTGAAGCTAGAGAAATTTTTGTCAAAACAGACAAAGAACCAAACGGTTCAGAATTAAGATCTACATAATTACTCTACAAGATAATTTAAATGGTCTAAATTTCAAAACTAAATGCTCCTGGAACATAATGGTAAAACATCTAAATGTTTTCTTCAAAACCAAACAAAATATCATAATTGATATATGAACAGTCGAAAGTAAAAGACATTTGAAGAGTTGGATGGCAATGTAGTTTCCATATTTGATTCGGGGCCTAACTTTGTGATTGTTCCATCGACTGACCTATAGTGATTTTTGGCTCGAAAATTTTAAAAAGTATATATTGTTGGAGAGAAGATGGCTGTGTATTTATAAATTATAATGTAAGTAGGTCTCAATTCGTCGGTGGAACTGAAGATGGAGGTTTTTTTGTTTAGTTGAATTATATTTCCTATGTTTCAATAATTTATATGTTTTAGAATTTGTAAATGTTGTAAAAGAAACATAACAAAAGCAACACAAACCTTGAAACAAAGTAAATTGGATTTGAGAAATACGCTATAATCACTTGGCCCGTCCAGGAAAAAAAAACAGAGAATGCTAAGAGCATCTCCAACCACACTCTTTATTTTAAAGGAAGGACCCACTAAAAATAAAAGGATAAAGGGATAGGTCTCCAACCATGACATTTAAAAGTTTTCTCTTAAAATTTTATATATTACATTTTAGTCTTCAATATTATTAATAATTAATTATAATCACTAAAATTCTAAAAAAAAAGCAATAATTATACATTTCCAACAATATTTATATAAAATAAAAGACATCTCCAATAATAATATATAGTTAAATACACCTCTACGTAATATAAAAAGTGTCAATAATATATTTTTAGTTGAAATAGTTTATAGAAACCATATCGATAAGTATTAAAATATGATATATAAAAAGTTATCATACAATTGTTAAACTTTATATAATTATAGGAAATAAAGTGAACAGTGTTTAAAGGGACCAACAAGAATCCTTTATATTAGAAGTGTCACTATTCACCCCTTTAAAAGATAAAGGGATAGAGGGTGGTTGGAATGCAAAACCCTTTAAAAAATAAAGCGATAAAGGGTGTATGGGAACCGAAATTCACCCCTGTCGATTTTACGTAAATATAGAAACTTAGGGAAAATCCTAATTTCCCAGAGGACCCGGTTATCTACGAAACCGCACACAAGCAATCAAGCACATGATGAGAATAAAGTAAATATGTAAAGAAAACGAGATTGAGAGCAAGAAGGAGTCTTATTCTGAATTCGCGTAAGAACGGTACAACAAGAGTAAGCCTTAGCTGCGTGAGCTGTTGGCAAGATTCCTAGTTATAGTTATCTAAGACTAAAACCCTAGTTGAGACACAGGTCGATAACAAAAACGAAATATTTCTAAGTGCTAAGTTTTGGTGGTGAGAGCTTTGAAAATCGTCTTTGTGTTCTATCCTTGGTCTTCTGATTATATACTCCATCCTTAGGCGGTTTATTCCTTCATTTTCGCCTAGATTTGAGTTTATCAGGAATCTTCCATATATCTCGATCTTTCCATTTTCCTCGCGGAAATCTTCTATTTATCTTCAAACTTGACATTTATCTTCAAACTTGACATTTACCTTCTTTCTGCGAGTAAATCGTTAAACCGTCATTGTATCTTTGGGTTGTACTTCGTTTAAAGTCGCAAGTGGGATTTTATCGCGTTTTAGGACTGTCTGAGCCTTTTTGCGATAAAAACTGTTTTACGATTTTAGACGAGATCGTTTCCTGATACGATGCCGTTTCTATAATATTTCTCGAGTTAATCATATAGTTTAAAAATGTACGATGTTTCGTCTAATCGTTGCCGTTTTATACGATTTTCCCGAATTCTTACGAGAAAAGAAGACTTCTACAATTTTTATCGTAAAACTCAGATGGTGAGACGGATCTAGATGAAACGAGAGACATTTCGACCATGGTTCAGAGAACGATCGACCCAAAGGACGTATGCCTTACGCCAAGGATTCAGGGGATCAAGGCTCTAGACGGTCAGCTAGACATACGACGAGTAGAACCGGGTTGGTTCAGCTCGCCGTTCGGCGAGCTGCTTTGAGGCGACCAGCTCACCGTACGGCGAGCTGGCTTGGCCAAACCAGTTCACCATATGGCAAGCTGAACAGGCTGGTTTGGCTCGTCGTACGTTGAACTTTTTCAGTCGAAATTGCTCGCGAGTTACGGCGGATGCGGTTTTTTGCTTAACTTGGGCGATCGTGTAATCGGAGATTGTTTCGTTCGTTTTTCTGAGATGATAGTCTCCAAGTTTTCCGCGGATTTCCTTTGTTCAAAAAGTCTTTAGAATGTTATAAAACAACTTCTCGTGTTTTGTAAAACATATTTTTATTTTTGCAGAAAGTTTTGGTCATTGATTCTGTCGTATCGATTTTCACTCCAACAATTAGCCCCCCAGCTCGTAAGAATCGTGGAGTTCTTGCGAGTGGTTTGAACTTGTTCGGAAAGTTTGGTAGAATTAGGCGGAACTTAATGGCCAAAAGTTCAAAGGTGAATAGTAAAAATGTTCTTATAAGTATGTGGAGTAAGTTTTCAAATTCTTTACTCATTTCTTTCTTTCTAAGGTTCAAGAAATTTTTCTCTCCTCCTTTCTCTTTGAATCTCTCTTTCTTTTGATTTTTCAACATGTCTTGAGAATGGAGAGCTTCAAAATGTGCTCACGCATCAATCTTTGAACCGAGTGATCTGGATACCCCCGATGACTGTGTCCTTCCCAAGCCGGTCTTTCTGCGTTTTTCCGCGAGTAAGAAAGAAAACATGAAGTATCATGCAGCTTTGCGCGTTGCCGACGTTCCTCCACCTAGCTTCTGGGTTCCAAAGAGGGATAATCTTCGGAGGAGCAAGGAATGTCCGAGCGCGAGTACCGCTCGCTCCCTTAGGGATTTGTGGAATTGTCGCGTGATTCCGGATTGGGTGCAGTTTTGCCTTCCCGAATGGGGTCAAGGCGCTGAGAATCCGCCCTCAGGTTACTTCACGGGTTACGAGGCCTTTCTACTAAACTGTCAACTGTGGTTCCCTATTCCGCGAGCCATTGTTGAGCTCTTGGATCGATTTAAACTATCGATCAGCCAGCTTCGTCCCTCCGCGTTGCAGCACCTTGTCGGGATTTTGGTGTTGGGTTACCAACGCGGCATGTCTCTCAGCGCAGATTATCTTCTGGCTATGATGCTGCCCAAGCGTGCGAGCGGGGGTCGTTTCTACTTATCTCCGCGGTTGGAGATGTCAGTTATCGACCGGCTTGCCTCGAACGGTCACGAGTGAAAGAATTGGTTCTTTTACGTCAAGATTGATAGTGGAACGGTGGAGGATACTTGCATTCCTTCGTTCAGGACCGAATGGGCGACAAAAAAAGGTACTTAGAATGCGTTTTATTATTCTTTTGTTTTGTTTCCGTGTTCTAATCTTTGTGTACGATTCGTGCTTTGCAGCGTCTACCCACTTATGCCGTTACTTAAAGACCTTAAGTCAGTTATGAGCCTTCTTCGCGGCGGTCCACTTTGTTGGGGAAACTTTTCTCCAAAAAGAGTTCGTCGCGCCGTCGCCTATTACTCTTCTGGTTTTTTCCAGAATCGTCGCGTCGAGATTGAGGCGGACGACGATGAGGAAGCGAGGGAGAGGTCTAGATCCTCGCAGGAGTGAGATGTTCCGATTGGTCAAGACCGATGGTTTGATGAGGACATTAATATTGAGGATTATATCAACTTCTCGGCTCCCTCGTCCGACTTCGAGCCGGCCGATACGTCGTCCGAGATACCAGTCAATACGCCGTTTGCGAAGGCGTCGTGCCTTTTCAACAAGGTATATTGTTCTTTACTGATTTTCGTATTTGTTTTATGTGTGACCGGATTTCTGATAAAGGATTTCTCTTATTTTGTAGGGTTTTTGCTTTATAAGCGAAGCAGTGAGCGCAAGTGATGCGGAGATTCGTAAGGTTGAACCTAGGGCTAAGGCGGCGGACACAGAGGCTGATCGTCTCAATGAAGAGATCAATGCCAACTTCTCTCGCACCCAAGATTTAGCTAGAAGGGAGGCTGCCCGTGTGAGGGAGGAGTACGAGGCAGATTCTCATCGTGTCCTCGAGCTTTCTGACGCGGAGTTCGTCGCGCCCATAGAGCGGGCAAAAGAGAAGTTGCTGCGGAGATGATGGCTCGTCGCGAACGGTTTGCGCCTCTTTATGCGGAGTTTGAGGATGCACAAAGGGCCAATGGTGATTACCACGAATGTCGAGGCGTAATTGGCGGTTTACATCTCACCCAGCTGCGAACTATTCGTATGAGGTGGAGTTTGCCAAGAAGAAAGCGCGCTTGGCTAAACTAAAGAAGAAGAAGAAGAAGAAGGCCGAGTTTCTCAATCCTGAGGCACAAACGTGGAATCAGTGGAACACTATTGTAGTGTCGCAAGATTCAGTTGAAGTTGGACCAGAGATCTCGGATCCAAGCGGCGAAGTTGATCAGCCGTGGATTTATGCTAATGCTGGGCAAAGCTCGGCGTCCGGGTTTTGTAATTTTGATGTATGATGTCTTTGCTTTTTAGTATGATATTGTTTGTAATGTTTATCGGGACTGGTTGTTGGTGGCTTTGAATCCCTGCCGCTAGGCAGCGTGTATTGAACGAAAAATATTAATAAGAATATTTTCTAAGTATGAAATCTGTGTTTTGTTTTCGATGTAGTGGGAAGAGTACGAGTTGTCGTCTCGCATCTAACTCCTTGGTGTAGATCGTCCGGTTCGTTTACTCGGAGTGTTTCGATTTTTCGCGAGTGTTTAGATGTGGGCGAAGAGACATGCCTTTAGGATCTCAGATCATGCCTTGAGACGTTAGAAACCAGTGTGCTGGGTTTACGGCAAGACCTAGGTTTACTTTCAAATTGAGACTATGCGATGACTAGTCGGCTTTCGTTTTGCTTGTTGCAATTTTAACCTGATTTCATACCGATTTAGAATCTGCGATAGGTTCTCGACTTATACGATTCGTCTGGTTTGAATCGAGCATCTCACCGAGGACAACTTTTAAGTCTCCCGGAAGTGCTGACAAAAAATATGGATTTCTTTTATAGCGCGCTATTTTATCCTAGTTGAATGTATCCGGACCAATGAGTCTATGCGTTTGTTTAGGATGGCTAGCGTGCTCGAAGGGGCCAATCGTCCAGCGTTTGTGATTTTATAGTCACAGATGGACTTTTCGGAAATATTTCTCTAAGACTTTAGGCGACGTCTCGTTGTTTCTTTTCAAAAATATTTGGTGTACAAGTTTTTTGTCGAAATGATCAAGTAGTTGTTACTGCGGAAGTAATTTTTGGATGGTTGGAATTTGTTTTTACGCTTTTCGATAGTAGAGATTTTTTATAATATTCTAACTTTGTCTTTATTAAAAAATTTTGAAAATTTCGATTACAAAGCGAATACTTTTAATATTTGGGAGTATAAGAATATAAGAATACTCGTATACGCACCCACTCCCCCCCCCTGTTTCGGAAAGGGGGATTGCTGAACTTGTCTTTAGGTGAGCTGCCTACGTATTCTTTTTTTGGAAATCAAGCCATCTTGTAGTTCTGATTGTTGGTGCGAGTGTGTTTACTCGGCTGTCGCAGACTTCTCGATCACTTTAGTCGCTGGATCGGCATCTTGGTCCGAGTTTGTTTCCTCCGGTTGGGAAGAAGCGATGGGTTCGGAGGCTTGCTACTTCTCAACCGTTTCTGTTTTGGGTTCATTTTTCGTGGGCGGCGGTGTTAACTTCACCCGTTTTGGTTTCACGATTGCGCCCGCCAATTGCCTTAGCTTATGTTCAGCTAAAAAGCAAGATCGCGAATGTCTCTGGCACCCCCAAATTGTCGCGACTTCCATAGGGGTCGGAAACTTGATGCCTAAGTGGTATGTCGATAGAACCGCCTTCATGGAGTTTATCCAAGGCATGCCCATGATCACGTTGTAGATAGATGGGGAATCGGCGACTGCGAAGTTGAAGATTTTCGTCACTTCTTTCGCGGCGATCGGAAGCCGGATCGATCCTAGGGTCATAGATGTTTCGCCGGAGAATCTGGTCAACGGCTTTGGTATTGGCTCGACTTCCGATAAATCGATTCCCATGCGCGCCAACGTGTTGCGGAAAATTACGTTGACGGTGCTTCCGGTGTCGACCAGGATTCGGGCAACTTCTAAGTCGCTTATGACTAAGTCGATGACGAGAGGATCGGCGTGTGGTTGATCAATACCACATGTTTCCGAGTCATCGAAAGCGATTACTCCCTTTGGAGTGTTATCCGATGGTACGTTCCATCTCGAACCGGATTCGTCTTTTCGTTGGTAGGACTTGATAGTTGAGATGGTATCGCTGTAGTATTGCGATTCGCCGATTATCATATTGATCTTCCGGCAGCTAGCGACGTTACCTTTCTCGTCTTTTCTTCGTCCGCGTTTCTCGCCCGGCTGGTTCCCTTGAGGCTGAGGTTCCGCTCGCGAGTTCCTATCGTTTTCGGGGGGCGATCTGAATCGCGGATAAGGTCCTTCACGCTGGATATCTCGGAGAGTTCTCCCGCGAGCAACTTTGCGGCCAGTCTTGCGCCAAGAACTTTGCAGTTCACGGTAGAGTGTCTGCGAGTTTGGTGGGGATCGCAGAAGGAATTGTCGTCGTAATTCGGATTCCTTGACCATGTGTTCCCCGTAGTTCGCCCTTGTTCCAATCCAGAATTGATGGCGTAGTTGTGCGCCCCTTAGAGATCTTGTCCCTCATGATGGACGAATTTGTCGTAACGAGGGTTTTTCTTTTTTGGCTTCTGCTCGGACGCGATGTCCTTTGCGGACGATTTCGCCCGCTTATGCTTCTCGGACAGGATTTTAGTCTCCTCTTCGATGGTGATGTAATCAGTAGTCTTGTGGAGCGCGTCATGGATCGTCCGCGGTTTCTCGAGAGTTGTCCACTTTCAAAACTTTGACTTGAACCTGAGCAATTTTTTGAGCGCATCGATGGCTGCTTTGTTGCTTATTCCGTTAACCCTAGCCATGATAAGTTTGAACTTGCTCATGAAGTCGCAGAGAGGTTCGTCTTCCTTCTCGGATAAGCTCTAGAGGTCGGCGTCGGAAGTTGCCCTATTTATAAACATCGAGTATTGTTTCAGGTATTCGGAAGCAAGCTGGCGGAAACTTCCAATTGAATTCCACCTAAGCTTGGCGAACCACTCGAGTGCTGCTCCTTCTAGGTTTTCGACGAAAATAGGGCAATAGCCCGCATCTTTTTCGTGATCCTTGAGTTTGGCTCGTCCCATGGTGATCTAGAAGGCCTGCAGATGCGTTTTGGGATCGGTCGTCCCGTCGTAGGTTGGCACTCCAAGTTTTCCAGGATCAGGTAGCTTGACCTCGGTGATGCGAGCCGTGAAAGGCGTTTTCCGAGATTCGTATAGCAGCCGATATATTTCGGGCGCAGCGCTGGTAGCATGCTGAATTTAAGATTTCACCGATTTTACCGCTGCAGCCATTTTAGTGATGTAGTTGCGGAGATCGCGAATCTCTGTTAGATCGCCAGAAGTTTTTCGATCTCGTCGGCGATTGCTGCGAGTAACTCGAGATCGTTCCTCGGCCGTTTTTGTGCATTGCACGCAGTAGAGTTCCTCCTACCTCAGTAAGAGAACGCTCGAGAGAGGATTCCGGCTGAGGGCTGCGATCTTTCCTCCTCCTCTGATGGATGTCTGCATCTTCATCCGACGGATTGGATTGGTCGCTTGTTTCCAGGTTAACCCTTTCGACACCGTCTTCTTCTGTCTCATGTCTGCGAGTAGGAGATTTGTCTGATTCGTTCAGCATCGCGTCATGGTTATCTTTTTCGTAGTTTTGCTCCGGCAGATTTCCCTGCTCAGTTCTGGGGCGATCCATAGGAGTCCCAAAATCGAGCCTTCTTCCGCGGATCCTAGTAGTTCTGCGGGGGCGAATTGCTCTGGTTTAGCAGTTAAGGTTTCAACCTGTTTTGCGAGTGAACCAATGAGCTTTTCTTGCTCTTCCGATTTCTTCTTGAAATCAGAGAGCATCTTCTCGATGGCCTCGGTGTTAGCGTAAGCGTTAACCGCGGACACATCTGGAGCTGGTGTATTGTCAACGTTGTCGCTATCGACGCGAGTTGGTTGTTCTTCTGTCCTTGTTCTTGATCGAGCGTGCTGCGGCTTGAGTGTAAGATAAATCCGACCCCACTCCTTCTAGCGCCAAACTGTGGGAACCAAAATTCGCCCCTGTCTATTTTACATAAATTTAGGAACTTAGGGAAGACCCTAATTTCCCAGAGGACCTGGTTATCTGCGGAACCGCACACAAGCAATCAAGAACATGATGAGAATAAAGTAAATATAAAGAAAACGAGATTGAGAGCAAGAAGGAGTCTTATTCTGAATTCGCGTAAGAATGGTACAACAAGAGTAAGCCTTAGCTGCGTGAACTGTTGGCAAGATTCCTAGTTCTAGCAATCTAAGACTAAAACCCTAGTTTTGACGCAGCTCGATAACAAAAACGGAAATATTCCTAAGTGCTAAGTTTTGGTGGTGAGAGCTCTGAAAATCGTCCTTGTGCTCTGTCCTTGGCCGTCTGCTTATATACTCCCTCCTTAGGCGGTTTAGTCCTTCTTTTTGCCCAGATTCTAGTTTATGGGAATCTTCCATTTATCTCGATCTTTCCATTTTCCTCGCGGAAATCTTCTATTTATCTTCAAACTTGACATTTATCTTCAAACTTGACATTTACCTTCTTTCTGCGAGTAAATCGTTAAACCGTCATTGTATCTTTGGGCTGGACTTCGTTAAAAGTCGCAAGAGGGCTTTTATCGCGTTTTAGGACTGCCCGAGCCTTTTTGCGATAAACACCGTTTTACAATTTTGGATGAGATCGTTTCCTGATACGATGCCGTTTCTATAAGATTTCTCGAGTTAATCATATAGTTTAACAATGTACGATGTTTAGTCTAATCGTTGCTGTTTTATACGATTTCCCGAATTCTTACGAGAAAAGAAGACTTCTACGGTTTTCATCGTAAAACTCGGATGGTGAGACGGATCGAGATGAAATGAGAGACGTTTCGACCATGGTTCAGAGCACGATCAAACCGAAGGACGTATGCCTTACGTCAAGGATAAGGGGGATCAAGGCTCAGGACGGTCAGCTCGACGTACGACGAGTCATACCGGGTTGGTTTGGCGAGCTGCTTTGAGGCGAGCTGGCTTGGCCGAACCAGCTCTTCGTACAGCGAGCTAGTCCGGGACGAACCAGTTCGCCGTACGGCGAGCTGAACCGTCTGGTTCGGCTCGTCGTACGTTGAACTGGTTCGGTCGAACCTGCTCGCGATTTACGACGGATGCGGTTTTTTGTTTAACTTGGGTGATCGTGTAATCGGAGATTATTTCGTTCGTTTTTCCGAGATGATAGTCTCTAAGTTTTCCGCGGATTTCCTTTGTTCGAGTTTTATAAAACGTATTTTTATTTTTGCGAAAAGTTTTGGTCATTGCGTCCGTCGTACCGATTTTGACCCCAACAAGGTGGGTTTGAGATGCTCTAACATAATGTTAGCGGCAGCTAAAGTTATAATGATTGTTAAAAATCAAAATCTATGGTTATTAGTTAATTGGTTCTAACACTTATCAAAATCAACTGTTGTTGGTTTGATAATTTTCTAAACATATATAGCTCTTCAAGATTTTTAAAATCATTATAAAAAAATAGTTTCATAAACTTTTAAATAGAAAAAAATTAGAATTCTTTACAAATTTTAAAAATCTATTGATTATTAAAATTAACAAACTCTACCTAAATTCAATTCACACTGTCCCTCCTTATTCTAATAGAACACAAATATCATCTACAAATATTGCAATACAATACATGGAGAATTAACATCCACAATCAATTTCGCTACAAATCATACTACCTTATCATAACAAATTAATCATTTTTCTGTTTCCCGTACCCAATATCATTTCAGAAATGAACTGTAGAAGTTTACAAGATGTGTTAAACAAAACTATAAGACTTCTAGAAACTTACTTCCATGGCAAAAAAAAGGTAAAAACATGGAAGCAAAAAACAAACGAACTTGAAACTATTCTGCTTAGGAGCAAACAAGACTTTGGGTATTGATACAGACTTGTAGTAATCAGATGGAAGGTTGAGCCGAGACAGGCATAAAAGGAGAAATCCGAGAAACTAGAATACGAAAAACACAATGCTAGTAAGAAGTGGATTCCACGGCTGCCAGCACAATTTGCTTTTTTCCGAGGAACAGAATACAGACCCACTCAAGGTCTGTCCTCTAGATCCGGGCTGGGAAGGAACTAAACCTGGATTCCAACAATAGACGGGACAACCCACACCACGGGTCACACTCTGTCTCTAAATTAGACTATGCAAATGTTTTAAATTTAAGTACAGTCACACATTATTTTATATTTACATACAGTCACACACTATCTCAATAAAAGATAACAAATTAATTTAAATCTTTAAATTAGACTATGCAAATGTTTTAGGGTAGAGGTTTATTTTATATTTACATACAGACACACACTATCTCTATGTATATGTACCATACAATCACACCCTCTGTGTGTATATTCGGTAGAGTATTCTAAGTAGTATTTTTTAAATAGATAAAAGTTTTAGTAGAGTTTTAAATATTAAAAAAAAATTGTATTTCACCATCTATTAACGGAACTAGTGTCAACATATTTTTAAAACAGGACGACTCAAATCAAACCCCACCACGGAAAAGCACATGCATGGCAAATTGTCATTTGCAATCATTAATTACGGACGTTTAGAAAACAATCAGCGTCGTAATTAACCGAAAACGCGGCTCGTTTTGTTAGTTGCAAATCAACAAGCATTATTAAGTACCACACGTCATTTTCAAATGGGTCAGTTACTTTTCCATTATTGAGGAAGAATGACTACAAAGTCCAAATACGTTTAAGAGCATTTCTAATAGTTAGCTTCATTTTTTTCTTCAAAATTTGAAGTTCTTCAAAAAAAGAAACAACATGTTCTCCAATAGTTTGTTTTATTTTTTCTTCAAAAGAGAATATTCTAAATATATTATATTACCACTTTGTTAATAATTATAAATATGTCCTTATACTTTTCAATTTTTTCTAATTTTACTCATCTACTTTTTTTGATAATTCAGTATCCGACCACTAAGCGTGATCGACTAGCCCACCGAGCCTAAGCCCATGCCATTACAGGATTTTTAAGCCTCTACTTAAGGGCCTCTGGTTACGCGAAGTGGTCTGGAGGGCGGGAGCAGCCCATGTGAATATCCTCGTGGCCCAGGCAAATGTTTGCAGCTGTGGAGATTCGAAGCCAGAGTATTGTGGGCAAATTTTACTCATCTACTTTGTTTTAACATTAATCTAACACAGTTACTGTTTATTGTAAGTTGAAAATTATTATATGATACAATTATTGCACATAACATAAGTAAATAAACAAAAAAAAATTAAAATTTTATAAAGAAACACTTATTTCCGAAGTAGTTAATCAAAGTAATTTTAAATGAAAAATGATCTCATTTTAGTAAAATTCTTCTGAATCGAACATAGAATTCTCAAAACCTACAAATTACAGGTTTTTCATCATTAACATATAATTATATGATAGTAATAATATAAATTCGACACTATTTGGATGACATTAACACATATTATTTATTTAAGTAAGAAATAAGAATAAGTTAAAGTTAAGGATTAGTTTGTAAAAAAAAAAAATTATCTTCAAAAAATGAAGAATTGAACAGTAATTCTTCAAATTTGAAGAAATAATGTTCCATTCTTATTTGAAGAAATGAATAAAAAAATGAAGTGTCATTAGAGTAGAAAATGAAGCATTGGAGATGCTCTAATGCGACACATCTGACAACTACTCGATGATATACTGGTATGCTCATGGAATACTCCCTCTGCTCCAATATAAACTATGTTTAAAAAGAATTGTTTCTAAAAAATACATATTCTATATTTTCAATGCACTCTTTAATATTAAATTGTGAATTTGAAAATATTTATTTAAATTATTTTGGTTAAAAATATAGGAATATAAAATTATAAAAAATAATACTTTGATAATTAGAAATTTATATGTGTTCTTAATATGTGTTAAAAATTTAAAACATATATCTTATTGAAACATGGAGAGTAACTGAATAATCTGCTCATAGAACCAAAAATAATACATTTAATTCGATAATTAGCATAATTGCATAACCATATGTTTTCTGTATTAATAAAAAAATCAAAATGATTATTGCATTTGCTATTCAAATTTCCGGGCCCTATTCAAAACTAGAAATAAATAAATTAGTTTAACAATTTAAACTATTACATTAAACTATACTAGATTTTGACCCGCGCTTGAAAAGCGCGGAAATTTGTTATGATTAAAAATTTATATAATTGGATTTTGTCTTAATTTAAATAATGTTTTGGTATAAAATTAGTTTACCAAAATTTGTGGTGATAGTTGTTTTTCATTAGTTTTTAGTTTCAGTTTTTAATTTTAAATTTTGGTTTTTGATTTTTAGTTTTTAAGTTTCTATTTTTGATTTTCAGCTTTTGGTTTGGGTTTTTAATTTCTAGACCCGCTGAGTTAGTTTGAACTGATATTACCAACAAACAAATCTCAATTAATAGAACATGTAATTTAAAACTAAAAAGATGACAAAATAATTTTCTAAAATTTTTGAAATAGTTTATTTTGTAAATAAAAAAGCAAAAAATATAACCTGCGTTTTCAGCTTTTGGTTTTGGATTTTAGTTTTTAGATTTGGTTTTTGGTTTCGCTTTACATTTTTTTTAAATCTGTAAATTATTTAAGAAAAATAAAACAATAAATTATTTAAAAGTTACCATTAAAATTTATCAAGATAGAGGATTGTTATTTAAAATAAAAAAATATTAACATGTTTTAAAGTACATGATTTAAATAAGTGATTAATAATAGATAATTTTGTTTTGTTGAAAATATTAAATATTTTTGGGCTAAAAATATTAACATGTTTTAAAGTACATGGTTTAAATAAGTAATTAATAATAGATAATTTTGTTTTGTCTTAGTTTAAAGAATATTTTGATATAAAATTAGTTCACCTAAATTTGTGGTGATGATTATTTTTCATTAGTTTTTAGTTTCAGTTTTTATTTTTAGATTTTGGTTTTTGGGTTTTAGTTTATAATTTTATACTTTTCATTTTCAGTTTTTGGTTTGGGTTTTTAATTTTTAAACCCGCTGAGTTAGTTTGAACTAATATTACCAACAAACAAATCTCAAATAATCGAACATCTAATTCAAAACTGAAAAGATGACAACAAATTTTTTTAAAAAAAATGAAATAGTTTATTTTGTAAATAAACAAAGAAAAAAAAATATAACATGTGTTTTCAGCTTTTGGTTTTGGATTTCAGTTTTTCGATTTGGTTTTTGGTTTTGCTTTATATTTTTTTTAATCAGTAAATTATTTAAGAAAAATAAAAAAATAAATTATTTAAAAGTTACCATTGAAATTTATCAAAACAAAGTGATTGTTATTTAAAAAAAAAATATTAACATGTTTTAAAGTACATGATTTAAATAAATGATTAATAATAGATAATTTGTTTTCTTAAAAATATTAAATACCTTTTGGGTCTGAAAATAATAATTGATTTTTTGATCTTTTAAGGTGAAAAGTTTATTCAATGTTTTAGAGTTTTTTTCTTAATACTAAGCCTAAAAACCAAACTATATAATTTGTTCAAAAAATAAAAGTAAGCCCAAGACTATATTCCATAAATAACCACTGGTTCAATTTAAGTATAATTAGTATATTTTCATATTCCATATTTTGATGATATATATTCTTTTACAACATTCCATATTTGTAGGAGAAAATATGTGTTTTTTGGTATACACATAGATACATGCCATATTTTGAAGTTAGTTTACATTAAGGTCGTCTCTTTACATTATTTGTGTTGGTTTAATTTAAGTAATACGGTTCAATCAATTATATGACTTATATTATTTGTAACATTCTAGAATGGGTCCAAATTTAAATGACAACTTGTATCAGTAGATAAAAAGAATGACTCTATTTTAATAGAGTAAACTAGATTTTGACCCGCGCTTGAAAAGTGCGGAATTTTTTTATGATTAAAAATTTATATAATTGAGTTTTGTCTTAATTTAAAAAATATTTTGATATAAAATCAATTCACCAAAATTTGTAGTGATGATTGTTTTTCATTAGTTTTTAGTTTCAGTTTTTATTTTTAGATTTTGGTTTTTAGTTTTTAAGTTTCTACTTTTCATTTTTAGTTTTTGGTTTGGGTTTTTAATTTTTAAACTCGCTTAGTTAGTTTGAACTAATATTACCAACAAAAAAATCTCAAATAATCGAACATCTAATTTAAAACTGAAAAGATGATAACAATTTTTTTTTAAAAAAAAATTGAAATAGTTTATTTTGTAAATAAACAAAGAAAAAAAATATAACATGTGTTTTCAGCTTTTGGTTTTGGATTTTAGTTTTTAGATTTGGTTTTTCGTTTTGCTTTAGATTTTTTAAATCCGTAAATTATTTAAGAAAAATAAAACAATAAATTATTTAAAATTTACCACTGAAATTTATCAAAAAAAAAGTGATTGTTATTTAAAATAAAAAAAAATATATTAACATGTTTTAAAGTACATGATTTAAATAAATGATTAATAATAGATAATTTTGTTTTGTTAAAAATATTAAATATCTTTTGGGTTTGAAAATAATAATTGATTTTTTGATCTTTTAAGGTGAAAAGTTTATTCAATGTTTTTGGAGTTTTTTTCTTAATACGAAGCCCAAAAACCAAACTATATAATTTGTTCAAAAAACAGAAGTAAGTCCAAGACTATATTCCATAAATAACCACTGGTTTAATTTAAGTATAATTAGTAGATTTACATATTCAATATTTTGATGATATATATTCTTTTAGAACATTCCATATTTGTAGAAGAAAATATGTGTTTTCGATATACACATAGATACCTGCCGTCTCTTTACATTAATTATGTTGGTTTAATTTAAGTAATACGGTTCAATCAATTATATGACTTATATTATTTGTAACACTCTAGAAAGAGTCCAAATTTAAATGACAACTTGTATCAGTAGATAAAAAGAATGACTCTATTTTAATAGAGTAGATACATTTGATTCAATAATTAGCATAACTGCCTAACCATATGTTTTTTGTATTAATATAAAAAATCGAAATGATTATTGCATTTGTTATTCAATATCCGGGCCCTATCCAAAACTAGAAATAAATAAATTAGTTTAACAATTTAAACTATTACATTAAACTATAACTAAATTTGACATGCGCAATCGTGTGGGTGTTCTTTTCAGTTTGTAAATATATATATTTATTTCAGTGTATTAGTGGTATACAATTTCAACATCAACCATATATTTAAATGTTGATATACCTATTTTAAATATAATAATTTTATAATTTATATGGTGTAATTAATCAATAGTTTAAAGCCATCACATGTATTTGTCCTTTTTATTATATATTTATGTTAATGTATTTTCATTTGATTATTAAGAAATTAATATATACACGAAACATCATATTTGTAAATTATTTTGTATCAAATTTATATTCAATTTTGACCCGCCAACCTTCAGAATCATATTCCTTTTAACAATATTTTTTTCAAATTTATTCATTTAAAAATATATTCTTTGTATATACAAAAGTTTAAGATATGTCAATTTTTGTACATGTATCATATAGTTTGCGAATGTTAAGTCGTTATGTCACCGTATCATATTTTTAGCATAATTACTTCATATATGAAAATATAATTATAAATTATCAATTTAATATAATTTATGATATCTGATTAATACAATAATTTTATTTTAACATGAATTATTATTATTATAAAATAGATAATACAAGATATAATTTTATGTTTCATTTTATAAATGATAATTTAATATATATTAATGCATAATAATAGTTCATTGCTAATTAAAAAATTAGTTAAAATATTTACATAAACTTCCTGAAAATTAAGATATTGTTAAAATATTTTCAACAGATTTGTTAGAATATATATATATATATACTTTTTTTTATTAAATGAAAAGATATCATGATTAAAATAGTTACAAATATTTTATATTATTATCTTTAATGAAATACATGTTAATTTTTATACATGTATTATATATTGTGTGAATGTTAACCCCTATTATCAACATATTATATTTTGAACATAAATACTTCTGAAAATAAAATATATAATTTAATAATTTCATATAATTTATCTTATTTAGTTAAAGCTTTTATTCTACATTTTACAAAATATATTAATGTATAATAATATATGAAAACGAATTACAAATTATTAAAATATTTACTCAGAATTTTTGAATATTAAGATCTTGTTAAAATATTTTAAACAGATTTGTTAGAATTTTTTAAAGAAAATATTTATATTGAAATGAAAAGATATCAAAAGATATTATGATTAAAGTAGTTTAAAAGATGGTTCAAATTAAAAAATCACATATGAAAGAAGTCATGACTTCTATTTTAATAAATAAGAATTTTATACAACAATTATATATATATTGGTTGAATTATTTCAATCGATTCAGTATTTTTAACTATATGATGGTTTACATTACCACTATATATAATTTATTAAGGACGAAATATGTGTTTATTAACAAATTCATTTTTATGGGAGTTAATTATTATATTAGGAATGAAATTTTATTAAACTTTATTATTAGGAATAAATGAATGATAGCCAATTTTTACTTAGGATTTATTTTTAAAATATCACATATGAATTTAGAATTTATTTTTTTTAATATTACATACTCCCTCTGTTTCTAAATAAGTGTCATTTTAGCCTTTTAATTTTGTTTCCAAAAAGTGTCATTCTACAATCCCAATGTAATTTTGTACATTAAATCTATTTTTCCCCTTTTGAATAACCAATAGTATTTTACTTAAATTATTTTCATTTAATTAAACATACATTAAATAGAGATATATTAGTCTATTATACAATTTTCTTAATTTATGTGCAAGGAGTCAAAATGACACTTATTTAAAAACAGAGGGAGTATGAATCAAGATTATGACTACTGTTTTAATATATAAAATATTTTTTAAAAATGTCACATGACATTAACAGATAACAATTAAATTAAACTAATTTATTTACTGGGTGGGTAGGTCAGATGGCATTCAAGGAAGACACACAATTCATTGTTACGTGGCAAACGCTTAGCATGTGCATTCTCAACTCCCGCCAATTAATTCGGTCGAAGGGCCGGAAAATCAATTAAAACAATAAATTAGCTTTCTGTTTGTAGCGCAAAAGTTCCTTGCCATCATAGCTAAATAAATTAATATTTAATGTCTCAATCGACACTCTTCTTCAAGTCAGATAACAAAACATATTAGAGCATGTCCATTAGAGCATGAGTATAGGTGGTTTTTGGGCTTGGTCCTTATTGTTTTGGG
This sequence comes from Eruca vesicaria subsp. sativa, assembly GCA_932364175.1. Classification (NCBI taxonomy): domain Eukaryota; kingdom Viridiplantae; phylum Streptophyta; class Magnoliopsida; order Brassicales; family Brassicaceae; genus Eruca; species Eruca vesicaria. The sequence continues at coordinate 187,688 of CAKOAT010087377.1, read as the reverse complement.
TTAAAAAATAAATCAAAAAGACTTAATAATCGAGCTACGTTCCTTATTTACGGACTTTGGGCTTGGTCCTTAGGAGAGACGTGGCATCATCTCAGACGTCGGCGAAATAGGATCTGGGAAGTGTCATCGCGTTTCATTCTCGAATTTTCTCTCCTTTCTCTCTCCTTTCTCTCATCTCCGAGGCGACAGAGGCGATATCTCTCCCGAACTCCTTCTACTTCCACTTCCGGCGATTCACGGCCGATTAAAACCTAAACGAGGTACGTGTTTCTTCTCCTTCATCGGCTTCAGTTGATTTAGGTGTTTAGGGCTTTGTGTCTTCCGTTTCGATTGACGAATTGTGATTAGTGGAATTGGCGTTAGATAGTTTCGATTGACGATTTGTATCCTCTGTTTCTGGTTTTGGTTGCGTTAGATGTGATTAGTGGAATTGGCGTTTGTGAAAATGATTGACAATGAAACAAAATTAGGTTTTTCTTAATATTGGTGGGTTTTCGATGTATGCATATAAACAAATCGATTGATGCTTGGTTTCATTTGTGAAAAGGATTAAGTTGGGAGATTAAATTAAACTGTGTTGTGATGTTTGTTGACTTGAATTTCTTGGATGCATGATTTCATTTATGATAAGTTGTTCTCTGTTTGTATCCTCTGTTTCTTTGATGCATTAAACTGTGTTAGGATAAGTTGTTCTCTGTGAAGTTAATGTACACCTGTTATGTGTGATGAGAGATTATTTATTAATGTGACTCTTTCGAAAATAATTACAATTGTTTCGAATTTGTGAAAAGCTAGTTTGTGTCGTAGTTAGGTGGATTTCTGTAAATGCAGTGTCACCTGTGTAGTTAAAGATGGTTTAGTTTGTTCCCTTTCTGTCTAGGTAGTGTGAAACGTAGTTAGATTGAAACGAGATACTCTTTTAGTTGATTCAAATTGTTAAAGTAAAGTTGATAGGTTTGTAGTTGTTGTTTTTGTAATAACTTCTGAAAAGACCTTTATGGTTTATGGTTAGCCATTAAGTGGCTAACTTACCACAATCCACACTCTCGCCTATTTAACAATAACCTGCCTTCTATAATCAACACCATCTCCTTCTTTTTTATTTAGTCTTCTCTGTTCTATATTGGTATGGATTCTAGTTACATAGGGCTTCTTAACAGTCAACACGAGACTGTTATGAATGAAAACTTTCCTTCTTATGAAAGTTTTCATCTCACCATGAACCTGGGAGCTGAGAATCCCCCTTTCGGTTCCCAACAAACCGACGTGCCTCCTCAACCTGAACCAACACCAGCTAAGAACAGAAGGAAGTGGACGCCTGCTGATGATGAAGTTCTGATCAGTGCCTGGCTCAACACATCTAAGGATGTTGTTGTGGGAAATGATCATAATGCTCGGACCTTCTGGAAACGAGTAGGGGAGTATTACAGGGCAAGTCCTCACGCGAGAGATGGTGGTGTAAGGACAGAGCATCTCCACTGCAAGCAAAGGTGGCACAAAATCAACGATTGTGTTAACAAGTTCTGTGCGGCCTACTCAGCAGCAGAGAGACAAATCACCTCTGGTCAACACGAGACTGAAACTTTCAAGTTGGCGCATGAAATATTCTTCACTCATCACGAGACGAAGTTCAACCTGGAACACGCTTGGTGTTTGTTGAGGCACGAGCAGAAATGGCTTTGCCTCAACACTCCAAAAACTCCGGTTCAAACGGGAAAAGCTGCTGCGTCTGGATCCCAAGCTTCAAGCTCCGATGTTGGTAATCATGAGACCCGACCAGAAGGGATCAAAGCTGCTAAAGCTAAAAAGAAAAATGGCAAGGGGAAGTCGATGGCTGAGTACACGGCTGTTTGGGAGATGAAGAAGGAAGATTTCTCGATGAAGGAGCTGCTCTCGAAGCTTGCTATTCTGGACACCCTACTTGCCAAAAAAGAACGTCTGTCTGGGGCTGAAGAACTGGTCAAGAACAAGCTACTCGCCCTAGTTTAAATAATGTTTTAAGTTGAAATCATGTTCTATGTCGTCTGCCTTTATGTTCTAAGTAGTTTAAATCATGTTCTACGTCGTCTGCCTTTAAGTTCTAAGTTTAAATTATGTTTTCGAATTCCGAATGTGCTACCTTTATCTTTGTACCATCTCTATCTTTATTAATGAAGCGGTTTCATGTTTTAGTTCTTTTTCAAAATCTCATAACTTGACAATATATTTCTCTGCTTCCTCGATATACTTTTTCGTCTGTTAAATGTTTTAATTATTTTTTTTAACTCGCAGAACTTGTTGACACAATATACATCGTTATTTGTTAAATGTTTATATTAACCTTCTCTAACTTATTCTTGCAGGTCAAGTGAAGGATGGGTTTAGATTACAGCTACACACAGCCATCTTCCTTAGAGGCGTATGGTTGCAACTCAGCTGACAGTGGGGAAAGCCAAATCGAAGCACTTATTCGGGAGGACCAAGCTCACCTAAACTACACCAACAGAGAGGTTCACTACCCTCCACAGCCAGAGGTTGAGTTCGGGTTCCCTCAAACATGCTACTGTGGTGCTCAACCACAACTGGCAACATCCCAGAGTAGAAGTAATCCAGGAAGACGATACTACACTTGTGCAAATGCTAACGATGGGGAGTGTCACGTCTGGAAGTGGTGGGACGTGGCATTGGGAGTGGAAGAATTGTCCCAATGGTTGGAAAGGAATGTATTCACGAGGAACCGACAAACCAACAATTGTGTTGGAAGCCGTAGCTTCATATGACCTCTAGATATGGCACACATTTTTTGCAGCTCCAGGTACTATGAACGATATTAATATTCTTGATAGATCACCTGTTTTTGATGACATTATTAACGGAGTTGCGCCAGAAGTTACTTATTTTGTCAACGGAACGGAGTACAATTTGGCTTATTATCTCACGGATGGTATTTATCCCAAATGGACTACTTTTATTCAATCTATCCGGCTACCACAAGGTGAGAAACATTCTTTATTTGCACAAACTCAAGAATCTGTCCGCAAAGATGTTGAACGTGCCTTTGGAGTCCTGCAATCTAGATTTGCCATTGTCAAAAATCCCTCAAAATTATGGGATAAAGCCAAAATATCAAACATATGAGAGCATGTATCATACTCCATAATATGATCGTCGAAGATGAGAGGGAGTCATTCGCTCGATATGATGTTTTCGAATATCCACAAGCAGGAGATGTTGATCTTACATTTTCCGTCGAAATGCCGAGCAATCTCGGGAATATAATGGATCGGCGCACGAGAGTTCGGAATAGAGAAGCCCATGAACATTTAAAAAATGATTTGATTGAAAACATATGGGCTAAATTTGGAAATCTTCAATAAAATTTCTAAATTTTAAATTATTATCAATTTAATAAAAAAATGTTATGATGTTTGTTTTTTTTTTAATTTCTCTGTAATTTTCTTAATATTATGTTTGCAATTTCAATATTTTATGTTCAATTTTATATTTATCTTTATATATCTCATTATTTACCAAAAGACAAAAATATCTCTAAGGACTAACATATTAAGGACGACCAATAATCTACAAAATTACCTAAGTCCTTAACAACAACTCTTAAGTTAACTATAATACTAAAATAACCTAAGGACTAATTTTGGGGGACAACCAATAATCATGCTCTTAGGGGTTTTAAGGGAGGGTTCACACGTTTTTCGAGAGGAACAGTGATGAACTCGGTGCGCGTCGGTTCGTCGTGGTGAACCCGGTTCGTCACGGGTTCGCCACGTGTCGGGTTGTGATTCGGCAATTTTTTTTTTTTCCGAAAAAGTAAAAAAAAAAAAATTAATTTTTTTTTCTATGAACCTTTTCCCATCAGGTTCACTAATGGGGATGCTCTTGCATTACCATTTTTTTACAGCAGCAATTTGTACAAATACAACCACTTCTAATCTTCAGTAACTTTTAATGTATACTAGATCCGTTCCCCGGGCTACGCCCGGGTTGTTTTGTTGAATTTTTTTTTTCAACTATTATAAAGAAAATAATGTGTAGTTAATTAATATTTTTTCATTTAATTATTTTGTTTTATAGATTTATGAATTAAATGTTGGTTTAGTTAAAGAATCGGGTTATTGTGTATTGGGAAGGATTTTTTTCCAATACGTAAAGCTAATATTTTATAATGGTGATAAATTCAATGATTTGAAGAATAAGTTATGTTTACTAACTTATTTCATAAACAATTTTTTTGTCCAACGGACTTAGATTTTTCTGGGCCGATTGACTTACTTGGTTTCTTTGGGAGAAGGAAATTTAAAATTATTCTAACATTTGTCTTCTTTAAAACTTACCATTCACAATTTTAGGAATATGCTTGTGAACATAGCAATTTTATATTTCCTATCCTTTCTGCTCTGGACCGTGGTAAAATCTTCAGCTTGTTTGTTGTACAGTGTGAGTTTAACCGTTGTAGACCTGAGAATGGTTTATATGTTTTACGATAAGGGATGTTGTTACTATGTGTATTGTGTTTGAATTACCTGTTCAAGATTAGACCAATAACGACATCCGTATTTAGTTCTGGATGGTCAAATTGTGTGTGCGTGCCATATAGCTAATATATTATTTAGTTGTATGTGTGTGTATTTAGCATCAATAATCCCCGATATCATCGAATACGAAAATGGTGGAGCACGTGTTTTTGAATTTTAGACGATTAAATGTTTGGTTAGAATCTTTGTTCTCGTGTGCGGCTCATGTGTTTTATGGTTGTGTATATAATTAATTTTATAAATTCTATTGGTTGAATATAAATAATCCATGTTTTTTATATGTTGTGTTTATGATACATTTTCGTTCTTGTATTATCTTAATAATTTTCACATTGGTTTACTGTTAAAACAAAAATTAATTTTTGTAGTTACAGTTCATTTATATAACTTGACTCATATTTGTCTTTTGCATTTCTATATAATCAGAAAGATTTATTTTATTTTAAGACTATAATAATTGTTTTTGTGGTGAAAAGTAATGTTAATTTTCTTAATGTTTTTGGCTTTAAATTTTCGATGTAGAAGTTATAAGACTGGGAGTCTTATTTCAGTCTAAGATGTAGATTTTTTTTATTTTAAAGAAAAGGAACGCTTGAATACTTTTTATTATTATTATTATTATTTTTATTGAATTCACTCTAAAGGTTCTAAACATTAGTCTCCCTACATAGGAGACAGCTAATGTTTGTACGGAGCCATTCTCCAATGCACGGAAAATGAAATTGATGGCCGCACGAAAGAGCACATATGTAATTGCCGTTGTTGAAATTTTCAAAGCACACAGAGCATGTCTCGTTACGTTCTCCCATAAGTGGAGGTCTAGTAGTTCCCTCAAGGTCAGTTATGATGAAGTCGACGTCAAACCTTGCAGTTGCTTCTGGGTTGTTGTCTGTGAGTGTTAGATTAATTTGAAAATGAAAGTTGGTGCCGAGAACGCTGGGTGTTAGTATTTTCGTCATGTATTCCGAAATCTCATGAATAAGCATTGCGGAGTCTTCAGGCTGTATCTGATGGTAATCTAACATGAAATTGATATACTCTGTTTCATTTAAATGACCTTCGTTATCCGCGAAGATTGGTAGCTGGAAATCAATGACTGATTGTTGTGTCATGGGTCTGTGGATGTAGACCTGTAGCGTTATCTTGGGTGTGAGTCCATGAGGTTTAGTTTGGTGTGAGAAGTAGTACCGCAGGAAGGGTTCATTATTCATTTTTTTTGGGTTGACAGTGGTGTTTGTATGTTTTATTTTGGTTATTTGGTAAGTTGGTGTTATATAGATTTAGACTGGCCAATCGTTAGCTTGTGTTTATTTCTTGTAACATATCTTTTATGCAGGCCTTAAATCAGGGAGTTTTTGTTTTTGACCAGTTGTAATGACTTTTGATTTACAAACATATCAAATTTAGTTTAGTTGTTATTGCATAACAAAATTATTCTTACGTCATTATGTTGGCAATAAAAATAAAATTGTTTGTTGTATTTCAGTTTAGACCACATTTAATGTCGTTAGCAATGAAGGCAATAGTAATAAGTCCATGTTTTGGCCCGTTATATATTTGGGGATAATCTAAGGGTTTTTTGGGTGTCATATGGCTAGATTCTTTGATGGACTCTAATCTTGCTATCACTGTAAGTTAACTAAGAAAGTTAATTTAATGTCTCAATGACCAAGGTTCATCCAAACCCAAAGTACTACTCAAGACATACCAAAATAATAGTTGGAAGGTTATTAAATAATGTTGTAAAGGGGAATCTATTAGAAAGTGAAGGGTAGCAAAATATTAAACTGAATCAAAACCAAGTGTTTAGAAAGCTGCAGACGAAAATTCATGGAAAATAAAAACAGAAGCAAAAAACATTACTAAGTTCTATTAGCCAAGCTTTGAACGCTTGGGTTCTTCACCCTCAATCACATCAGCACCTCTTTTCACCGACTCCTCAGCTTGATCCTCCATTGCGTTTTCAGGGGCCTCTCCAGCTTCAGCTGCAATGTTGACCTCATGTTCTTCCTCCTCAAAAGGGAGCACTTTTTTCACAGTCACACTCTGCGCCTTACCAGTTAGGTTATAGGTAGACACCTTGACAACAAACTGCCTGGTTTGTCCTATGGTACTAAGTAGTGCCTGAGGCACTGGGACAATGTGACCCTCTTCTTCAATATTGTTCACCTAGCATAGATTTACACATTGTTAGTACATTTATGCTTGAAAATGAGATTAACTTCTTAATGCTTACAAATGTTATAGTTCCGTTTATACCTTGTAATAGCTGTCCACCAACTCAGCAGCTTTCTTTCCAGTGAGCTCCTCACCAGCATCACCAAGAAGCACAAAGACAGCTTGATCCTTGTGGTCATACACAGATAGCTTCGAGTGGTACCTAGGACAGAGAGGTATTAATAACCATTGCAATAAAATGAAAAATGTGATCGCTTAAAAAACCGCTTACTGTGGCACAGCATCAATCTCATGCTTCCCACACTTCTTACACATGAGAGTTGTTGGCCCTTTGATTGCTTTGGTATGACATTGACGGCAGCCTATATAGTACCACTCAGCACCATGCACAACATCATCAATAGTTGCTATGCATTCAAACCAAGCAACCTGTAAAAAAGATTGTAAATTAAATGTGTTACTTACATTATCGTATGGAATGTATCAGATAGTGAGGAGTGTAATACCTTTGCAGAATCCTGCTTCATATAGGCGAGGAGATCACCCAAACTCACTGTCTCAGGCTTCGTCACCACTGTTGCATCAACCCTGTTCGCAACTTCGAAGTTCGATTCCAACCTGAAACAAATATAAAATCAGCCATCAGATATTTAGAGGAGTTTTTTTTTTTCCTTAAAACAGTGGATCATAAACCTTACCAACTGAGATAGGATCGTGTCTCTTGGATATCAACATCTATGAATACCCTTGAAGCCGTTGTAGAAGACAGAGACAAAACGCCTATCACAAAACGTAAACCATGCTAAAGATGTCAAACCATGTCGTAATGAATTAAATTTATTATTTTTTTAAAAAGAAGTAGGATTACTATCATTATCTGTGATTCAGGTCCTGTCTAGATTATTTCCTATTATCTCTTAATACTCTTTTCAAATAAGCAGAGTAGTGTATTGAAAATGCATGTTTGTACCATTATCCTACAAAAACTAAATTAAAAGGCAGTGCAACAAACCTCGAAATCGTTTCGGATTCAAGGCAGTGACCAAGATAACACTTGCAGTGTTTCCAGATGCTTTGAACTTCTTACAGAAGTCGAAGGCGGCATTATCCCAAAGACACACCTTCACCACTGGGTCACTGTGAGAAGCATAATTTAGAATTTAAAATCAATACTGTAGTCAACTGATTCTTCATTATGGGAAAAAGGTGCATATTAACTTACTCATGTGTTTGGACGTGAAGGTCAAGACGGCGAGATGCAGCTAGCTCTGCTTCGTCAATGAGAAGTTTGTCATTGAGAACATCCCCATTCACAAGTTTGATGTGGCCAACGTAATCTGCATTGTGAAGACAATAAAACACAATATTCAAAATCCCATAAACACAGTTAACCGATCTATATTTCTGAAAGTGGACAAACTTAAATTCCTACGTCTAAAATTCATATTAGATCATTACCATCTCAATATCAGGAAGCGGAGTAAACAATATCATAGGTTTGTAATTTAGAATATACAGTTAATTTGAACGACCTGTTCGGCTTATGCAAGGGTCTGAACTTACCATAAAGATCACCTCGCTTATCTGCGGCGGCATCAAATTCTTTATGGTCATGGAAACGGAACCTATCCTCAGGGAAACAAACAGAGCTGTCTTTGAATTCAGACAGGACTGAATTCCATGAGAGACTTATGGTGACGGTTGGGTCAGCCACACGGTAAATCCTTTTGCTTTGTGACCCAAAAAACCTGGTGAGCCGGTAAGTAGCACCAGATTTCAGGAGAGGCAAATAAGTAGCACTCCTTCCTTGGGGGATGAAACCCTGAATCACATTTTCCTGTTGTGCAAAAGGAAAACAATCTCAGCAAATCTATACTAAAATAACAACAAATTACAGAACAACAACTAAATTAAAGAAACAAACAAACAAACATAAGTTTAAAATGAAAAACGCGAAAGGATCCCCAACAAATTTAAACTTTTATCAGAAACTAATTCATCGAGACTATTTAGCCTTACTTACTAATTACATGAAACTATTAATAGAAAAATCAGCTATCTCGTATTGAACAACAACAAATCACAGAAACTAAGCATTCATTTTGTTTTCATTCTAAATTAAAACACGGAAGGATCTACAACGAATTGAAACTTTAAACAGAAACTTATTGATCGAGACTATTTAATCTTACTAACAAATAACATAAAACTAATAATAGAAACAATCAGCTACAATGGTTTTCATATTGAACAACAACAAATCACAGAAACTACTATTTCATTTTTTTAAAGATTGTAAATCAGAACTCGCAAGGATATACAACAAAGCCGAGAACGAAATAATCAGAACCTTTAATAGAGATTAATTCGTCGAGACTATTTATTCTTCCTAACAACAGATTACGGAAACTAATCTTTTTAAAAAAAAAAAATTCTAAAATTTTATTGGAGATGGAGAGCCAGACGTTCATTACCTCTTCATCGATGAGGAGCATCTCGATGCCTATGAGCGACTTTGACAATGGATTCCAGGCCTCCCAGAAGTGAATCAGCCTAAACCGGACCTCCCCTGCGTTAGGTCCGAAGGTAACGTCTTTGAAAGTTAGGACCTTCCCAACATCGCCGGAGACGATCGACTTCCCCTTCGCGGCGGCGGAGATGGCTTCTTTCCGCGCACCGGCCAGGTTGCGTCCACCGCCGAGGTTGACACCGGAAGAGGAACCGCCTTTTTGAGTAGGTTTGGCCGCCTTCGATATCGCCGCCGGTGGGTCTTCTGCTTTCGTTGATACCGACTGTCCGGAAGAGACACCGGATTCGCCAACGTTTTTGACCGGAACTGATGTCTCCGTCGCTTCGCTGCCTGAAGTCATGGTTTTGATGGGAGATATAGTGAGAAACAGTTTTGGTGCGAGAAATCATGGAGTTGGAGTCTATTATATATATGTATAAATGGAGGAGGTTGAGGTGTAGAGAGACAATGAATGTCAACAATAAAGACTGTAAAGAAGTTGGAGAGGTTTGATTCATCAGAGAAGCCGAAGAGAACGACGGAGACGAATAGAAAGGGAGAATGATCTGATGTGAAAAAAGGGTTTACACTTGCGGCACATAGGTTGTAACGACAGAACTGGGCTATAATTAAGCTTTAGTTATGTAATAAGCCCACCCAGTAAAATGAAAAGCCCAGTCGATGAAATAGAATGGCTGAGCTGTATGAAGAGAGAGATCCCATTGGTGGATTAAAAAGGGTGACGTGGCGAACTAAGGGGGGAGTATTAAGAGCTTTTAGTATAGTATAGATATCCTTTGCTTTACATAATTACATGTATTATGGATCCTCCAAGCCCATTTTACATCACGGAGGAAAATGTTATCTAGGAAAGAAAAAGGAGAAGCAAAATAATATCTTTAAAAGTTCATGTAACAATTTGAATAATTCACGGGAGAGAAAAATGTATGAATTAATAGATAAAGAGTTAATTTAGTACAGTAAGAGTTAGTGGATTTAATACAATATAACACGTATGGCTTTTCATATTAAATGTGATAGTGCTTACACGACCACTCAAAAATTGTCACGTACAAAGATAGACAACAAACTTCAATAACAAGGGAGCACATGACATGTCACATATGTATACATATGGATCTCAGTTTCTTCTTCTTTTTTGTTCAAAATCTCAGTTTCTTCTAAAATAACAAGGGGAACACATATACATGCATATGTATATATCCAACTTAATTTCCTTTAAATGTAGATCACACTTGTATGTGTTCTTACATACTTACATGGCTTTTACTTTCAGGCGGGATCCGTGTTAAATAGGAAATAGTATGTTAAAGAATTATGCTACATAAAAACTGAATCGGGTCCAAAGTTATTATAGAGAATTACCAACTTGAAAACCTTAACACTTCTATATACTCTTTTTTTTCCTTTGGCGGGGGACAACATGCCAAATCTAAAATCTCGAAGGAACAAAACAACATTTAATGATGTCACTTTTTTGCAGAAAATATTAAGCTGATTGCCTAAATGAACAATATCTCGCCGACAAATTTCCATTCAATAACATTGACTTTATTGTTACCTCTTTTGATTTGAAACTCGCTCATTTTTCCCCTAAAGAAATTTATCTCCTGTCTTTTTCTCCTTTTCTCCCTAAACCTAATAAATATAGCATTTGCATCTAACGTGTTCTCTAACGCAAAAATGTACGCTAACTATATTGTCTATCTCACCATACTCGGAATCTTCACCGTCTCCCTCACTGCCGGTGAAAGATTCAAGGAGGCTCCAGAGTTCTTCAACTCCCCGGAGTGTCTCACCCTCCAAAACGACGACGATATCGCCTATTCAGACAAAGCCGTCCACGTAGCAATGACCTTAGACGCAGCTTACCTCCGTGGCTCAATGGCAGTGATTCTCTCCGTTCTCCAACACTCTTCTTGTCCACAAAACGTTGTTTTCCACTTCATCACTTCAAAACAAACCCACCGACTCCAAAACTACATCGTTGCTTCTTTCCCTTACTTGAAGTTCCGAGTTTACCCTCACGACGTAGCCGCCATCTCCGGCCTCATCTCCACCTCCATCCGCTCCGCGCTCGACTCTCCTCTAAACTACGCAAGAAACTACCTCGCCGACATCCTCCCCACGTGCCTCTCACGTGTCGTCTACCTAGACTCAGATCTCATACTCGTCGACGACATCTCCAAGCTCTTCACTACTCACATCCCCGACGACGTTGTCTTAGCCGCTCCTGAGTATTGCAACGCGAACTTCACCACTTACTTCACACCGACATTTTGGTCAAACCCTTCTCTCTCCATCACACTCTCCCTCAACCGTCGTCGTCCACCGTGTTACTTCAACACGGGAGTGATGGTCATAGAGTTAAGGAAGTGGAGACAAGGAGATTACACAAGGAAGATCATTGAGTGGATGGAACTACAGAAACGGATCAGAATATACGACTTAGGGTCTTTACCACCGTTTTTACTTGTTTTCGCCGGAAACATAGCTCCGGTTGATCACCGTTGGAACCAACATGGTTTAGGAGGAGACAACTTCAGAGGACTGTGCCGAGATTTGCATCCAGGTCCAGTGAGCTTGTTGCATTGGAGTGGTAAAGGGAAACCTTGGGTAAGGTTAGACAGTGGTAGACCTTGTCCGCTCGATGCGCTTTGGGCTCCATATGATTTGTTAGAGCCACTGTTCGATCTCATTGAGAGTTAGATTAGAGTCTAGAAGTTACTTTTTATTTTTAATTTTTGAATACATATTTTTTACTGGATGTGAAGAGGAGTACTAATATTTAATTTGAATAAAACTGTAGGAAGGATAGTGCGATATGTAAATTATTGCATGCTTCTAGCATTATACAAAGGATGCCTATACGGTAATGGTAAATTGTGACGCACGGATGGGTCACAATTGGGTCTAATGAATAGTAATCAAATTTGATTTATATACGAGATTTTAGGCTTCTAAAAAGTTAATAGACAGGACTAGCAATTACCTTATAATTATTTATTACGTGTTTAGATTTTTATATTTTATACAGAACAAAACTAGGGTTCACCCCCTCTCGTGAATTTTCTAATTCACCTCAATCTTTAACACCAATCAAAAAGACACATAGGATTAGTAAGAAAAATATTAAAACTTTTTTCTTATAAAAGAAATTAGCTTTTAAAAAGAAAAAAAAGAGAAGACGTCTCCGTTAAAAAGGTATAGAACGTGCTTCTTCTTCTTCAATTCATAGTTGCTTTGTTTGCGCAAGGAATAAACGTGCTCTTGATATTATATTTTAGGTTTGAGAATTCTTATCTTTGAACTAAATGACTTACGGGATTTATTATGGTTAAATATTTCGACAATGACTAGAGCTCGTGCCAAAGCTGAGAAAGAGAGAATGAACATGAATGTTCAAAAAAAGTTCTCTTTATATGGGTGATGAATGGAACCGTCAAATCTTTAAACTTTGAGATATATGATAGAGTTTTTCCTACTACTTTAACAACTGGTGCAAACAAATCTCTGAACCTCAAAAAGATCAAAAGACTGAAGAAAACTAATGGCACAAATCAAACATAGCTTAAGATAAATGTTTCTCCTCAGCAAGCACATCCTCCTCTTTACTCAGGCTCTGAACCAGACTCTTGAATCCCCTGGAAATATCTGCCAAATTCAAGAAAATTGTTTCAATGGAACAGTTTCATCATCCACGATTCATCTACATTGTAATCTTCTTTTGTCGATGTCTCCTAATAGAATATGTTCCCTTTTGAGCACACCATTCTCTAGCTTTCTTCTCTGATACCTGATGTTAATGTATTACATCAACACAAGGAACATAACAGTTAGTTATTACAAACATTTACAACTGTTATAGTAATCATATTATATCATTCATAATAATAACAATAATATTACTTCATCTTTTCAGTTTTGTCTATATCAAGAAGCTAAGGCTGACTTACCACTTGACTGTTTCCTCCATCAATATCAACCTTGTTACCAAGCAATATGAACTGGAATGCAGTTGGATCCCATAGGCTAGCCTAAGAATCTTCCAGAACAAAAATTGGAGTAGAAAGGTACAAAGGGATCCCGTAGGCTAGCCTAAGAATCTTCTTGCGCCAACTGTCCAGAGAATCAAATGACTTGAGGTAGTTAACATCATAAACAAGCACACAACAATCTGCACCTATGTAGAAAGCAACACCAAGACTATAGAACCTTTCTTGCCCAGCAGTGTCCCAAATTTAAAGCACACACAGACACAAAGACTAGAAACTAAAACAAATAGCAAATAAGAAGACAAGAGAAGAAACATACTCGCAGTGTGATGAGCATGTCATCGATTTGAAGCTCCTTGGTGACAAAATCAGCTCCAATCGTGGCTTTGTACTGTTGACTAAACTTATTATTCACATATTTACCCAGAAACCTATTAAAACTTCCACAGATTCTGAAAAAGAAAATTGAAAACCAAGAACACTAAAAATCTGTATGTAGAATGCTACTGCATGAACCACAATTGCACACTACCGAGACATTTGATGTGTACGAGGAAAAATAGAGGATGAAGTATTCCTCCTTGGGGGCTTGCAAGTATGAATCCCATACCATCACCTTATTCGTCTCCAGCGATTATGCTTTTACAGACACAAGTTGATCTTTTTAGCTTATAAGGCAACATGGCTTGATTTATATTTAGAAAAGGTGAAATCGAAATTGGATTTGAAAGCATAGAATTGGAGACTCAAACTTGACAAACAAAGTTTACTTCCTATCTTCATTCTGGGTAATGAAAAACAAGCAGCTTAAGGAGATCACGTTCTATCGGCGACGTCTTCTCTCTCTTTTTTTAAAGATATACTAGAACTTGACCCGCACCCCCGTGCGGATGTTTGATTTAACTTGTGTTTAATGTAAATTCATAAACCGTTGGTTTTTTACAAATTTTTTTTTATGTTTTGTAATATACATATAAAGTAAAATATATTATTTTATAATATAAATATTTAATAATAATTTTTATTTGTACATAATAGTGTATTAGAAATTTTATAACTTGATGCAATTTGATGTAATCGTACTATTCATATACTAACATGTTTTTTTTGTTAATTTATTTTAAAATAAAACAACATACTAAATTTTTTTTTTAATTAGTTTTCTATGAATTATCATTAATTTTATGATTTTTTTTTAAATTGAACTCACACAATTTTATATTTGTCTAAATTAAATAAGGTAATATTATATTTAAAAATTATTTTATATAATGTATACTATATATTTCGGTTTATGTTTTTATTTTCATCTCAGAGAAAGAAAAATCATTGAAATTAATTAACTTAAACTGATTTTAAATGCAATGACATAATCTGCAAATAAAAAGAAATATAAAAGGAAAGTATTTAATTTATTGTAAATACAATGACTAAATATACCAATAAAAAAAAATACTTAATCTACTATCCATGTTTTCAAACAATGTTTCATTTATTTTGCTATCCTTATTTCCAAACAGTACCAAAAGGTACTTCAGTTTTAATAATATAGATTCCATTTTTTTTTTAAAATAATACCTTTATTATTAATCCTCTGTGTCAGTTTGATTAGTGTTAAAGATTAAGGTGAATTAGATAATTTACCACAGGGGATGAATCCAAGTTTTGTTTTTTTATACACTCCGCTTAACCACTCCACCGATGTTAAATAAATTACACTGTTGTCAAAAAAAATAAAAAATCACACTATTAGCTATTGAAAAAAAAACTTAAATATTACATTTAAACTTTTAGTTCTTACAAATCTTTAAATAACACAGAGTGACTAATGTTTGTTAACCTAACAAAGTTAACGATGTGTCTAATTGTATCAACATCCTTTTTACAGAGTGTGTAAAATGCAAACATATTTTGGTCAAAAAACAAATACAATCATGTTGATGAGTCTTCTTATTAAACCGAACTTAAACTAAGTTTCGTTCGTCAAAACAAAGTTTAGAGATCTTTTTCTTTACATCATGAGCCAAATCGTAGAGGATTCATCTTCCATAGCCTATAATGACATCTTACAATGAAGTGCATATCATTTGTCATGTGAATTAAATTATGTTTTGGTAGCTAAGTCATGCAAAAGAAATAATTTAGTACAATTATTCGATATGATTTTAACAAATATTTGATTATTACAATGATATTGTCATGGTAGTTGCAGTTTTTTCTTGGTTTCATCTCATATTTGAGCTATCTGGGTTCTAAATTAGGCCCTCTTATCTCTAATTGATGTAGCGACATCTCCTATTCTTCTTTGGCTTTTTATAGTGTTTTCCTTTTCTATTTTGATTTCCTTTTTCTTCTTAGTTTTACATTATTACCTTTTCCTTTAAGTTATAGGTCTCCAATGTGAGCCTATATATAGAGAGCTATTCTTTTGGTTTTAGACACAACTTTTGATTATTGATTTATAATACTTAGAGCTTTGGTTTTAACAAACTCTTGAATCCTTATTTATGGGCATTCTTTAAGAATTCAACAGACCTAAGAAGGCTAAGCTAACGGGTATTCTCAGAATTCAACGTTACCTTTGCATTATCAGTTACTAATGGTACTTCCGCTCCGTCAGTTGTATCAGAGACTTAGAACTTCGATTCCTATCGTTATTTCGATCTTACGATGGATCCTCGGCAAGGGAAATAACCAGCCAACGATTGGACACACTTTCAACAATTCTTGGAAGACTTCCAGGAACACTTTCATGATGAACTTCGCCGAACCTTGGCTGAATCAATTCAGACCGGAGTTCAAGCCGCGCTTCAAGCAAACGCACCACGCGCACCACCACCCCACTGTCAACACCACAATATCAACCCCATCTTCGAAGACCAAAAGGAAGATGATGACCTTGCTAATCCTTTTGGAGGAGACAACCAGCATCGTCATCAAAGACAGCATCGGCTCGAGGATAATCCTCGATGGATGGCGGGTATCAAGATGGATATTCCCGAGTTTCATGGTACTTCTCAACCAGAAGAGTTACTTGATTGGTTTGTAGCTGTCGATGAGTTCTTAGAGTTCAAAGACGTTCCAACAAACAAACAAGTATCCTACGCAACGACTTGATTCCGCGGCCACGCCGCATCTTGGTGGAATCAACTAAAGATCTCACGTACTCTTCGTGGTAAAGATAAGATCATCTCATGGGATAAACTCAAGAAACAGATGCGCACAACTTTTATTCCATATAACTTTGAGCGCCTTTTGTTTCAAAAGTTTCATAATATTCGCCAAGGATCTCTTTATGTGGAAGATTACACGAATGAGTTTTATCTCATGTTAACTCGTGTAGACATCCATGACTCTGAGGATCAACTGGTAGCTCGCTTTATCGCAGGGCTCAGACCGCAGTAACAAACGATGCTGCATCAATTCGATCCGAGTTCTGTAGCTGAAGCTCGACAACGAACATTGTTGGTCGAGCAACAAACAAAATATTCTACAAACTCTTGGGCTGGAAACTCGAGACAACGCAGCAATGATGACAATAAACCATCACCAGTATCGGAGACAGCAACAAGAGCCCAAAGAAATAACAAAGCTCCCGAACCAGCAGCAACAAACGTCAATTCTCGACCCTTGAGACCCAACGCGTTACGATGTTTTTCATGCGGCAAAAGAGTTCACCTGTAAACGGCTTGTCTGACACGTGGACGCCGAGGATTAATTGCCAATGAAAGAGAGCTACCGGGGATCCTATATATGATGATGCTGAAGGCGATCAAGAAGAAGCCATCGATGAAGAACAAGTAAGTGGTGACATAAGAACGTTCCTCATGCTGCGATGCAACTGTCTTGCACCTAAAACATCTGAAGCTTGGCAACGGACAACGTTATTTAGCTCTACCTGCACAAAGGAAAAGTCTGTCGCTTTGTTGTCGACTCGGGATGTTCAGCAAACTTTGTCTCAGAAGAAGCGGTCCGTAAGCTTTCCCTCACAACAGAGACGCATCCTCACCCCTATAGACTTCTCTGGATGCAGACATGAGCAAAGGTTCATGTGTCTTAACGGACATTGCTCTCGCTCTCAATTGGTTCCTTCTACAAGGATACTCTCAATTGTGATATTGCCCCGATGGACGTCTCTCACATCATACTCGGCCGACCTTGGCAATATGATCGTGAAGTTATTCATAATGGCAAGTCAAATACTCATTCTTTCATGTTTCAAGGACGCAAGATCACGCTACTTCCGTCACCAGACTCGGATAATCTCCTTACCACTACTACAAAGGTACACACTGCAAAGCACAACTTGTTCCTGATTTCCAAATCCCAGTTCGAAGAAGAACTGCGAACACCGTGCCCTTTGTTTGCATTGGTCGCGACTGACACAACTCGTTCTCAAAACTCGGTAATTCCGTCAGCATTCAACTCTCTCGTGGAAGAATTTGTTGATTTATTTCCCAACGAGCTCCCTGCAAGATTACCACCCTTGCGCGACATCCAACACAACATTGACCTCGTGCCAAACGCAGTGTTACCTAACCGGGCTCATTACATGATGAGTCCTGAGGAACATGGAAAACTACGCCGATAGGTAGAAGACCTACTTCGTAAGGGATATGTCCGCGAAAGCTTAAGTCCATGCGCTGTGCCGGCCCTTCTCATTCCAAAAAAGATCACTCATGGCGTATGTACGTCGATAGTCAGGCTATTAATAAGATTACCAGACGGTACCGATTTTTGATCCCTCGGTTAGATGATATCCTTGATCAAATCGGTAAAGCCTCTGTTTTTACTAAACTGGATTTAAAAAGTGGTTATCATCAAATTCGTATCCGTCTTGGAGACGAATGGAAGACATCATTTAAGACGCGGGAAGGTTTATTTGAATGGCTAGTCATGCCGTTTTGTTTATCTAACGCGCCTAGCACGTTCATGAGGATTATGAATCAGGCTTTACGTCCATTTATTGGAAATTTTGTTGTCGTCTATTTTGAAAACATCCTCATTTTCAGTTCCTCCATAGAAGAACACCTCCAGCCTCTGCGGGAAGTTCTCTTCGTTCTGCGTCGAGAGAAACTTTTTGTGGCGAAACAAAAATGAGAGTTCGGTGTTACAGAAGTCTTGTTTCTTGGTTACGTTGTCACTGCTTCAGGATTACGTGTTCATCCACAGAAAGTACAAGCAGTTTCGTCTTGGGCTACTCCAACTACGATCTCTGAAGTTTGAAGCTTCCATGGGTTAGCTTCATTCTATCGCCGGTTTGTACACAATTTTAGTGCAATTATGGCGCCTATCACAGATTTTATGAAGCACACAACGTTCGAGTGGACCACAGAGGCGTCTCTGGCGTTTAACCTTATCAAAACCAAACTCACAACGGCTCCTATTCTTATTTTGCCAGATTTTGACGTTCCTTTCGAGTTGCACTGTGATGCGTGCAAACTTGGTATCGGGGCCGTCTTAAGTCAACAAGGCCGCCCAAGAGCCTATTACAGCGAAAAATTAGCTGGTGCTCGTGCACGTTATAGCACGTATTGCGTCAAATTCTACGCCTTTGTGCAAGCAATAAAACACTGGAGACATTACTTGGCGCATAAAGAGTTTGTCTTATTCACATATCATGTGGCTTTGAAGTATCTCGGTACACAGGACAAGATCTCTTCACGTCATGCTTCCTGGACAGCTTACAACAGTTTACCTTTGTTATCAAGCATCAGTCGGGGAAGCTCAATAAGGTGGCCGACGCATTAAGTGGCAGGCATGCGTTAGTTTCAACTCTACGTGTATCTGTCACGGGGTTTGAATGTTTTGCAGAACTTTATCCTTCGGATCCTTTCTTCTCTACCATTTGGTTGGACCTTGCTACTGGTGTTCATACCGAGTACTCACTTGTGGATGGGTTTGTTTTCAAAGACAATCACTTATGTGTACCAGAATGTAGTCTCCGACTTCAGATTATTACAGAGTTGCATTGCGAGGGTCACGTAGGACGAGATAGGATGCTGAAGCTGGTCAAGGATTCTTATTTTTGGCCAACGCTACGACGTGATGTTGAGAGATTTGTGGCTCGCTGCACAACTTTCCAGAAGAGTAAAGGGCATGCTTCAAACGCTGGTCTTTACTTACCGTTACCAATCCCCACACAACCTTGGAGTGACATAAGTATGGACTTCGTTTTAGGGCTTCCACGAACACAACGAGGCAATGATTCCATTTTTGTGGTGGTTGATCGTTTCTCGAAGATGGCTCACTTTATCCCATGCAAGAAGACTACAGATGATGTGCAAATAGCTCTTTTATTCTTTCATGAGATCTATCGTCTACATGGCCTTCCATTTTCCATTGTGTCAGATCGTGACTCAGGGTTCATAAGCCATTTTTAGAGGTCTCTTTGGAAGTTATTTAAAGCAAGTTTGAATATGAGCTCTGCATATCATCCACAAATGGATGGACAAACAGAAGTGACCATTTGGAGCTTGGGTAATATGCTTCGTTGTTTGGTTGGTGATAATTTGCGGTCTTGGGATGTAGTTCTCTGTCAAGCCGAGTTCACTCACAATCACGCCAACAATCGCAGTCTAGGTTTTAGTCCATTCAAAGTGGTCTATAGTGTCATACCTCGGGGTCCTTTGTCCTTAACAACAATTCCACAACATGGTGAATTCCATGGTCTAGTTGTCGAGCTTGTTGATGAATTGACTAAAATTCACGCACAGGCTCAAGACAATTTGAAGGGAACGGCAATTAAGTATAAGTGTGTGGCTGATAAACACCGTCGGGAGGTTCATTTTCGTGTCGGCGATCAAGTTTGGGCTGTCTTAACAAAAGAACGTTTTCCAACGGGACAATATAATAAGCTCAAACCTCGGAAGTTAGGTTCAGTGGAGATTCTTGAGAAGATCAATGCTAATGTGTTCCGCCTTGCTCTGCCTCCACACGTTCATACGGCAGATGTGTTTAAGGTTAAGCATTTGTTCAAATACGAACCTGATGACGCTACTCTTGCTGGATTTGTGGACGAATCATCCGTACGGGAAGGGACCTGATGTAGCGACATCTCCTATTTTTCTTTGGCTTTTCTTAGTGTTTTCCTTTTCTATTTTGATTTCTTTTTTCTTCTTAGTTTTACATTATTACCTTTTCGTTTAGGTTATAGGTCTCGTATGTGAGCCTATATATAGAGAGCTATTCTTTTGGTTTTAGACACAACTTTTGATTATTGATTTATAATACTTAGAGCTTTGGTTTTAACAAACTTTTGAATCCTTATTTTTGGGCATTCTTTAAGAATTCAACAGACCTAAGAAGGCTAAGTTAACGGGTATTCTCAGAATTCAATGTTACCTTTGCATTATCGGTTACTAACGGTACTTCCGCTCTGTCACTAATGCAGGTTCCCATACCCGACCATATCCACCCCATGACGTGAGGAATTACATGTCTTAATGTTGATAACTATGTTCTTTTCCATTGTTAATCATTCCATCTGATTAGGCATGGGCAATATATCCGACAACCGATCAACCGACCGGTCTCCGATCTGATTAAGTCAGTTTGATTTGGTATTTGATTTTCCTAATAAATCCAATGGTTCCTCTTTTTGAGTTATAATGGGTGTCGGTTCGGATCGGTTTAAAACCCGACCACCATTTGATTACATCCGAACCCCGATAGAAACAAAACCCTATCCCCCTTTTAGATTTCAGTTGCGATTTCTCCAAAAGATACACCACGATTCTCTGCTAAATCTCAACCACACCTTTCCCAAATCTTAACTTCTGTATATCACTATATCCTTTCTGAAATCCTTTCCATAACCCGAGAATAAAATACCTTCATTGATTTGAAATTGATACTAGTGATCAATTCGGTTGAAGTCTTGTGCTTTTTAGTTCAATGCTATGATGTTTTTTAAGTTCAATTCGAGCAAAGTCTAGTGTTGGTTTCTTATTGTGTGTAACAAGTCTCGTGCTTTACATATATCAGACTAACATGTATGACATGGGTGAAGTCTTGTGCTTGTGATTTTTAGTTCAATGTTGTCATGTTTTTTAGTTCAATTCGAGCAAATTCTAGTGTTGTTTTCTTATTCTGTGTAACAAGTCTCGTGCTTTACATATATCAGACTAACATGTGTGACATGGGTGAAGTCTTGTGCTTGTGCTTTTTAGTTTAATGTAGTGATGCTTGTCCACGTCTCTTAGTTGTAAATATGTTTTGACTTTCGCAAACCAGACTATTGTTAGTCGTTGTGACTTGTCGAAGTCTAGTGTGACTTGTCGAAGTCTAGTGTTGATAATATATTTGTTTTGAAAATAAACTAATGTTGGTTCTTCTATTGTCGCAAAAGTGTGATGTTAGCTTGATTGGTTTTATCCCACGGTTTTGAATATGATACAACTTTTATGAAGTATTGTAATGTTAGTACAACAAAGTGAAGCTAATATAATTGTTTCTCTTGCAGATGGCATCCTTATCTTTCAATAACCAACAGTCTGATATTGAAATGCAACATGAAGAGGAAGAGTACCAAGAGACAAATGCAACACCTGGATCATCATCTCAGGTGAACAAGGTGAAGAAGATGGTTGTGCCAAGGTCTACTACGTGGGAGCATTTCACCAAAAACAAAGAGAATCGCCACAAGTGTATTTGTCACCACTGTCAGAAGATGTTTTCTTCTGCATCCAAGTCCGGAACTTCAAACCTGAAGCAGCATCTGCAAATTTGCAAAGAACACATAGCATGGTTATATGTAACAGTAAGAATCAACAGAAGATTGGTAATGGAGGAAACCTGAAGGCATCCAAAACGAGTGAATCGCTCTTCAAAGAAGCTTGTAACCAGCTTGTGGTATTAGCAGAATTGCCACTTTCATTCAATGAAAAACCTGATTTTAAACACTTTTGTGACAAGGTACAAACTTGCATAATATTGTCTTTTTATTTTCTTTGTTTATTTTAAAACATCAAATTTACTCACTCTTTTTATGTCTTACATTGCAAAGTTAACCTTCCAAAGCCCCACTCAAGAAGAACTTTGACAAGGAACATTGTCGAGATGTTTGTGAAAAAGAAAGCAGCACTGAAGAACTTGCTCATCACAAGCAAATAAAGGGTTTTACTTACCACTGATATTTGGGTAACTCAATGACAGGTATATTGTTGTTTTTTGTTTTCAGAAACTTGTCGATACAATTCTTTAAAATTGATTTTATCTAACGTTCTTGAGTCATACTTCAGAAACTATGTTTATTAAGTTATGAACTGTTGTTGTTTTGGATATGCTTTTGTTCTTTGTTCGACATATATGAAAATCGTAATTAAAATTCTTATATCAAACTTTGGTCTGCCGCATGTTCCTAATTGAATTGATTTAATATATTAGTCGTTTAAGAGTTCTCATCATACTTAGATTTTGTGATATTTATAATCCTTATAATGATCGTGAGTTGCTTAAAATCAACTACTAACATACGCTAATATCAAAATGTTCATGGTTTCCATGTCTCGCAGGTGCAAGTTATATGGTTATCACTGCACACTTCATTGACGATCAGTGGCAGCTGAAGAAGTTAATCATTGGATTCAAGTATGTCATGGATCACAAAGGTCAAACAATCTATCATGTTCTTTTAGAGTGTTTGGCTGATTGGGGATTCAAGAGGCTGTTTTGCATCACAGTAGATAATGCAACCGCCAATACTTCTACCCTTAAGAGGTTCCATGAGGTCTTTAGCTCTATTTCCCCCGAGGCTTTAGTTTTAGATGTGAATTATTTACACATGAGGTGTGCGGCTTATATTATAAATTTGATTCATAAGGAGGGTTTAAGTGATGTACGTAAGAATGTATTAGCTATCAAGAATGTTGTTCAGTATGTTAGGTCCTCAACCAATAGGTTAGACGCCTTTGATCAAAGAGTCACAACTGGTAAGATGACTCGTGGTAGCTTGCCCCGAGATGTGAAGACTAGGTGGAATTTAACTTTCCTTATGCTATCTAGAGCATTACAGTTTAAGGTAGCATTTGATAGAATGGAAGCAGAATATAGGCTGTACAATGACTACTTTCAAAAAGTTTAGAATGGGGTTAAGCGGTGTGGACCACCAACTTTTGGGGACTGGAAAACGGTTGAAAAGCTTATTAGGTTTTTGTTTATTTTACAATAGCACCTTGATTGTCTCTGCCTCATCTAAGGTCAATGCATTCAAATGCTATGGTGAGATAGTGACAATTGAGAGAAATCTCACTGGTTTAGCTAACAGCTTAGATTTTGAGTTGAAGTTGAAGGCGTCCGAAATGTTAAAGAAGCTTTTAAAGTATTGAGATGGTATCAAGGGCGTCAAAAAAATGTTGATCTTCGCAACCATCTTTAACCCTACAAAGAAGATGCATTACTCAAACCTCTGTTTCGAGAAGCTGTATGGGAAAGATAGCTTGGAGGCTAAGGGAATGAAAAAATCGGTTCCTGATCTTCTCACAACCATGTTTAAAGAGTACATCATGTGTTTCAAAGGATCGTCTGGACAAGCATCACAACCAACTGAAGCCTCTTCCGTCTCTGGTCCAGACTCTCAAGAACAAGCAGTGGAATGAATGGAAATGGTAGTTGATGATTTTGCTATGAGAGGATGGATGTTGTGTACAAGGAACTTGTTGTTGAAAGAGGTGAAGATACTAGGGATGAGCTTGAAGTTTACTTGAAGGAAGCCATTGAGATTCCAAATCTCTTACTGGGAACCGAGTTTGACATACTTTCTTGGTGGAAAGTGCATAAAATGAAGTACCTGGTCCTTACAGAGATGACGAGAGATCTCTTAGCTATGCAGGTTTCATCAGTGGCATCAGAAAGTGCATTAAGCACAAGTGACAGGATATTAGAACTTCATAGAAGCTGCTTAACTCACTACATGATAGAGTTAATTATGTGTACTGAGCAATGACTTCATGCTGACATCAAGCTTAAGGAAACCATCATCACAAATGACCAAATCCTAGCTGATGTTGAAGAGCTTGATAAGATTGAGAAAGGTATGAATTTATTTACACTTCTCAATTATTCGTTTGCCTTTGTATGTTGATCATTAACTGATTTTTTTTGCCCTTTTATCAGAGTTTGAAGCTCACAATCTTGATGATTGAAGTCTGGAGGCTACAAGTTTGAAGGCTGGAGACTGAAGCTTGAAAAAGAGTTTATTTTTATTTCATTGAATTATGTTGATTTTTGTTTGGTTTTCACTTGGATAATGGTGATCTTTGTTCTGTTTTTTTCATTTCAATAATTGTGATCTTTGAATCACTTGAAACTACTACTTTAATAAAGTTTTAAAGTTGTTTTTATCTTAGTCTCATTGTGTTCTCAGTTTGATTGTGAAAATTCATATGCATAATAGGTTAAATCCAACTTCGGATATTTATGCTAGTTTCAGAACCGAAACCCGCTGATCTCCAAATGCATAACGGGTGTAGACATAATTTTGTGGTCTTACCAAAACCGAACCGAACCTGACTATAATCCGAACCGAGATCAATCAGAATCTTTAAAATATCCGAATGGAACTGTTTTCCCAGAATCGAAAATCCGACACCTGTGGAAGCGAACCGACAATCGATTGGTCCACCGAATGCCCAGTGCTACATCTGATTTTCCTTCTTTCTCTCTTTTTTTTTTTTTGTATCGAATTTTCTTGTGTCACTTATTAGTATGATTAATGAAAATCCTTTAACAAGAAGAAATAACAAAAAGAAAAATAACAATATCCAGTAAGTTTATGTAAAAAGAAATAACCTCGCCGGCCAAGTCTTGCGAGGTTGTCGTGTAGTTAATCATTACACATTCAAAGTCAACAAGTCAGCCCGTGGTCGACTACTTGTGATTAAACAAGGAGGGCCAACTACGTCAGCGACCTATATAAGTCTTAGGATTCGAATGGTATGTAGATAAAAAAACGTAAATCAAATACAAAATGCAGATCAAATAGAATAAATATAGATTAAGAACATCCTGTAGAATAAATTTAGATCTAATTAGTTAAACTAATTTTTTGTAGGATTGGTGTTCGGATATCCATTCGGGTTCGGTTCGAATCTATATGGGTTTTGGATATTCAGAGTTAAAAATTTTAGCCTCATTCGGATATTTATTTCGGTTGAGGTTCAGTTCGGATCTTTGTGGATTCGATTTGGTTTCGGATAACTGTTTAAATTATTTTTAATTTTTAAGTTCATATATAATTTAATTTTCTTAAAATCTAAAAATAAAAATGATATATATAACATATAAATTTGAGTTGTGTGTGCCAAAATACCTAAACTTAACATAAAAATTGATTTATCGTGAATATTTGGATGAATAATCAATAGATATTTAAAGTATTTTTTTGTGTGTTTGAGTATTGTTTAGCAAAGTTAGATATTTACTTTTTACTAGTTAACCATAACACTAATATTGTTAGTTTTATATATGTTGTTATATCAATAAAATCTTCATTTAAAATTTTTAAATGTATACATATATTACTATAAATTGTTATAGAGGTATGAGAAATAAAAATATTAAATTATACTTTTTAAATGAATTGTATTTGGTTTAAAAGTGAAGAAATTTAATAATATAATCTATGCAATTAATAAGAAAAAAATAAAATGATATTATAGTGTTGTATTTATATTTTATAGATAAAAGAAAAGAATTATAAAAAATGAAATTAGCCCATCGGGCATCTGTGTTTTACACGACTATTTTTCTTCCTTTTATGCAGTACAACTTTTTAACATACAAAAAAAAATCCTGTAAGCAATTCATTAGTTTTTTATTATTTTGTTTTAGTTTTACATATTGAAAAGTGAATGGACAATTACTACAAATTGAACTGCATATCTTTTTGTTCTGTATTTTTTTCTGCTTTTGGTATGCGTTATACATTTAGACCCTTAGTCTATATTTGAGTTCTATCTTCTTCTTTTTTTTGACAACATTTGAGTTCTATCTTTTCAAGACTATAACCTGATTATTATTATTATTATTTATTTTATTATTATTTTTAACCTGATTATGTATACAAGAATATTAGTGTTGAATTGACTGTTTAGGGTAAACAGAACTCACTTAGACAGACATATACTGATATAGATACATGAGTTTTACGACATTGATTAACATATCTTATATATATTAAAAAAAGTTACGAAAAGTGTAAATATTAGTAAATGTATCTAAGTCATATCTATGTACGATTATTAAATTAAAAAGAGTTGAATTTTTAATAAGCACGTACGAACTCACAAAATATGTTTACGTAACTCAGTGGAATTAGTCTGGATGTATAGATCTCTAAATCTCTATGGAATATTAATTTATTATATATTAATGAGGTATACCGAAACTTCTATAAATTAATCATGTTGAAACTATAATAAAATTTTACTTTTTTATTAATTAATAGAGATATTAATTTATCGATATACTAATCGAACAAAAAAACTCAATTTGGGACAATAAAACTATATTATTTTATAAAGAGATTTAGTGTATATTAATTTATCGAATATTAGTTTATAGAGGTTCTACTGTATATCAATGATATTTAGATTCTTTCCTTAGGTCAACTCATTAACTTGAACATAACGTGTACATGAACTATATTAGATAGCATTCTCAATATATCGAAATACGTTATCTTAGTGTATATATATATATATATATATATATATATATATTTTATTAATCTAGTTATCCCAGATTTATTGAAAAACTCAAATTAATTACTAATGAGAGATTTAGCCCAAATAGATTATCTTTTCTTATAAATAAATGGGCTCAAAAACATAAACTCATATATGGGTAGATGTCCATGAACAATGAGATTTAGTTTCGTGTAATAGATAAATCAAATTTGAAATGTGTTACCGTCCTAATCTGTTATCCTTATGGTGGTGGAGATGTGTTTTTTTCTTGGGAGAGAAGTGAGGATTGTTGATGGTAGAGATGTAACAGGGTTGAAGGGTAATGTTGTGGAGAAGGTGCGTAGTGATTTCTTGGTTTTGAACTCAACTCTCTGGAAGGTAAAATGAAGTGAAGGTTAGTGTGAATGAGGTAGCAGGCTTGGGTTCTCAGGAAGAAGAAAGCTATTAAAACAAGTTGAAAGATAAGAAAGAGAGTAAGCGCAACAAAGCAACATAAAGAATGAGCCCTGGCTGGAGTTACTGTCTGTGAGAAGCATGATAAAAATCATGGGAGTTCATATGTTTAACAACAGAAGAAAAACAAAAAACAGTTGAGTACATGGGAGTTCAGACATTCTACAACAGAAGAAAAAAAGTAACAGCTGAGTACATGAGAGTTCTTTCACCAACATAACAAAGAGTCAAGGTTCATGTTGGTGATCATCCAAGCTGAACCATCTTACCAAGCAAAGACTCATGACCCTCAAATGAGAGAGCACAACACACGACACCCTGGACACCTACAAGCTCTCTAACCTGGAGAGTCTTGAAGCCACAACGGCGACAGGGATCTTGAGGTCAGTTTCCCTCGCAACATGATCTCTACAATTACCTATAAAGAAGAAATGAATGATTAAGAGTAACAAAAGATAGAGAAAAAAGAGAAGTGATTTTTACCATCATCTGCAACAATAAGCAAAATTAGAGGAGGCTCGTTGTTGTTGATTGCCTTGGTGACACTCTTGTCACCAATACCGAGGCTGACTTGTGTCCTTTCTACACGAATTAGGCTCTTTGTCATCGCTGAGCCCGAATCTGGCGTGACCATGATTATAAAAATAATAAATTTTCAATGAATTAGTCAACTCAAATCAGATTCAATAGACCACTAAGTAGAACATTAATTCATACTTCAAGATCACTAATGACTTTCTGAAAACTGAAACCATGATGACTCTTTGCCATTGCTAAGCCTGACTTGGAAGTGATCAAAACCATGATGAAGTCATTCACCAGCTCATCATGAGATAAGCTTGTCACTCGAGCCATCGAAAACATGGATCCAGTGATGGTAAATTCTACTAATAGCTCTTTCTTGTTTTCTTTCTTCTTCTCTTCTTTCTTCTCCTTTTCTTATTACAAATTTTTCGTTTACAAGTGGTTGAGGACTTTGCTGCTAAGGCAACAACACACAATATTTGCACAATCTTAAACTGTCCACAAGCTTCTCCAACTTGGATGATATGGGAAATATCTTAAACTTCTATAATTTCATTTCTCTCTACTTTATTTTCTTAGTAGTTTAAATGTTTGTTTATTTAAAATCACAATTTTGCTTCTAAACATTTGAGTTCAATTGAAAGAACGTCTTATGCTTCCTCTTTTTAACAATCTTGCTTCTAAGCAATAATCAAGCCCAATAACCTGATTTGTGTTCCATACATACTCATAATATACATATTAGACATATTTATGATAAACTACATCAAATATATGTTCTTATGAGTAGAAACATCAAAGATACAATGGTAATTTATATGATTGTTCTATCAAAATGTCCAAGTTTTAAAACCAAATTGTCTATCATTTCAGTTCGACTAAACTTTTTTACATTCAAATAATAAACAATGCATATATTATACTTTTAAATCAATCATTATTTTCATTGAACAATTACATTTCATTGAAAAATTTCAGATATTACACTTTTAAATCAGTCATTATTTTCATTGAACAATTTCTAAAATATTAAATNTGTCCAAGTTTTAAAACCAAATTGTCTATCATTTCAGTTCGACTAAACTTTTTTACATTCAAATAATAAACAATGCATATATTATACTTTTAAATCAATCATTATTTTCATTGAACAATTACATTTCATTGAAAAATTTCAGATATTACACTTTTAAATCAGTCATTATTTTCATTGAACAATTTCTAAAATATTAAATCAAAACCATCCACATAGTATAAATAATAAAATAAAATAAAATGACTCTAAAATCATACAGAAACAATTAAAATCATATAAAATATCAGTACTCATGCATAAATCATATTTTAGCCTATCAAGATTTGAAATATAATGGAAATGAAATAATTCAAAAATTTTAATAAGAGATTTACTCTTAGTGCATATATGACCACAGTTAATGTATGCATACAAAAGAGTAAAATAATATTATTTTTAAAACTATGTTTTGTCAAATGGTCAAAGTATAATATGATTCAAATATTTTAGTCNATGCATAAATCATATTTTAGCCTATCAAGATTTGAAATATAATGGAAATGAAATAATTCAAAAATTTTAATAAGAGATTTACTCTTAGTGCATATATGACCACAGTTAATGTATGCATACAAAAGAGTAAAATAATATTATTTTTAAAACTATGTTTTGTCAAATGGTCAAAGTATAATATGATTCAAATATTTTAGTCTCAATCCTAAATTATTATCTCGCTGAAGTTGGAATATGCTGTTGGAAAAGATGTTCTGTCAAATGAAGAAATAAAATATTTTAGTCTCAAATCTAATGCATTTTGTTGATATTGTAGTATTTTAGAGAACTGTACATGTTATTCATAATATTTACTTTGTCTCTATTGCATTCGAAATTCTTTATATATCTTTCTAACATTTAGAAACATAATATCAAATTATTAAAAATTTAGTCAAAGCAGAAAAAGATTAATAAAAAAGTCAAAACATCAATTTACGTAAAAGGCTAAATATTTTTGTATATGTATTCAAATTTTAATATTTTAAAATAATCTAAAACAAAGAAAAAAATCAAATATCTTTATATGTTTGATAAATATTTTTACTAAAACACCAAAAATAATTTGAAACTACTAAAATATATATCATTGTACAAAAATCTGACACCGGCAAGCCCCTAGTATTGTAATAGTGTTTGAAAAAAATTATGAACCAAAACACTTATATCCTCATCAAATATAAAAAAAATAATAACATGAAATCCAAAAAAATATTTATCCTCTTAAACCTGAAAATAGGCATTTTTTATTTAATAATTTTACTTTTAATTTTTATATCATATAAAATTTGAGAATCACTATACAATCTTATTTTTCTATGTGTTGGCCACAACTATTTATGTGTTTATTGACGTTAAAACTAATGTTTAGTCAAATTCATATATTCCAATATATAGAATATGATATATTTAATGTTTTGTTTGTAACTGGTTTTATATTCTAATGTTTTTTGTTAGTTAATTATTTCTTTCGCTAAATTTATTTTGCTAAATTCAGTTTGTGAAAACTAGCGGAGATAAGGTCAATCATAACAAATGAAGCATGACATAAAGGTTTTTACCCAAAGATCTCAAAAAGCCTATATTGATGGCTTGGGCCTCCGCAAGCTTGGGCCTCTGTAAGCCTCTCTTATGTACAACTCAAACAATCATTGGTGTAGTGAATAAAGAAGAATAATGAAATGAAAAAAAGTTACAAAAAAAAAAATTAATAATGAAATGAGTATAATTAACTTTTCACTATAAACTTTTTGAGATTTCTCCATGGATTTCTTCCACTTCCATAAATATAGAAACTTAATGTAACAACAACTCTTATCACTGTCCAAAAACCAACAATATATATGTATAGTTGGAAACCCAATTAAGAAACTGAGAAGCATGAATCCAATATTAGCTCTGTAGGAAAATTTTGGGAACTGGTACCTTCTCCCACTTAGATAAGTCTAGTTCTTTGATATGCTATACCATTATGTTCTTGGGACCCCTAAAACCAAAAAAATTACAGATCTGTTTATATCACATTTTGAGGTTGTCACATATGTTTTGGTAATTATAAAGACTTTACACCCGGAGCGTTTGTGCAATGTGTCAGGAATCAACCCTGAGCGTAACAACAAAATGATAGATCTCTCTTTTTAATAGTCAAAGACTCAAGGGACTTCCATTCACACCTTATTGGCCATAGGACCATTCGGAAGGTAAGCCGAGATCCATACCTATACTAAAGTAACTGTGGGAGACTCTTTCATAGCTATTTGTGGATAGAGGCAGCTCTCCCTCTATACCCAAACTCTGCAACAAAAGAGACTAATGAACCATTAATACAAAGACTAGTGTGACATTCTAATCACAAAAGAGTTTTTTTCTTTTATTTACACATACGAAAGTCAAACATGGTCAATGTGACATTCTTTTGCCTTTAGAGAGTACGGAGGACCTTAAATTTCACCAGAAAGTACTGTAATCCAACTATTCCAACTGCATCAATATTTCAAACATGAAACATCAACCAGAAGTCGAGAACATATTTTTCATAACATGTATGAATACTTGCTCTATAAAGTGTTCGCAGACTTCCACGCAAAAGAGAAACAACCTCCCTACAACACTATTAGAACCGTCATCATCACAAAGCTTTTCATAGGATGAAAATGATACAGATAAAGTCGGACAACAAATGACACAACTAGTAAATTCCTAGATAGAAACCACCATAAAACAAGGAGCAATGCCTAACCCCTTTGACAAGAACCAAGAACAAATTGAACGGATGACAAGCATACGTTAGTTACAGAAAATCCACCATCAATCTCCAACGAGACAAAGAATCAAAGACTTAATTATCAGAGCATCAAACATAGAAACAAGAAATCAAACCACTACCAATAGCAAGGCTACACACTGATAAATGGAAATAAAGAGACTAGAGCCGGCTCAGAAGATAGGGACATAAATGATTCCGTTGCAAAAGAACCAAGTTACCCATCAACTAACAGCATAGACCAACACAACCATTCGTAAGGTCAGCTACAAAGATCTATCTGACACCACCAATAACACCACACAAGGAGATCAAGGCAGATCCATGGATCGCCACTCTCACCACCTAAGGCCAAACTCCAAAGATAGGAGACCAACTTTGTAGGAGCTTTTTTGTATACTACAACCGCAAGAGCCAGTGAGCCACTACGGATATAGACTACCACCAACACAGAGGACGCAAAGCTTTGGAAACATCAGAGACCTCTATTCAAAGACTCCAAATGAACTCCACATATCTGGCCAGCCACACACCATCGTGGAAGAACAACGCCATTCCAGACTGCTATGAAGACGAGAGCAATTGCTAGAGCCAACCGGAGACTAAACCGTAGAAAAGATACAGCGCTCCTTCCTTGTCTAGCCTTCACAAGAACCCCAAAAGCTGCGTCACGTGACCTTCAACGAACCCTAGGTCGAATAGAATAAGCAACAGCGCCGGCACAAGATGCCGCAAGGAGTGAGAAGAGGAGAAGAAGACACTGCCGGGGAGAAGAGAAAGCAATATGAGAGGGAAGTGAGAGAGGAGGAAGAGCCTCCCCTGCGGTGGCGGAAGCCAAAGCTACAGTTAATGGGGTATCTTCGGTTCATTTAGTTTATTTGGGTTTGTATTTAGAAACGGTTTGCCTACTAACTGTGATCCATTGGCACGTTTCAAATACACCAGAGTTTTTTTACCAAGAAATGCACCAGATTTTAGAACAAAAAGTTTACATACATGGAGAAATAGATAAATAATTATTCAAAAAAAAAAAGAAATAGACAAATAGCTGTTTTGTATACAATTATAAACTGTAATATATATATAATGTTTTAATGAATTTAAAAGATTAAGAAAAGGATTAGTAATAGTATAGATAGCCAGCCTACATCATTAAGAATTGAGCGTTCAAGTGATGTGGGATCAAGTGTCAAGTGAAGCCTTTTAAAAAAAAAAATTCCTCTGCTCCTTTGCAAAGACCACGTTAACCACGTTTCAAATTTGTAAACAGATTTTTTGTAAGAAACATTTTTGTTGTTAAATAAATTAAATAATATAAAAAAAATCTACTATATATTTCTATTTGACTTTCTATAATAAGTTTTTTACAGCTGTATATTTATAACTCAGGAAAATAGTGGAAATATGCTATCTAGGATAAATTTAGAAATACATAAAAGAATTACTATGAGATATTTTCCTTAATTGTAAATGCGTATTACCTGAAATGCCTTTTCTTTTGCTTTCTGATATACATTGTACACTCCATGCATATAATTTTTTTCCAAAAGAGGCACATTAGCATAATTGCACATATATGAAACAATGGAGAACTGCTTAAGAAGATAAGATTATGAACAAAACCACCATGTCCAACCATTCATTTTTATAATTGTCAATTAGCACATAAAAACAAAATTTTATATTTTCCATTTTGTCATCCATAAAAAAATACATATAATCTTTCAAACATTGCAAATCTACCCCCCCCCCCTGCATTCTGCAGTACTATATAAGCGCCTTGCTATCCCATCACTTCTTCATAATTTTCACTCCAGTCTTCAGAAAAATGAGAGCTCATACGTACCAGCTATAGAATGTGGAATGTAATTCTATTAGATGTGATAAGAGTACAATATATAAGAGATTACACGGTAGAACTAGGTCAATGATATTGACAATACAATCCTTTCCTTATCTACATCTATATCCTTAATACGCCGTATACATACTCTTACGCCATCTCTCGTCTTTAAGTGCTTGCGCAAGCGTACGTGGTTCTTTGTGTTCCGAAGTTGTAGAAGCGGCGAGGATAAATTTGGAGTTTGGTTTAGTGATGTTGTTCTTAGATCGGGTTCGCATTGGGTGGTTATTTTGTGGTGGTTCAGGTTCAGGAATTGGATTTTGGTTTTGAGATAAAGTTGTCGTAATTTCTGGTTCAATGGCTTGAGGAGTTTGGTGTGATGTGGGTATGGGCTGTGTTTGAGGATTGGTAGCCTGGGGGGTTTCATTTAATGAGTGGTTGGGCTGGGCCGTGGGTTGCGGCCCATTTTGAATTGGAGCAGTGGGCTCAGAGTTAGGGGAAGAAGAGAATTGAGTTGCAGAGTTAGAGGACGATACCTGAGGCTGAGGATGATTAACCGGAGACGGAGTCGGCGAGCCATGGTGAGAATCCGAGCACGGGGAAGCAGTTGCTGGTGGAGGAGGTCGTGGAACAGGAATCGTCGTGACCGGAGGATGATTCAATGATCCCAGATTGTTCGCAAGCTCTACAATCTCAGGCTGTCGATGTTTTGTAGCAGCAAACGGAAAACTCATTTCTTGAAAAATCACGTGTCTTGATGTGTAAATTCGTCCAGTGGGAAGATGAGCACAAAGGTAAGCACTTTGAGTCGTTGAATAACCGAGAAACACACACTCACATGATCGATCTTCCAACTTATTTTTCGTATAGGGACGGAGCCACGGGAAACAGAGACAACCGAAGATCCGGAGTCTGTTGTAGTTCGGTGGTTTGAGAAAAAGCTTCTGATATGGTGAGTTGAAACCAAGGTTTGGAGTTGGTAATCGATTAATCAAATACACCGCTGTGGCGAATGCAAATGGCCAGTACTCCTTAGGCATGGATGCGTGTGACATCAACGTCAGACCAGTCTCCACAACATGGCGATGTTTTCTCTCTGCAACTCCATTGTGTTCTGGTGTATGCGGAGGAGACGTCAGATGCGAAATCCCATGTTGTTGAAGGTATGATCTTAAGGCTATGAATTCTCCACCATTATCAGAAAATAGTGTCCCAATCCGTGTTTGAAACCGATTTTCAACTAGCTCTTTGAAGGCCACGAATGTTCCCTTGGCCTGAGATTTCTGTTTTAGAGGGTATAACCAAGAGTATCGAGTATAATGATCAACTAGGATAAGATAGTATTTAAAGTGATCATTCGATAGGATAGGAGAAGACCACACATCAGTAAAAACGATTTCAAGAGGTCTGGTAGAACTTAAACTTGATTCAGAAAAAGAGAGTTTATGGCTTTTATTAATCAAGCAATCTGAGCAAGAAAGAGTTTTATTTGAAATCTGAGAAACAGGAAGTGAAAATTGAGAGACTGTTTTGTTTAAAATGGGAAGAGAGGGGTGGCCCAAACGAGAATGCCAAGAAAACATCGTAGCCTTAGAAGTTGTAGATGCAGACATAGCCGTAGGTGTATGCGTTATTCTTGGCCATTCATATAACTGACCCCTAGTGTTGCCTTGGATTAACCGGGCCCCCGTGCTCAGATCCTTCACCTGAAAGGATGAAGGAAAGAATTCCACCGATACTTGATTAGTATTACATAAACCATGTACAGAAATCAAGTTCTTGTGTATTTTAGGAACACACAAAACGTCTTGTAAAACAAGAGATTTATTTGGAGAAGGGAGTGAAATGGAACCCGTATGTGTGATGGATTGGTGTGATCCATCTGCAATCACCACATTCTCACCTCCTTCATATGGTTGATGCAGTGACAGGTTTTGGAGATCCGAGGTTATGTGGTGAGTCGCACCACTGTCAAGCAGCCAGTTGTTGGCCGTGTAAGGACTAGCTGCAGCCATGTTAGCACGAGGCTGGAATGGCGTGAAAGGGCTCTGCTGAGAAGCCGCTTGGAAGCTTTGAAGTTGAGGACATCTCGTGGCACCATGCCCTTGTGTGCGACAGATCTGACACTTTCCAAGGTATGGTCTTGAACCCCGAGACTGATGTTGCCAATTGTTCTTCGTATTGTTGTTGTTTGGCCTCACGTGTGTGTTGTAGGAATTGTTGTTGGAGGAGTTGTTGTGTGGCCTGTTGTTGCCCGAGTTGTTAAATGCTGTCTGGTTCTTGTTTTGCACCAGATTTGCAGAGACAGGAAAGATGGATTGTGGTACCGGAGAGGAGGACAACAGCTTGGCTTCATGATGGAGTAATTTTTCATGGATCTCTGTGACTGAAGGAGCAATCTCACGTCCTTCTATTTGATCAATAACTTGTTTGTACTCGTCTGGCAGACCCTCCAAGATCGCATCAACCTGATCTTCATGATCCATTGGCTTGCCAAGAATAGCCAGTTGATCAAGTCTTGTGGTAACACCTTGAATATAGACATCGATAGTCTTATTTTCCTTCTTCCAGTACTTAAGTTGGTTTCGCAGATTCTTGATGTGTGCTCGACTTGGTTTAGCATAGGTGGAAGACAAAGTCTCCCAGACTTGAGCGGCTGTGGCAGCGCGAGAGACCAAGGGTTGTAGAGGCAGTGTGATGGCTCCAATAAGCGCACTATAGATCAGACGATCCTGTCTTTTCCAGATGATGTAGTCTGGATTCGGACTTGTTTCACCATTGACTGTGAGATCAGGAGTTGGAACCTCGATGGATCCATCAAGATGACCAATAAGGCCATATCCATCCACCAGAGCGTGGACTTGAAGACTCCACATGAGGTAATTGGTGGCTGAAAGTTTTGATACGTTAGACATGTTTATGTTGAGTATGGTTTGGTTTGATGGGTTGGTTGTAATGGTTTCCACAGGGAATGAGTTGTTTGAAGAAGCCATAGATGGGGGCGTGAGGGAAAAAGAAAATTTAGGTTTTTAGGAGCGATAGCTCTGATACCATATAGAATGTGGAATGTAATTCTATTAGATGTGATAAGAGTACAATATATAAGAGATTACACGGTAGAACTAGGTCAATGATATTGACAATACAATCCTTTCCTTATCTACATCTATATCCTTAATACCAGCAAGCTCAAACAATGGCCATTGAATCGGCGATGACCCTTCACTCTGACTACCCGGGCCCTTTTCTCACGTCATCCTTTGAGGCGGATGGCTATGAGTCTGGTGTTAGTAACCATTTCGATTTTACTATCAGCAGAGAATCCCTACTCGATCCAGAGAATCCCTATATTATAAATTTTGTGATTGCAATTATATTTTAAAATTATACTTTATATTTATTTTTTTTAAATAAATTATTTACAAAGCAAAAAAAGACAAAAATAAGAACTTTAGCAATTTTATTAACAAATGTCATTTTTAAAATTGAATTGGGTTGTTTGGTTTTGGGCAATTTTGTTTTTATTTAAAGTTATTGGACTTTAAACCTATATTAAAGCCCATGTAAGAACAAAACTACAGTGTTTTAATTGCAGTGGCACTCTATTGTAATTTCTGAGCAAAGCTAAGGGTTATTTCTATTTTGTATTTCCCCTTCAATAGTTTAGAAGTTTAGATGACAACTTGAAATTTGTCTTCTTCTTATTTATTGTTATAGTACATTTCTATAACTTGTCAGATAATTTTTATACCGGTGTTAATTATAATAATGATAGTATTGTAATAGTATTTGGAAAAAAATATGAACCAAAACACTTATATCTTCATCATAAAATAAATAATAACATGAAATCCAAAAAAAAAACTTAATCCTCTTAAACCTGAAAAAAATAATCTGTTTTAGTTTAATAAATTTATTTTTAATTTTCAATAAATATAAAATTTTAGTTTTCTATGTGTTGGCTGCAACTGTTTATAGGTTTATATATTGACGTTAAAACTAATGTTTAGCCAATTCATATATTCCAAAATATAAAATATGATATATTCTGATGTTTTGTTTGTAACTGGTTTTATATATTCTAATGTTTTTAATTAGTTAATTATTTCCTTCGCTAAATTTAATTTGTGAAAACTAGTAGAGATAAGGTCAACCATAACAAATGAAGAATGACATATTTGCTTTTACAAAAAGATCTCAAGAAGCCTATATTTGCTTGGGCCTCTGCAAGCCTCTCTCTTATGTACAACTCAAGCAATCAAGCAATGGAGTAGAGAATGAAAAAGAATAATGAAATAAAAAAAAGGTTGCAAAAAAATAGAATAATGAAATGAGAAGAAATAGTTTGATTACCTTCTTCACTGTAAGATTTTTTGAGATTTCTCCAAGGATTTCTTCCATTTCCATAAATATGGATTAGTGTAACAACACCTCTTATTACTGTCCCAAAAACCAACAATATACATGTATAGAAATCCAATTAAGAAGCTGAGAACCCGTCTCATGTTTAGATATGTAGGAAACTTTTAGGAACTGATATCTTCTCCCACTTGGATAAGTCCAGCTCTTTGATATGCTATATCATTATGTTCTTGAGATCTCTAAAATCAAAAAAATACAAATCTGTTTATATCACATTTTGAGGTTGTCACATATGTTTTGGTAATTATAAAGACCTTACACCCGGCGCGTTCGTGCAATGTGTCAGGAATCAACCTTGAGCGTAACCGTAGCTAGATCTCTCTTTTTAATATTCAAAGACTCAAGGGACTTGCCATTCACATCACTGGCCATAGGACCGGTAAGAATTTTCATGGTGGTAAGCCACTTAAGATCCATATCTATACTAAAGTAACTGTAGAAGACTCTTTCAAAAGCTAGTCGTGGATGGAGGCAGCTCTCCCCTATCTCCAAAATCTGCCACAAAAGAGACTAATGAACCATTAATACAAAGACTAGTGTGACATTCTAATCACAAAAGAGTTTTTTTTTTATTTACATATACGAAAGTCAAACCTGGTCAATGTGACATTCTTTTGCCTTTAGAGAGTACGAAGGACCTTAAATTTCACCAGAAGGTACTGTAATCCAACTATTCCAACTGCATCAATATTTCAAACATGAAACATCAACCAGAAGTCGAGAACATATTTTTCATAACATGTATTACGGTGCCTATTTTTACCTATCTTGATGGCTTATTGGAGCAATACTTGCTCTATGAAGTGTTCGCAGACTTCCACGCAAAAGAGAAACAACCTCCCTACAACACTATTAGAACCATCATCATCACAAAGCTTTTCATAGGATGAAAATGATACAGATAAAGTCGGACAACAAATGACACAACTAGTAAATGCCTAAGATAGAAACCACCATAAAACAAGGAGCAATGCCTAACCCCTTTGACAAGAACCAAGAACAAATTGAACGGATGACAAGCATACGTTAGTTACAGAAACTCCACCATCAATCTCCAACGAGACAAAGAATCAAAGACTTAATTATCAGAGCATCAAACATAGAAACAAGAAATCAAACCACTACCAACAGCAAGGCTACACACTGATAAATTTAAACAAAGAGACTAGAGCCGGCTCACAAGATAGGGCCATAAATGATTCCGTTGCAAAAGAACCAAGTTACCCATCAACTAACAGCATAGACCAACAAAACCATTCGTAACGTCAGCTACAAAGATCTATCTGACACCACCAACAACACCACACAAGGAGATCAAGGCAGATCCATGGATCGCCACTACCTAAGGCCAAACTCCAAAGATAGGAGACCAACTTTGTATACTACAGCCGCAAGAGCCAGTGAGCCACTACGGATATAGACTACCACCAACACAGAGGACGCAAAGCCCATATTTGGAAACATCAGAGACCTCTATTCAAAGACTCCAAATACACTCCACATATCTGGCCAGCCACACACCATCGTGGAAGAACAACGCCATTCCAGACTGCTATGAAGACGAGAGCAATTGCTAGAGCCAACCGGAGACTAAACCGTAGAAAAGATACAGCGCTCCTTCCTTGTCTAGCCTTCACAAGAACCCCAAAAGCTGCGTCACGTGACCTTCAACGAACCCTAGGTCGAATAGAATAAGCAACAGCGCCGGCACAAGATGCCGCAAGGAGTGAGAAGAGGAGAAGAAGACACTGCCGGGGAGAAGAGAAAGCAATATGAGAGGGAAGTGAGAGAGGAGGAAGAGCCTCCCCTGCGGTGGCGGAAGCCAAAGCTACAGTTAATGGGGTATCTTCGGTTCATTTGTTATTGGCACGTTTCAAATACACCAGAGTTTTTTACCAAAAAATGCACCAGATTTTAGAACAAAAAGTTTACATACATGGAGAAATAGATAAATAATTATTCAAAAAAAAAAAAAAAGAAATAGACAAATAGCTGTTTTGTATACAATTATAAACTGTAATATATATATATATATATATATATATTTTTTTTTTTTCTTTAAAAAACTGTAAGATATATAATGTTTTAATGAATTTAAAAGATTAAGAAAAGGATTAGTAATAGTATAGATAGTCAGCCTACATCATTAAGAATTGAGCATTCAAGTGATGTGGGATCAAGTGTCAAGTGAAGCCTTTTAAAAAAAAAATTCCTCTGCTCCTTTGCAAAGACCACGTTAACCACGTTTCAAATTTGTAAACAGATTTTTTGTAAGAAACATTTTTGTTGTTAAATAAATTAAATAATATAAAAAAAATCTACTATATATTTCTATTTGACTTTCTATAATAAGTTTTTTACAGCTGTATATTTATAACTCAGGAAAATAGTGGAAATA
>CAKOAT010087377.1:91303-147194 GCA_932364175.1 Eruca vesicaria subsp. sativa | reverse complement strand
GGCTATGAGTCTGGTGTTAGTAACCATTTCGATTTTACTATCAGCAGAGAATCCCTACTCGATCCAGATGACATCGTGATGGGAGATATGATCGGAAAAGGAAGCAACTCTGAAGTCTACAGAGGATCGTATATATGTTTCCTTTCTCTCTCAATAAGATTTTTATTTTATTTTTGAATTTTCGTTCTTGTTTATGATGTAAATGCGTTTAGTTAATTAGTGCATTCTTTTCTTTTCTTTTTTTACGTTATAATTTAGAGTGCTGCTAAAACATTTAGGGCTCAGCATCAGCGTATGAATCTTAAGATCTTTTTGCTGATAGAAAATGAACTGCACTAGGATAGTTGTTTAAATCTTTTAAAATTTGATTATTACAATTATTTGCTTTAGGGGTTTCCAAAACAAACGGAGGTTTCATTATTTATCAAAATTCCATATTCATGTTTTTATCCTGTAATGTTCAAAGAGCTGTAAACTTTTTATTGAAGCAGTAGCTAATTAAGTGAAGTATTGGTCTAGTGTCACAATATTTGTCAAATGTATTCAGTTAGTTAGATCTACTTCGCAGGTTTGTGTAAGTTTCGGTATGGTATGTTACTAGAAACGATGAATGGGAAACTCTTTACCTGTCGCATAAGAATGAAACATTCTTGCTAATCACTGTTTTTGTTTAGCATCTTACCTCAAACATTTGAACATTCTTGGTAGTTTAATATACTCTCTCTCTCTCTCTCTCTAATGATTTGTAGATACCAAACCCTGGTTCCTGTGGCCGTGAAGGTAATGCAGCCGAGTAGAACATCTGCTGTGAGCATACAGCACAAGGAAAAGTTTCAAAAAGAAGTTATGTATCTATCCAGGATCAAACATGATAGCATTGTGAAGGTAAAATAAATATACATTTTGATTTTTCAATATTGTGTTATAATAATGAGAAATCATGCTTTTTTACTGAATTTACAGTTTATTGGAGCTTGCATAGAGCCACAACTGATGATAGTTACAGAACTCCTTGAAGGCGGCACTCTTCAGAATTTATTGTGGAGATTTCGTCCAAACACTCTTGATCTGGGGATGTCACTAAGCTATGCTCTGGATATCTCTAGAGCCATGGAGTTTTTGCACTCCAAAGGCCTCATTCACCGTGATCTAAATCCAAGTAATATGGTCCATTATTAACATATTATGTATTGTAAAGATACAAATTGATTAGTTTTCTCTCACTATTGTGTAGAGAATGTGCTGGTAACAAGGGATATGGCACATGTGAAGTTGGCTGATTTTGGACTTGTAAGAGAAGAGACAACAGGGGCGGATATGACTATTGAGGCTGGCACTTACAGATGGATGGCTCCTGAGGTGAAATATTTGAGCTCAATCTTAGACACAGTGTCTTATAGAAACACATACATATATATATATATATATATATATATATATATATATAAACCACAGGTTTCATGTTTTTGTATATCCACAGGTATGTGGCCGTGATTCTAGAATTGGGGATAGATTGCACTATGATCACAAAGCTGATGTTTACAGCTTTGCTATAGTTTTGTGGGAGTTGATTACTAACAAACAACCATTCCCTGGAATGCCTCCAGTCATTGTGCCTTATCATGTCATCGAGGTAAAAAATCACAAAATAATTGTTTCTCTTAAAAAAATTGGAAGAGATTTTTTTTGTAAAATGATGGATCTTCTTTTTTACAGAAGAACATGAGGCCAAGTCTTACGGGCATTCCAGGTGAACTTGTCGGCCTTATCGAATCTTGTTGGGCAGCGGATCCAAACGCACGTCCTGAGTTTAAGGAGATTACTATCACTTTGACAAACTTGCTGAGGGCCGTGTGCATAGACAGTACTTATGAATCCATTGAGGAATCTGCTTCAAGGGTGAACCCGAACAGCAGTATTGCGCAGACTGTAATAAATGATCCAATAGCAAACGAGGAAGATGACCATGATGATACAGATGCGGCTCCAATAACCAATCTGACTCAAGGGAGTAACTGTCAGGAGATGGAACCTAAGAAAAAGAAAGGGAATAAGAGTAAGAAAGTGATGAAACTCATGGTATCGCCTCTCTTCAAAATGTTCAGGGCTTGTTTGTACAAGCCATGACCTACTTCTTTTTTTTGTTTTCCATAAATGGGGAAAAGAGGGGTTTGAGCTTATTTCATGACAAAGCACCATAGGAAGTTGGTTGATGAAACAAGACAAAACTGAAGATTGTGTCAGTGTATCTCTGTTATTTTTATTTATTTGCGTATTGTCTTCTTTTGTTGTTTAAGCTTTCTGCTGTTGTTATTAAAAATAAAATAAAATGATGCATTGCCGTTCTTCTTTTCAAAAGAATTTCAACTATTTTTACATAAATATATCGAGAAGCTCAAGTAAATTTAATATTTTAAATTCGAACAATAATAGTAATCTAATCTTTCATGGTTCACGAATAACTGTTGATTTAGGGTAATGCTGATTAGGATATATTTCATTTTCGT
The DNA here is from genome assembly GCA_932364175.1 of Eruca vesicaria subsp. sativa. Taxonomy (NCBI): domain Eukaryota; kingdom Viridiplantae; phylum Streptophyta; class Magnoliopsida; order Brassicales; family Brassicaceae; genus Eruca; species Eruca vesicaria. The sequence goes on along the minus strand of CAKOAT010087377.1, from coordinate 144,687 downwards.
GTCTATAAAACATTAACTAGATTTTGATTTATGCTTACAATTTGATTGATTATTTCTATAATTTTTTGCATAAAATTATTTGTTTTCACATTCTATTATGATATTATAGTATTATTATTTTCCGGTCGACCACGTTATTTTTATCAATAACATATGCAGAGATTAGGATGGCATTTGTCGCAAATCCTTCAAAATTATATAAATTTTGGGGTCACTAGTTTGAAACAAATCTAAAGTATACTTTTAGATAGAATCAAGTTAATGATTAGTTTTCAATTAAAACACAACAAAATTGTTACTATTATTTTCTCTTATAGTCACAAACATTCCAATCAAAAGTTTAATATTCTCTCTGTTTTTAAATAAATGTTATTTTGATACATTTTTTCTTATTGCACAAAAAGTTTCACTTTAGAATTTCAATGTAATTTTAAACTAAATATTAATTACAAATACATTGATTTTATTAATAATTTTAGTTCTTAAAAATTTTATTGGTTGAATATGTGTAATTAATAAGAATATAACGCATTCCAAAAAAAAATTATGATACTCTTTATGAAATAGATGTTGTATTATTTTTTTTGCCGTAATTCCAACTATTTTTCTTAAACAATTCATTTTCTGTCTAACATGACATTATTTAATATAAAAGCTAGATGTCGCATATTCAAATTCTATTAGTAACAATTTACTCTTCCAAACAAAAAGTTACATAAATTAAACCGTCACGAATTTATAATTATTAGTGATTTTTTTTTTAATTTACAGAATTTAAAGTGATTAGAAACTTTTAATTTACATAATTTGTTATAAAACATGTATCATGAGCTTTCAACCCATTTAAAAGTAACATACCAATCAAAACCTTTGAGAAAAAAGAGTATAATTGCATGCAGTGGGCCAAATAATATACAGTTAAATTCAGTAGCATATGTTAGTGTTGTGCTGTCATAGTGTATCATATTAATATATTGTCATTATGGACCAGCAAAACGATTGACACAGCAGAAGAAAAAAACTAAAAACTGCAAAGTAATATAAATTTAAACCTTCTCTCCAAAAAAGGAAGTTTTCGTTCGTGTACTCAACACACACTAAGCTATGATGATGATGTTCTTATGTCATAATGTCATGATATCATCACACACGAAGTTCGACTGTACTTATGATGATGTTCTTCTACCAATGTCATGCCCTGAAAACTCTCCCGCCCCAAATGTCGCAGCCACATCGATGCTCCCTCTTGGTCCAACTAGAGCGGGTCCAGGACCACCACCGTTACCAACCGCTCTACCTAAGCCGAGAAAGTCTAACGTTGTTTGTTTCGGACCAAACACGGAAGAATTTCCCATCATGAGCTCTTTCAAACCCGAGCTGCTTTCACCGCCACAAGGCAGTCCCAACGCTAGACCATGAGGGACTAATGTGTCCACAGAAGGTGAAGTTGATGAAACTATGCCTAACCCGCGAAGCAATGAACCACCTGAAGAAGCTGCTCCCATTTGAGCTGCTTTTTGAAGCAGAGCGGTAGCTGACATTGCCGGCTGAGCTGAAAACCCTGCTGAGCAGAGAAAAGATGATCCGTGACTCGTTGAGAGACCCAAAGAGATTGGTTCAATGGATGAAGATGGAGCGAATAGACTCCGTGAAGAAGAAGAAGAAGATGATGATGCGTATATACTTGGAGAAGCTGATGAAGATTCGAAGTAGACACCGTTTAAACCTGTTGGTTCTTTAGCTGCTTGCAAGATTTGACGAGGGGTTTTTGGAGAATCTGCAAGGGAAACCGTATAAAAGTTTGTGACTACTTTTATATAGTATAATATAAAAACAAAAATGCAAGAGTAACCAAAAAAAAAAAAACATAACTTTTGATTTCTTTATCATAAAGAATCAATCAAACTATATCTAACACCAAATCTAACCAAACGAGTTATGTTCTTAATCAGGTAACAGAAATAAAAAATAATAATACGACGTTACGGACAAAGAACATACTAAACTCCAAGATCACCTGGTCGCTTAATGGTTATAGCCGAAGGAGATATGATTTTAGTAGACTGAGTTTCCACCGGATTAGACCCGGTTATAGATTTCGGGTCAGGAACAGGTTTCTTCCGGGTCAAAATATCAGGATTCTGCTTCTTACTATGAGTATGATTTCTCGAACTTTCTTGAGCCAAAGCATCACAGAAAGCTCTATGCGTCATAAAGCTATCTCTCCTACACAACATAACAACTAATAAGAGATTATAGCTTTTAAAGAGAGATCAGATTAGTAGTTTACCTAGAAAACAGAGTACCACAATCGCATTTATACTCTTTGGTACCACAAATCTTAGAATGAGCTTTCCAATCAGACACAACAGCGTACTTCTTGGAGCATTTGTCGCATTTCCACTTCTTCTCGCCGTGTTTCCGACAAAAGTGTTTCTTGATTCCGGTTAAATCTCCTAAAGCGCGTGAAGGGTCGTGATGAACACAGCTTGTTTCGGGACAGACGTAAACCTTTTTCTTGACTTCTTGGCTAGATTTCTGTCTGAGTTTCCAAGGTAAGTTGTGACCACGACGGTGAAGCTGAAGGTTCTGGTCTCTCTGGAAGCCTTTGTTGCAGATTTCGCAGACGAATCTGTTTGTTGCTAGTAATGTCTTTGGTGACAAAGCTATCACTTCTGAGTCTGGATCTGTAAATAAACAAAATCAGCAACAAAAAAAAAAAATTGTAATTTTTTACAATAAAGTTTGGATTTTTTTGATTTGTAATTAAATAAAGTTTGGATTTTTTTGATTTGTAATTAAATAAAGTTTGGATTTTTAATTTGTAATAAAATAAAGTTTGGATTTGGAAGTTACCGGGCATGCCAGGGAGGTTTCGTTTCTTCTTAGCGGCGGAGTTGGGAAGTGGGTTTTGGTGGTTTCCGGTGGAGGAGACACTTGCGTCGCCGGAGACTGTGGAGGAGTTGTCTAAATCTACCGGCATCTTCACTAAAAATTAAACCTCTTTTTTTCTCTCTCTATCTCTTAATTTTGATTGTTGAAGTAAATAACAAAGGGGGAAAGATAAATAAAGTAAAAAGGGGAGAAATAAATGAAGATTTCGTCAACCAAGTTTCAACCTTTAGGGTTTATCTTTACTCTCTCTTCTCCTCCGTTGTTCTTCAGCTACCAGTCAATCTGCTTTTCGTTAAAAAAAAAAAAAGAAACTCTCTTTGTCGCTACCTACCTTTTCTGATAACGATTAAAATGAAAAATTTAAAACTTTCATTTAATAGCTAGAAAACTCCTCCAGTGAAAACGGCTGACTTCCAAGATCCTACGGCTGAGATTTCACCGGTAATAGAAACGCCGCCAAGTCTTTTTTTTCTGGAGGCAGAGAAGGAAGAAGGCGGCTTGTGTGATTTCGTGTGAAAGAAAGCTTCGACCTTTTGGTTTCTTTCGAGACAAAGGAGCCTTTCTTCTTCTCTCTCTATCAGACACAGCACAATTATTAGTTTTATTTTTCTCTTTTATCGATTTTCAACTTTTCAACACTTTGGATATATTTTAAAATTATGAGATTTTTGAAAATAGTAATTTGTTTTGTGCCATCTGAAAAGAAAATTTTTGTCGATCTTTGTAGGGTTCGAGTGTTGTCAAGTATCTATCTTCTTTCTGGACTCCCCATGCATTATTTAATATATATATATATATATATATGCCTTGTTCGTAATATCAATCTCATTGTCTTTCTGACTTCTTGTCCCTGATAATTTTATCCACCACTCATTTAAATTTGAATTTAGGAGAAAGAAACCTAAAGAAGCGACTAGATAAAGAAGTTTTGTGTCAATGATTTCTTTATTGCATAGTTTCTTGTGGTTGGTTCTTAGATCATCTTATCCCTAAAACCCTTTTGGATTTCTTAAGTTTATTTTCCTTTTTTTATTAAAAAAAAATTAAAAACAAACCAATCACGAATTGTCACGTGTTAGTGGAATTCACAACCAGTGCAAGAAACCTTTAAGAATCAGTTCTTCGTTCATAATTTTTGTAACTGATTTTTATATTGTTCATGGGATCCATATAATAAAAATTTCCTAAGAAACCCACAAAAAAACCCTAATAATCATGTTCTTAATACACATATATATATATATATATATATATATATTATGTACATATATAATTGTAGGTTAAGGACTTTACGGAAAACGAAACAGATCCACAATTATATACACATATACAATATATATATACACATATATGTGTATTAAGAATCGACCACAAGAAACTATGCAATAATATTGTCTTTATGTCCCATATACTTTGTCCGTTGAAAAATATCACTTCATATTTTCTACAGACTAAAAATAACTAAACTACAATTATATTATCATTAATTATATTTATTGATTAATAGTATTTGAAAGAAAACAAAATTATTTATACAATTACTGTAACTTTAGTGTAAGTATAAATTATATTTTTATCAAAATGTTTGTAATAAAATAGGAGATTATACTTTTTGTAAAACAGAAAAAGTAGTGTTTCAAAAAAATATCAATTATTTTTATTCATATCACAAATTCAACAAATCTGTGGTTATCAAATAGAAAATATAATTTAACGGTCATGTGCTCTTGTGTCATCATCGAAGTTCAATTTTTTATTTAGAAAGTATAGTAGTATTAATTTGAAATATTAAATATTATCTTCCTGATTTACTAATTATTTAGTACTTAAGTGATTGAGTTGTTTCTTTTTTTTTTTGTCAATAGATTGATTGCGTTGTTTCTATATTGCAATAATATGATGAAAAATGAAGTTGAAAGATTCACTGCCTTTGCCTTTAGAGAGGACAGTGTAGGCGTTACCGTCCCGTTGCTGGTCCCAAACACCTCCGGTGGAAAAAGTAGTTTCCATATTTGTCGATAAACGACAAATAAAGAAGATAAACTATTACGGCAATTTTGAAATTACAGTTGATTTTGTCGTTTAGGTATATGACCAAAGTTTTCAGTGTTCTGATTATCATAATAACTATTAGTCCATTACACATTTAATGGGTCTATAGCGTTATTTGTTGACTTATGACCTATTAGTATATCTACTTGCTCCATTGTTACGTGATTGTTATTTACAAGTTTCGTTAAGTATTTGAGGTGTTAAGATGTTGCCACGTGTATGTTTCATTTCATCAGAGTACGATATATTTCGAACCAAGATAACAACTTTTGAACAATAGTTAATTATCATCTTTTGTCATAAAACAATAAAATACTATATATTGGTTATATTTTCCAGTTTTGAATTTGATAAAAAGAAAAAGGCTAAGGAAACTTTTTAAAGCAAATATCCATCAAAAATTAGTGTCTGACTTTACAAATTTACTCGAGTTTTAAACTAAAAGCATTATTTTAGGCGTGACAAGGTCCCTCAAGATTTCAGAAATACTATCTAGCCAACTTTGAGATCCATTTACTACAAATAAAAAGCTTCAGGCCCCATCTAGTAAAACAATTAAAAGGACATCCAAGAGTTTACTCTTTTCTTTTCTCTAGATAGAGTAACTAACTATATAACAGAATTAAGAGAATTTGCACTCTATATACAAACTAAACCCCTAAATTAACTATCTATCCTCTTTCTCTCTTATATTTTCTCCCCTCCCTCACTATTTTTTTCCACTAAAGCCATGGCAAATCTCTAATATTGAGTTTCTTTTGGTATATTAAGCAAATTTGCTCTAGAATTAATTGTTATTACGATAATACTCTATTTTACAATAAAAATAGAGTGATAGCAAAAAATAAATAAAATATTCTATATATGATGAACTTATTTGCACTCTATTATAAAGTAGAGAATAGAGTATAACTGAAACATAGTTTACATTAAACTCGAACTTAGAATAAAAAATAAAGTAGGATTGGAGATGTTTTTATTGAGTTTTATTAGAATACTAGATATGAATCTGTGCATTACACAAATTTTAATTTGATAGTTTAATTTCACAAAAGCATGAAATGAAAGAAAAATATTTTTTGTTGTAGTTTTATAACTTTTTGTATATTATGTGTGAAATTTATTTTAGAAATCAAAATTTGTTTCTACATAAGTTCATATAATTTATATTTTAATAAATATGATACCATGCAAGTCGCCTTTGTCTAGCTTTATATAAAAAATATAGACTTGAACATCTTAACCAAACCTAATCTAAAACATAAAATCAGAATAAAAGACAAAAATAATTAGAAAATTTAATCAATCCAATAGAATCAATAACAATACTCTACATTTTTATATGCTTTAATGTTTGTATTAATTCAAAATGTTATTCTTCTTGTTCAAACATATATTAGGGTTTAGTTTCTTTTAATTTTCGAAATTGTATATAGTTTAGATTCTTCTAGTCAAAAATATATGTGTATAATGAAGACCATGTTTTAAATTTTAATTGTAGGAATAAGAAAACATAATTATTAGTTAAAAATTTGCGGTAGTTAATCTTAAAATAGATTTTAGTACCTTTTGTAATAGGGATGAAAAACATACCATCTTGAAGGCCACTAAGAAATTCTCGTAATTTCATTTTAAATATATATTATTTAAAATCATATATATCATTTGAAAGTTTTTTTTAAGTTTTTTTTTTTTTTATAAAAGCATTCAGTTTTATCTACTTTAAAATTGCAGTCATAGTAATTATTTTTTCAAGAAGAGAATGATGCATATTACCCTAAAATGTATATATACATTTATAAAAATAAATTATTTTTAAATATAAAAATATATATCATTCTTCTAAAATAAAATTAATTAAAGAAATTAACAATCACATTCGGTGCAAATTGCAGATTATTACTATATATCTATTTAAGTATAATGGTTTCCTACTCTTATGTATTATGAATGCGTCTACGGACTAAGCTTATATAATATAGTAGGTACAGACCCGTGTGTTTCACGAATTCAATTGATGTTTTAGATTTATGAAAAACATAAAAATGAGAAAGATATTTTGCAATTGTTGGATTTTTTGCATATATTACGTGTAACTTATCTTATGAATAAAAAATATTTTTCCACATAAATTTTGGTGGGTATTTATATTTCAAGAATATTTTTTTTGTTGGCTATCTTTCAGTAATCATAGTGCAAAAACAATTATTAGCAATTTTAAATTTAGAATATAGAAAAAATCTAAACCCAAAAATTTAAATTAAATCCAACCTTGGAAAAATATGATTTAGAATAAAATATAATATAATAAATTAGAAAGTTGAATTAAGGTAATCAAATCGGTGACAATATACGCATTTTATAGAATTTCTCTATCTTAAAAGAAAATATAGTGAATAAATAACATCTCTATATTTAGAGACAAAATATGATTACTCCATATTTCTATGAAAATCAAAATCTCTATTGCAAAATCATACAATTAAGTAAATCTACCTTTATAATACAACTTCACTGTTTCAAAAGAAAATATACTAATGAATCTATAGGTGAATTGAAAATTATCTTATTTGTTTAACTAAGGGAAAATATTGGATCAACATTTTTATCATCTAATCTATAGGTAATAAAACAATTAATACATTATGCATTTCAATACTACTGTAATTCTTGTAGCCACAAACATGTATGTTGTGAAGACCATGTATTTTGATTCCTTATTGTCTAAATAAGTATTTATGAATATAACTTATTAATGTTTTATAGCGACCAAAGCTATAACAAATAATAAATTGTATTAGTGTATATTGTAATAGAGTTGAAATCACGATCATTAAGAAGTTATTATAACTTCATTTCTAATATATAAATTTCAATATAGATATATATTGGATTCTCATTTTTCTTTATAATCTTTTCACTCTAGATTCATATTTACAGTAATAACATTTTCAAGAAAAAGAAATATGTATCTAACCTAAATTATACTTTTTTGCATACAAAAAAATTAGTAACATAATTATAAATCTATATATATATAATATTTTTAATAATTGAATGAAATAAAATAAATTCCTATTCATTATTTATTATTTTCAAAATAGTTTGCTTCTCACTTTTTAGTAACAATATAAACATTCTTTTATTAAACTGGTTCAGTTTAAACAATTTTTTGAATTCATTGTTTCTTTATGCTACATATCCATTATAACAACTTAAACTAAAAATGAAGTATAAAAAAAATTGCATAGTTAAATTCAGAAAATTTAATAAAATAATGTAGGAAATTAGATTTTTTTACCAAATACATATAAAGATCAGTTACAAAGAGACAATAATAATAATAATAATAATAATAATAATAATAATAATAATAATAATAATAATAATAATAATAATAATAATAATAAAAGAATTTAATGGTCAAACACCTAAAAAATTATTAGATATATGTTTGATTTTCGTATGGCCAAACATATATAAAACTCAAATATGAAAATATCCTAATTTTCTTATGATTATTCATGAAGAATATGACAACACTAAAAACGCTAGCAGACAATTATAATACGAAGAATTGTAATAATTTTTTAAGGTATATTAAGGGAATAAAAAGATAGACATCTATTGATATTAAAATAATAGAAAATAAGAAAAATAAAATATTCATATATTATTAATTTAAAATTGTCGCTTATTTTTCTAAACTTTTTGCTTATTTTTCTAAAATTGTCGCTTATTAATAATTTCATGTTTATAAGGAAAATCACTATTGTATATTTATAAGAAAAATTAATGCCTACTGACTTTGTAATTATTTTCAACTCATATATTTTATTTTAACTTGAAAATAAGGTTCGTTAAAAAGGACTAATACCATAAAATAAATTTATGAATTTTATAATTATAATTAAACCAAATTTTATTTAACCTTGCAAATAAGATTCTGGACAAATTACAATTAATATAAATTATATGAAGTCTTTTTAAAATTTTAGACTTTTAGTATTTTTTAAACAGAAAAAATAATATTAAATATTTATAACAAGAATGGTTTTCTAATATTTTAATTTGTAGGTAAATCATATTAATAACTTTTAGTATTTATTATTTTAAACCACGTTTAAAAAATACTATTGTTAAATAATTATTTAAATGGAAAAATATTTTTACAGTTTTTAAAAAAACTTATTAACAAAGAAAAAAAAACTTTTTTAGAGTTTCTGTTTATTTTTAAATTAAAATTAACTATTAAATTTATTATTTTTCAATTTTCTAAATTTTAATATATTTTTAACAGAAAATATTACTACATACTTTCAAGAGAAATATTTGGTAAATATTTACAAATGTGATCAAATTTCTATTCAAATAATGTATAGTATTTTATAACTACCTTACACCCATATAATAAAAAAATAATTATTTATATGGAAGTATAATGTTTTACAGTTTTTTGCTTAAGATTGTTTTTTTTTTAAAAAGGAAAATTAACTTTTAAATTATTTTAGTCAATTTTTTTTCTTTAAAGTGTTTAACACATGACATAATCTTAAATATATAATTTTCATGTGTCTTGATCGTATTAATTAACAAATTTGAAAACCAATCTTTATATAATAAGAAAGTTTTTTGTTTAAGATTTTTTTTTTAAAAAAAAAGAAAATTAATTTTAATTTCTTTTAGTTATTTTTTAAAAAAACTATTATTTTACACATATCATATAATCTTAATATATAATCGCCATATGTTCGTGATCATATTAATTAGCAACTTGGAAAACCAAGCTTTATATAATGACATGTGTCAAAAATATAATACAAATCTCATTTGCTTAGGATTTACATAAGGAAAATTATTATTACAAAAAAAAAGTTTCTTATGGTTTCTTTTTATGATTTTAGAAAAGGAAGATTACTTTTGACCAAAAAAAAAAAAAAAAAGGAAGATTACTATACACCATTTTTACAATTCTATTTTGATTAGGATTTAAAATAAATTATTAGTAAATAGTTATTTCAGTAAATATCAAATGTTTTTTTTTAAAGTGGAATTTTTCCAATTCGTTTTTAATATCTTTACATATTTTAAATTTATTTTTGAAAGTTAAACTGACTTTAGTATTATGTTTATCATCAACTTCCTAAAAAGAAAAACTATGAACTAAATTATATAATTATCTTTTTCAGGATTCAAAAAGAAATATAATAAATATTCTCTTTTGGTATTAAAAAAGGAAATTAAAATTTTAGATTATTTTATATTCTTTTGGTTAATGTTTTTTTTTTAAATGAAAAACTGTTATTTAATACATGCCATGATCTTAAATATATAATAGTAATGTGTCATGATCATGGTAATTAGCAACTTTAAAAAACTAAGTTTTTAATTACCTTAAACCCATATTTTAAAAAAGAAGAGATAAATGAAGTAGAGGAATGGGAATAAGGAAGTAGTGAGGAAAGACATATAGCACAGATATCCTTAAATGTCGTAATAGGAGGCACTGACTATACAATTATGAGAAAAGAGGAATGCAAGGAAAGATATGTTATATATTCTCTCAAATTCAGGCTTTACTCACAACTTCATAGACATGAAGATTGAAGAGATATTGAGCTTTATCAAGTGGAAGTAAGAGAAGATAGTAAGACTACAGGAAGAAAACAAGTGGAAGTACGTAGGAGAAGATTGGTGTGTGTGAGAAATTTAATAATCTGCGATGGGATTTCTTGAATGTCACGACATAATATTGGGAGTTCAGTGGTAAGTCACTTGGGATTTTAAGGAGCTGGATATGTCACTCAAATGGCATAACAAGAAGGTAATGTTACATGTAATTAAGTATGGCTCGGTGAGAGAAGTGGAAGCCAAAAGATTGGAGAATACGGAGGAGGAGGATATGAAACTTCACATGATCGAAAAAGCGTATATAAAGCTATGGAACTTGAAAAAAGAAGAGCTGAAAGTTAAAGAAGAAAGTAGAGAAATAGAGTTGCAGCCTGCAGGAGTTAACAAAGGAGTTTGGCAAGATATTTGAGGAACCAATTCAATTACCACCTCTCAAAGAGCATCTTATGCGTTGATGGAGGTGCTAATACTGTGAATCAAAGACTATAGATACACTATTTATCATAAAAAGAGATAGACAAAATGGTACTAGAAATACTCAAGGCGGGGACAGTGCGGCCTAGTTTGAGTCTGTATCGTAGTACTGGTCAAGAAAAAGGATACCACATGGCGATTCTATATAGATTGCATCGAACTCAATGGTATGACTATCAAGGGTATATCCATTCCTTTGATCTAAGATTTAATGGATGAGTTAGGAGGATCAAGAGTGTATTGAAAAATAAACTTGAGAGGGATTTCGGGTATTCGGATCGGTTCCGGAATAATGGATGAGTTAGGAGGATCAAGAGTGTATTGAAAAATAAACTTGAGAGGGATTTCGGGTATTCGGATCGGTTCCGGATAGGATCCGTTTGGTTCCGGATAAATCGGTTATTTAAAAAATATATCCAATGAGTACTTGGTCGACTTTGGATCGGTTCTGTCAAGTTTTGGATCGGTTCGGTTATCAATACTATTAAAACAATAGAAAATTTTAGCTACTTGCAAGTAGTGTAGGTTGAACTATTACATTTAGTTAATTTAATGTTATGTTAAATACAACAAACTTAGTTATTATTAAATTAACACATAATCTTAATATATTATTTAAATATATTCAAAATAAGATATCAAAAAGATATTCTAAACCACTTTTTCAGATTACATTTTAACAATATCTTTAATATATTTTTATTAAAAATAAATATTTCTTGTTTTAATATTATTTTAATAATAAAAATGTAAAATAATATTAAATTCAATAACAAATGAATATTAACTCATTTTGATTTATAGAATAAAAATAACCTTCTATAATATTTATATATAACTATTTCATATTTGTAATTAAACATTACACGAAATATAATTATAAAATAACTTAATATATTTTATTAATTATAAACTAAATGAATTACTTTTACAGAGTAACATATATTTATATAGTTTACAACATAGTTCAACTTATTAAAATAAAATACTGCCATAAGATATTTAGAATAAGAAATAATTTTATATTTTAATGTACATGTCTAAATTAAAATATTAAGATATAATGTAGTGTAAAATACAGTACTAAATTTAGTCGACATTAATATTATTTGATTAGATGGTATACAAAACTATATATTATGATTACAATTATAGTTTCTTGCAGATTATTTCATAAAAATGTAAACAATAAAAAATATATTCATATTATACCTTTAATTTTTTAAATATAATTAAAATTAATATGAGGCGGCGTTTTTTTGTCATCAACATAAACAGACTCATACTAACTCGGTAAACCAAGTTGGTAACTCTGCATCCACGTGAACGACAAATGACGATAGTATAATATTTATATAAATTTTAATTTAATTAATATACTTTAAGAAAAAAAATTCTTTATAAAAGTACATATATATATATATATATATATATATATATATATATATTTCTTCTTTTTCCAAGGTAGAGTATCCTCTAGATTTAGCTTTTTGTAAAATCTGAACATCAGTAATATGATATTAGCATTCTTAAAAACAAAAACAAAATTATATATATATATATGTATAATTTATATTTTGGGTAAATAAATTTTTGAACAAAAGTTTCTAAACCATCTAAATGAGGTTTTAAGTTGGAAGTGAACATTAAGTATCCATTAGGATACGGGTTGGGTATTTTGAATTTTGGTTCTAATTTATATCATCCTAGATCTCATTGTGCTAAATTTGTAAATATGGATTGAGGTTTAGATATAACACATTGGTTTTGATTCTAATTTGTATCACATCCTAAAATCATAAAGTATTCATATATCGTTAAAATGCAGTTTATACATGGTCGGTCCGGATATAACCAAAGTTTAATCCAAAATTTTAAAGCAAAACATAAGAAATAAATAAATATTTATATAGACGCAGATATTTAGGGTATTTTTAAAAATTTAAAAATTTATTTTTAGATATCGATGGAAAATAAATATAGATACGGATTATATATTTATGTTTCAAAAATATTTATATTTGTGATCAATTTGAACATTCAGATCGGTTTTTCAAATTGTTACAGATTTTTTCGGGTTGTTGGTTTGGATTGGCTAATAACATTTTGGTTTTGATATGTTATGTACCACTACCACCCTACAAGATCTCTTATGATATTTTTTATATTTCAGATCGGGTATGAATAAAAAATTTTAGTTTGGGGTTCGGCTTGAACTTCGGGTTATGGATTTTATACTCAAGCCTATTTTAACTAAAGAGAAAAGACTATTATATATTGATTTCACCGTAAATTTATCCCGCGCTTTTAAAACACAGATCACAATCTATTACAACATTAAACCCAAAATATTTTGTTTTACTTATTTTTCTATTTTTTATTTTATTTTTTAAGGGAAAATAAATATAACTTGTATATGTATTAACAATACGTAGGTCATTACAACAATGTTGTAGTCTAGTTGTACTGAACTTGCTATTTCGCTCTGACCAGCTCGGGTTTGATGCCCAGAAGATGCAATCATTCATTTTTTTACATAGAATTCGGTTTCAAACGGGTACCCATTCGATGGTCCAATACCCGGTAAAAACCGAACCTGACCCAATACCCTTGGTTATTTACAAAATTATCCATTAGGTAAAATCGTGTATACCGAAACTGAACCGAACCGAACTGGTCCATATCGGGTCGGATCCGGTTCGGGTATTTGGTTCCCGGTTAAAAGTCCCAGTGTTACTTATCACCAAAGGCGTATAGCACAAGACATACACAAACACACCAAGGGTATGCGTCGATCACTTCCTCTAGATATCAACTCTGTCTTCTCTTCATTTGCTCAGCTATAAATGAGCTCTGGTAAGGCCTGGTGATTTGTTTAAACAACCCTAGCGTGGATATTATATATTGACAATTGGGAAGATCAAAACGGTTTTGGGATGTCCCGTTAATTTGAATATCTGGCTTCGGAATCGAATCAGAGATGCCGAAACTTCATGATGATAACTCACCTTCTGGCGAGGGGAATCAGGTGGAGGATAAGCATAAGGAGATTGTCGGAATGGATGGTAGTCAAATGAGTTGCGGTGTTGAAGTCAAGCAATCTCTTACCAAATCATCTGCAACCTATTATTCTCGCTTCCACGAGTAATTCTAGCTTGTTCTTTTCTTCATGTCATATCATATCTCTCTGTCTTCGTCTGAGTTTTGTGTGTGTCTTTTCTTTAGGCTCATTGACGAGATGGAAAACCATCAATCATCTCTTCGTATCTCGTAAGAGTAACTGTTGCCTCATATCTATGTGGTACTAGTCTTTAGTTAATGCATGCTCTAATATTCCTGAGTTTGTTTTTTTTTCTTTTTCTTTTGTTTGCTTTTTGGTTTTATCTCTTCTGGACCCAAGCGATCCCTTGCGCATGTATCCAAGGTACAAAATATCTCATGGTTTTCGTTTTCTTAACTACTTCCACGAAGAAACTAGCATTAATTAATTAATAAAAGTTGTCTCTGTGTAACTTTGATTGAGACCTGCTAAATATCAATTGGTCGCACTTTGGATCTCTGTAGGCTTGTACCAGAAAGAGATGAAGCCAAGGAGACGGAAGCATCTTTTCCCCAAGCTTGGTCAATGATCGATTTTTCAAAATTTAAGGCTAACCTCGACGAAGCTGAGGTAAGTTCATGCCATGTTCAATTCATTCTGATTCAATTCTTCTTTTTTTTTACTTAAAAGTTTTTCTTTTCTATGTTTGGTTGTTTGTAAATTAGAATATGTTTTTCAAGAGGTCGGCGCTTGGGCAGTAAAATTAATCCATTACTTTGTGAGTGCTTTTTCCGGAGTATCTTTTGCGTGGGAGGATATATCAAAGGACCCTCTTTCGTCCACGCTGGATGTCCGTGGCAACATTTTCTTTTTGTAACTTTTTTTTTTTCCTAATCAAAAGTCTTATTAGCTTAGGATTTGTGAAGCTGAATGATTTATTTTCTTATAAACAGGTATCTGTTTGTCCTGAATACGATAATTTAGTCGATTGGATAGTCAACCATGGTCCAACTATAAGTCTACTCTGTGGCTTTACAGTGTGGGATTTTGGTCATATTCTCTATTCTTTGTTTCACTATCGTTGGAAAATGGGTCACTCACCTACTCATCTATCTGACGTACGTGATTTTTCCAAAACTCTTCTCAAATTTTGAGTTACCTTTGTTTTACCTCCTAACTCCATTCTCTTTGTTATTATATGATTAGGTGTCGATATTTCTTGCACTAGCATTGGTACTGCGTAGCCACCACTATGTTCTTCCTATGAAAATTCGGGCTCTGGATGAGATTAATCTTTGGTATCAAAAAAAAGGGCGCCGTGACTTGTCCGATTAAAGTTTGGATGGTACATCAGGTTGGTTGGTTCGTTTGTGTGTCTGATCTAGGACAAAGAGTGTTTGTTTTCTGTGTTGTGTATTCTGAAAGTTATCCAACGTGGACAGGTTTCCTTTGTTAATCAGCATGCAGCCTTGTATTCATGGGTTCGTTTCTTATTACCACAGTTACAAGTAGTCCCTCACTCAAGGGAATTCATCCTGCAGTTGGTTGAGAAGTAAGTGGCAGGAGGTTCTCTTTTATTTCTTTATATATTTAATATATTTATATTTCGTTTCTTATTACCATATAGACTTTTGAATTTCTGTGACATATTGTTGCAGAAAATCCTGTTTTAGACAAAGAAGCTACAGAAATTGCTATCTGGTCTCTAACCTAAAACGTTGATTGCTGGAAGAATCTCTGCAGTCAGGAAAATCCAAAAGCCAGTGTTGTTCTTCTTAAAGCGCTTGTAGAGAAATGGAATGTGCATTCCCTCGAACTATTATCAGTGAAACTAATCATCCGAGAGACGGTCACTTGGTCTTTGAAAATAGCTAGAGAAGGTATTTGTATCCTTGATACCGGTTGTGTTCCAGGAAATCTTGTTTTACTAAGCCAAGCGTCAGTAGTCGCTATTTGGTCTCTGAATGAAATCGTGGATTGCTGCTGCAACCGATGGGACGATCTCTATATCATGATTCTACAAGATAGTGCTACTCTTCTTAACAATCTAGTAAAAAAAATTGTAACATCCCGGTTTGTGGTATTTGGAAAAGGCTTAAGAAAATTGATTTAGCTATCTATATCACCAAAGTGCACTTAACTTTTCGGGAGCACATCCAGAGAGAACTCCAGAGTTAAGCGTGCTTCAGCTGTAGTAGTCAAAGGATGGGTGACCTATCGGGAAGTGATTTGTGATACCGTGTAAGTGAGGCCAAAGCACGGGGAAAGGTCATGTGGTGATTGCAGGGTCAGTAAACATGACTCTACAGCCTTGGAAAATTAACGGACCGAACGTTGGAACGGGATGGGACCCACGGGCCGAGAGAGCGGGCGTGGGTTGCCCATTAGCTGTGGGCGGTCGGGGCGTTACAAGTGGTATCAGAGCCGAACCCCGACGAGTGTGGAGTCAGTGAGGGCTCACACTAACAGGGGTAACGATCTTGGGGCGCAACAGGGACGTTGCGTTCTTTGAGTGGGGGTGAATTGTAACATCCCGGTTTGTGGTATTTGGAAAAGGCGTAAGAAAATTGATTTGGCTACCTATATCAGCTAAGTGCACTTACCTTTTCGGGAGCACATCCAGAGAGAACTCCAGAGTTAAGCGTGCTTGAGCTGGAGTAGTCAAAGGATGGGTGACCTATCGGGAAGTGAGTTGCGATACCGTGTAAGTGAGGCCAAAGCACGGGGAAAGGTCATGTGGTGATTGCAGGGTCAGTAAACATGACTCTACAGCCTTGGAAAATTAACGGACTGACCATTGGAACGGGATGGGGCCCACGGGCCGGGAGAGCGGGCGTGGGTGGCCCATTAGCTGTGGGAGGTCGGGGCGTTACAAGTGTTGCGGCGAGAAGTCAAAGTCCTTAGCGCTAACCCTAGCTTGCCTTGGAGATCAAGTTATCTCGTTCTATTTTCCGGTTCTTCTAGTCTCTGATATTGGCTAAGGTGAGGGCTATTCCTTAAATCCCGAACTAGTTTAGTACTACTATTATGAAAAGTTTAGTTTCGAAACATGTTCCGTCTCTATGAACCGAGTCTGTTTGAGTCTTGTTTGTTTATTTATTATTATTGATTGATAAACCGGAAATAGATTAATAGAGGATTCAACGGTTGTGTGACATGATTGATGTTAAGAATTGTCTATATGTATATGTATATATATAAGTCCATGTGTGAGAGATTGCGACTAGCTACGCCTTGTTTGAGGAGATTGCGGGGGCACATAGACGTCTGTGCTAGCGCCGCCTTGTGTGGAGATTGCGGGGTACAGAGACGTTTGTACTAGCGCGCCGTAGAGATTGCGGGGTAAGGAGTGGACTACCGTACTAGCGACGCTTGTAGAGTTATATATGTATATCCCTATGAGGAGATTGCGGGGTGCAGAGATTAGCTATGTACTATCATCGTATTGATTGTTGTTGTATGGTGCTCTAGGCATATGTTTGTTCTGTGAGGTGTAATAGACACCGTGTTTGTCTCATGCTAGAGCTAGACCTACATAGTGGTAGTGCTATGTACTGAGTCAGTGGTTTGTGGTTTAGCATCCCATACCTCACTGAGTGACTCCCCTGTTACTCACTCCTCTTTCTTTCCCCATTTCAGGTGATACTGACGATCAGGAGTGATCATTTCGGATTGGTGCTTTTGGGAGTTTTTATTTATCTATTTTCAGACTTATGTTTTAATCGATATTTGAGATTTAATATGTTATTTGGATTTATGGAGTTTGGAGATGATTTATGCGATTCAATAAATGGAGATTTCAGACATTTTATTTATTTTATTATTTTGGAAAATGCGGGCGTTACAAGTGGTATCAGAGCCGAACCCCGACGAGTGTGGAGTCAGTGAGGGCTCACACTAACAGGGGTAACGATCTTGAGGCGCAACAGGGACGTTGCGTTCTTTGAGTGGGGGTGAATTGTAACATCCCGGTTTGTGGTATTTGGAAAAGACTTAAGAAAATTGATTTGGCTACCTATATCAGCAAAGTGCACTTACCTTTTCGGGAGCACATCCAGAGAGAACTCCAGAGTTAAGCGTGCTTGAGCTGGAGTAGTCAAAGGATGGGTGACCTATCGGGAAGTGAGTTGCGATACCGTGTAAGTGAGGCCAAAGCACGGGGAAAGGTCATGTGGTGATTGCAGGGTCAATAAACATGACTCTACAGCCTTGGAAAATTAACGGACCGACCGTTGGAACGGGATGGGGCCCACGGGCCGGGAGAGCGGGCGTGGGTGGCCCATTAGCTGTGGGCGGTCGGGGCGTTACAAAAATACGAGGATCTTTCATCATCATCATTACGGAGTGGTACTACTCTTGGTGATGGTTGATGGTGTACCATAAAGGGAGGTACCACTCCGTAATGACGTTTCTGATTTGGAAACTCGCGATTCAGCTTGTAAACACGAAAGAATGACTATTTACCATTTGATGTCAGTGATTACATGTTTATTAACATATATTTTAATGTCGACTAGATCTCGACCCGCACGACCGTGCGGTATTTTAATACAAACTAATTTAAATTATATAAGAAAATCTATCAATAAATAAATATAATTTGATGCTTTATTCTATCTGATTTTATAATAATATTTATGTGGTTTATAATATTATTAATATAAAATTTGTATTTTGTAACAAATTTTTAAGAACATTATTATGTAACATTACTAATTTACATATTTTTTTTATTTCTAAATTTTAATATATGTAAAAAGTAAATTAAGTTGGACCTACTTTGGGATAGTGTTAAAAGTATTTTACATAATTTTTAATTTTTGTTTATAAATTAAAATGAGTTAAAATTTTAATTATATTTTATGATAGTTAAAATTTTAATCAAATAACTTTCGAAATCATATCTTTAAAATATTCTAAAAGATTTTAAAAAGATTTTGTTATCATTTTCTTAAAGATATTTATTTGTATTTAAAATAAAAATTAAAGATATAAAAAAAATATTATAATGATGTTATGTAAAATTTTATAAAATTTCTAAGGATGATTCAAACTAAAAAAAAATCACACATGAAATGAGTCATGACTTCTATTTTAGTATAATAGATTTTTGATATTTGTTATTATCTTGGTATAATGATTTGATTTGCAATGAAGTCAACTCCACATTTTATTAAATGATAACAAGTGTTATTTTTCTAAATATTAATTAGAATTTTTATTAAATATACCAAAAATAACACTTAAGTTACTTGATTTTCTCTCTTAGTTAAATCAAATGAAAAATAAGTTTACATGTTAACTAATCATATATGTATATATGTGTATATATAAACGTTTCTATTTCTAATTTTTTGAAAATTAGGTTCCCACATTTCGAAACGTTTCGTTTCCACATATCCGTTTTCGATTCGAAGCAACCTAGCTCAAGACTCTCTTTTCTCGTTTAAATATCTGAGAGGATAAACTGTGTGACGTTTTAAATAAAATTGCATGTTATTTTAAAAAAATTTAAATGACAAAGCGTTGAACATAACTTGATCCTAAAAGTAACTTCTTATTGGACCAGTGACCCTCTACCCATGCCCATGACCATGCCCACGCCACCGCCCATGCGTGGGGCCAAGCCATCTCTCATTTGTTGATGTCCGATGTGGGATAAACATCACTTCTTCTTCATTTATTTGACAATTTTTTGGGCTGTGTCCATGTCTTTTTTTGTTCACAATATAATGAAAGCCCATTGGCTTTTAGTTGATCCAACAACAGTACCTTCTTGATCATCCTTGTCTTTGCTTATGTTCAATAACCATACTAAACAATCTTAGACTTCAAATTTTCAACCTCTATAACTCTTGAGTTTCCCAAAACCACTAATGATACAAATATAAATACATATCTTCCAGAGACTGAAAGGTCACTTCAAGCAACAACACAATCGACGCAATTAGATTGATCCCCGAGTAAAATCTTTTACATGAGGATATAAAGTTTGAAAAATCTTTTACACGAGGATACAAAGTTTGAAGCCCTTTGGCTATTGAGCTTGATAGCAAATCTCATTAAATAGACCAAAGAAGTAGGCTCATACAGATTGATTTGAGTCCCAAATCTTCACTATATCCATCTTATGCCGAAACATATGAATTATAAGGACGAAACATGCCGGAAGTGTATTAACCTGATCGGATATTTCAAATTACGTATTTTGAATGTGTTAAGTCGTTTGAGTTTGGAAATCAATTTAGCAGATGACAAAAAAAAAAAGATGTTACATTGTTGTTGAGCTTCGTCCAAGCTCATGTCCAACTCTTAAGTGAATGATTAGTACAATATTGTCCACTTTTAGTCTGAAGGTAAAAAATCCGTATGAATTTGGTTTTGGATCCTTCCCAAAAGATCTTGTACTAATGAGAGTTGGACATCTCTTTATATACTAGGCATTGTACTAGTTGTTAGACTAAAAACGTTTTCATGTTTATAGATTCACTTTGCAATATTTGTTTTAAATCTATATAGGAAAAAGACAGTATGTTGAATGAAAAAGCAGATGTGAACGACTGGACTCTTGAGATATCACTCTTTTTAACTTAATCGTTGTAATCCGCGTCAAAAAGGCCAGTCCTCTACTTTTACTATACTTTATTAATAACATATAGCACTTTTCTTTTCTTTTTTTTGGACAAAATTAATAACATATAGCTAAAATATCTAAATTACATTACTAAATAAGCATGGTGTTTGGCTTCTGGTCCTAATTTAGTTTTTTCTTTTCACTTTTGACATTATTACTACTTAGTGACATGTAGTGTTCTAATTCCGTAATGATTTCAAGAAGTGACTACATTGCCATACATAGAAGGAGAATAGAAGAAGATGAGATTTTTGAAAAGGAAATGTCTTTAAAAATGTCAATTCCACTATATAGTGTTTCTCCATTGTAACTATCTGCAAGTGAACTAGGAGAGAGAGACAGAGAGGAAAAGGAAGTATGAGTGAGTGGTGTAATTAATTAGTTTATGTTTACTGTAACGGCTAGTCATACTTTGTGGCCTGAGCCAAAATAGAAAGGACTAGGAAGCGAGGGAAACATGACCAACGGCTATAAAACAATTTCGTCAGTTTTAAACTTTAATGATTTAATTTAACTAAAATGTCTTAAGAGCGAGACGTTGGACTGTACACACCGTTTGGTTGCCCAGATAATAATTACTCCAATCTCACAATTTTGTTCAGTTCAGACAACACCACAAAAGGAAGATTCTACGGTCAAATCTTGACACTTTCGGCCACACACACGCTGCAGAGTTATGTTAATACACAAATTATCCACACAAACGAACAACTGCAATGCCCTCCTCCACATTATTTTCAACATGTTACGAACCTGAGAAGGATAAAAGTAGAATTACAATCATAATAGAGGAGGTATCATTGTAGAGATCATTATGTACATAAATGCAAAGAAACTTTTATGGAATGGAGTGCGTGTGTCTACTATAAATCCATACATTTCGACAGTCCACAAAGTAGTCTGCAAAATATTCGTATGAATAAAAATACACAACAGTTGTGTTCCTGCAACCTTTGTGTAACATTCAGCCATCATTTTTTTACTAAAAACTTTACTAATCCGGAGAAACCCCCAACTCTAGCTTAGCCCCTCAAACAATGTAACTCCAAAAACTAACTCAAAATACTACTTACTAGACACAAAAATAGATTGTCGTCAACGCCATGAGGAAACAGAGAGGAGAGGCACATTGTTCCAAGCCAAGGAGATGAAACCTGGCTCTGATTCAACAAGTGAATACAATGTACTGTAATGGTAATTCCATAGAAGCAGGTTGGCTTGACTAACCGCGTAATTGCTCGGTTTAACCGGCTCGAACCCGGCTTTCTCCATCAACACTCTCCATTGCTCTTTCTCTTCCATCCTCCCTGACCCGGTTCCCGGTTTATTATTATTACCGGGTCCGACCAAATCCGATATTCTCCGACCGAACAGAACTCTCTCCACTCTCAGTCTTTCCATCGAGCCTCGCTCCAAACTCGGCTCCAGTGATTCAAAAACCGCAGAATAGAACCGGAGAGCGTTCTTAACCCGGTCCGCGAATCCAACCCGGTTCAAACTCACCTCGTATTCACCAAGCGTCACAATCCTCGGGTTTAACGATCTAGCGAGCCTGAGAGCAGTATCAACGGCCATCGCCGTTTCATCAAGAAGCTTGTAAAGCTCAAGCATGAAATTCACAACGAGAACCTCATCCGGGTCAACCCGTAAACTAGACCGGTTCAGCAACCGGATCGGAGTAAGAACCGGAACAAACTCGAAATTCAAATCCAAAAGATTCGCCAAATCACGTAACCGGTTTCCCGTAGCGACCAGAGACGGTCCCGGAGCTTCACCAAGACACGGGGCGGGTATACCCGAGATCCGGACCCGGTCGGGTTTTCCGGAAGCTCGGGTGGCCAGATCTTGCAAAAGAGCAGCCCACTGGATACCTTGAAAGATCCCGAAGTCGACGATGTGTATGTTTCTTGATTCTTGAGTTGCTTCAAGAATCGCTTGGTTCGCCGTTAAGTGAGCGAACTTTGAGTAAGGGCAAGCGTCGGTTAACGTTTTATACGAGAAGATGAAGTCCTCCAGCGACGGCGGCGCCGGAGAAAGTTTGTCGGAGAGAGCTTCGGCGAAGTAAAACCCGACTCGCTCCGTCGGGTTACCCGTTTCCGAGACGGATTCTCGGATCTTGATAAGCTTTTCCGCGGCTACGTCCGGTTCGGTATTTAATAACTGTGCACAGTCGTGGATAGCTTTCAAAACCGGCCGGTCTAAATCAAAGTCCGGTTCTTCCGTAGCGGTGGAAACCGGTGGGTTTGGGAGTGGAGGAGCTGAGTTTTTCTTATCTGAGAGAATGACTCGGTTAAGATCGGACGGTACACTGAGTCGACTCGGTAATTCCGAGAATGAATCGTGGCCGTGGATAGAAAAGTCTTGACTTGCATCTCCACCGTTGAGTAGAGTCTCCATCCACTCGTCTGAGTCGAACTCTCCGTCATGTGGAAACCTAAACCCCTTGGAAACGGTGGCGTTTTGATGCTCGAGGAGGGGAAAGTGAAAATCCGGGTCTCCGGTTAGCTGAAACGGGTCTGAAAGAGCATAACCTAGTGTTTGGTTAGGCCATGGATTGTGTTGTTCTTGTTGTTGCTGTTGTTGTTGTGATTGCTGTTGTTGCTTCTGTTTGATGAGCTGTTGAGCTATAGCCATTAAGTTTCCACTGTCAGTGCACTTGTAGTCCATACTCCGGTCACAAAGCTCGCCGGAAGAAGTCTTTGGGTATTGAGAGATTGAGAGAGAGGCGAGATTTTAGAGAGAGAGGGGAAATGAACAAAACCTTTGATTATTCTATTTCATTTTATTTCGTTTTCAACTTCTTCTTTTTTTTTGTCGGCCCAATTATATTGATAACTGCCCAATGGGTAAAAGTATAAGTGATAACGGGATTATAAAACAAGAAGCCCAAAAGGATTATTACAGATAAACGAAATAAAGGCCATGCGATTGGGATTGGGAATTTTACCGGCCTACGCGTTAAATATCGGTTGAATTCGTAGACACGTGTTACAAAGTGTGTCACTCATGCAGAGACAACAGTTCTTGGACGTCGTGGGTCAGCTCCAGGCCTCCAGCCTCCACCGTAGGTTTACTGCCGCCGTAGACTCCTCCACAATCTTTTTATCAATCCTTTTCATCATCAAGATAGTGAATATATGAACCAAATGCAGATGGGTATAGGAGCTCTTGAGCATTTGACGAACTGACTAAAATAGTTGTTGTAAATGTGTCCGCGAGTTTTGAATCCAATAATCCATGCCATATAATTCGATTCATTTTTTTCAATTATATGATTTTTTCTTTCTTTTTTTTTGAATATACTCGATTCATTTTTTCAGTTCTATTATTTTTTGCGAAATTATTTCAATTATTTCTATATTGAGCAGACGAAAATCTTTGATGGGAGTATTCTACAACAGACCTACTCAGCTGAACACGCTCTCCACGATAAAAACGAAACCCCACACCTCCACCTTAAAGCCCATGTTTGTTGATGTCCTCTCTTAGTGACTTGGACATCAAGCTATTTTCTTTCTAGTAACGTGTAAAAGCATCGAAATAGCTGGATTGGTCAATAAAAGGGTACGAAAGTCGAGTTTTAAGAGAGGGACTTTATTAAAAGAAAGATTTTTATTTTATTTTTGCTATTTGTGTTACTTTATATAAGAACACAGCCGTCTTTGGTGATACTATCTTTCCTGCATATAATTCGTTTCCTTTAAAACATCTGAAAATGTGAGAATACTAATGGATTGAGTAATAAAAAACCGAATCAGGTTTCTTGAATGATTGTTGTTTCTGAACGGTAGTAAACTAGGATCAAGCTTTATTTGTTAGAGCATTAGTGCAAAAGTGATAATCAGAAGAGATCAAATAAACATTTTTTTGTAGGGTTGAACTTGAAATGGAAATTAGGGCAAAGTGAAAAAGGGGAGAAAAGCGTAACTTTTGGTTAGTAAGTGAAAAATGAAAATAAGTGTAGAAATGGCAAAATGACACTTTTTTGGTGATGACTCAATACCACTCTTTGGTCATGCATACGAAACCCCACCGATGACTTGGAGGGAAAGAAAAGACAAACCAAACTCTTTCACCCTTACTACTGTCCCTTTCACACACCACTCTTTCTCTCTCTCTCTCCACTTGCAAATAGTTGCGATGGAGAAACACTAGAGAGTGCAATTGCCATTTTTAAAAGACAAGTCCTTTTCAAAAATCTCATCTTCTTCTATTCTCCTTCTATGTATGGCAATGTGGTCGCTTCTTGAAATCATTACGGAATTAGAACACTACATGTCACTAAGTAGTAATAATGTCAAAAGTGAAAAGAAAAAATCTAGATTAGGACCAGAGGCTAAACACCATGTTTATTTAGTAATGTAATTTAGATATTTTAGCTATAAATAAAGTATAGTAAAAGTAGAGGACTGGCCTTTTGACGCGGATACAACGATGAAATTAAAAGGTAGAAGTCTCAAGAGTCCAATAACGTTCCCACCTGCTTTTTCATTCACCATAGTCTTTCTCCTATATACAAGCTTTTAAACAAATATTTCAAAGTGAAGTCTATTAACATGAAAACATTTTTGGTCTAAGTACAGAACTTAGTAGAGATCAAGAACTAGGAACTCTTTTCTTATTGCTTTAAAAAATAACTCAAAAACTAAAGATTTCAATCTAAGCTTCTGTAAGATATGTCAAAACTTGACATCTTCTTATATATATTAATATATAGAACTTAATAATATTTCATAATCTTATTAGGTAACATATCTAAATCTATGACAAAAAGGGTAACATAACTAGATAACTCTAAACATCTTATCAGATCAGAAAAGAATCAGGTTTTTAGGTTTCTCATTTAAATCTCGTTTCGATCTCAGAGCAAAGCAATGGCGGCTACAAGTGAGAAACACAACACCATTCGACCCCAAAAAAAACTAGATAACTCTAAACATATTATAAATCCTAATTTACATGTCTTGGTAAGATTAAGTCTTTAACTTGCATCTCAAATTTCCTTCTCTTTCAAACTTAAACCAACACTAACAACTGGCTAAATTATTAAAGGGGAAGCTTTCACACCATTAAGTTAAGGTTCAAGCCTCAAATATACATATTATTGTAGATTATAAAATGATGTTTAACGACACTGATATATTGCGGTTCAAATATTACAACTCTGATATGCTATTGTCATAAATGATAGTTTATGAGAAACTGGAATATGCATTTGAAACACAATGTAAAATGTATAAGTCTCTTTTAACCCTTTTCTTGTTACTTTATTGATGTGGTCTTTTTTGGTATTGCTTAGTATTTTGGGTTATGTTAAGAGAATTTGTCATCGAGAGTCACTTTGTGACTTTTAATAACATGATAAATCACTTATTGCTACTAGTATACTTTTAAGTGGTTGTTTACTATTTTATCCCTAACTAAGTGTAACCATAACAAGTTTTTAGTTTCTCCTTTTTCCTTCTGTTTTCAATTTCTAAAAATTGTAAAACAAAAACACGTGAAAAATATATTTTTTCATCTTTGTCCCTCTACTTTTTTTTTTCGTTAGAAATCAAAGTC
Source organism: Eruca vesicaria subsp. sativa (assembly GCA_932364175.1). Taxonomy (NCBI): domain Eukaryota; kingdom Viridiplantae; phylum Streptophyta; class Magnoliopsida; order Brassicales; family Brassicaceae; genus Eruca; species Eruca vesicaria. The sequence goes on along the minus strand of CAKOAT010087377.1, from coordinate 118,399 downwards.
TAAAAAAAAATGGATGGTTTCACAATTATTTACATTATTCGCTTCTTCTCCACTGCAATAACACTACCGTAAACGCCGCCACGTCCATGTCTTCTTTTTTTTTTTTTTTTTTTTTTTTCACGTCCATGTCTTCATTAAACGCGAAAGCACTGCAACCAAGCTTCCTCTTCTGTTTCTTTCTCTTGACTCCTCCCGCCGCTACATGCTGAGATCGACACAAATCCTCCTTGGCTGGTCGACTGGTCGTCATGCTCGGCATCGGAACCGTAAGCTATGATCGAAGACTCTTCAGTCTCAGTATAGGGGATCGAGAAACCCAGTGGCCAATTTCCTATTTTTCACATTAGGTCTCTCATATTTATATGTCTTCTGTTTTGGCCCCAAAGTTTATAAATGTGCAAATTTAACCTTTTGAATTTGTACCAAAATAATATCCACATGAACACATGTGTTCATGTATAATTATTATAGGCATGATATCTTCATACATGTCATTTGATAAATTTATTAATATTGGTTACATGTATGATACTTTGTGTATTATATGTACATATCAGTTGTACACGAAATATTCACAACTATCCACATGTACAACGACTTACGTGTACAATGAATTACATATACAACATTTAACTTGTATATCTGATAAATTTGTTATATACATTTGTAAGTTACAATATTTTTACGGTAAAAATATTGTCCATATGTACATATATTTTTTACTATCAACATGTAAAATATTACACAAAAAAATATGTACACCAGTTCAATTATACATTGCACAAGTAATGATATCCAAATAATTCTGATCGTGTATTATATGTACATGATTAGTTGTACATGAAATATACACTATCCATATGTACAACGACTTACATGTACAACATTTAACTTGTACATCTGATAAAATTGTTATATACATTTGTAAGCTACATTATTTTCACAGTAAAAATAATGTCCATGTGTACATATATTTTTTACTGTCAACATATACAATATTTCACAAAAATACATGTACACTAGTTCAGTTGTACATTACATTGCACAAGTAATAATATCCAATAATTTGAATAATTTAGAATATCTTTTCTTAGTTAATTTAAATCATTTAAGTTTCATTTGAGTGTGTATATTGCATATATTTTTCCATATATATATAGTGTATATATTTGTCCATTTGCATTTCATAGGGTCAAGAATTCACAACTGAAAATTTGGGGCACAATCACGAGGATATTTATGCACAATGGAAAGTTTATGGGCTGAAGTGAAAACCTTCTAATATACTGAGGACGTTTCTTGAAATTATTAAGAGGTATAAAATGAAGAATCTAAAAGTCTGGGGCTGATTCGAAAGATTTGTTTTGTAAAGTGACAAGTTTGGGGCTGATTGTATACAACCAGAAGCTACGAGGACCAATTGTGCAAATAATTAAAAATCCACCATTGGAGGATCTTTCCAGCTTCTCGATCTGAATATGGCCGCGGCGGCGAGAAGCCACGACTCTAGATCTTCGGGACAGGCGGTCACGGCTCGAACTGAAGTTATGCCGGCGATATCTGAGCACAGCCGCAATTTTGTGATGAACTGAGGAAAGTACTATCGTTGGAGTGAACTCATCATGATTCTCGGTGGACGAAGGCTATCATTAAATCACCAGATTTCTTTAGATGAGTAAAATGTATGTGTTCAAGAGCTTCATTGAAAGTTTCGTGGTGTCCTCTAGCATTTTTGTGGAGATATTTTTAAAAACTGATTTATCATTTTGTGTTTTGGTAAAACATTACAGTGATCGAAGTAGTTTTAGTCTGCAGTTAGAATCAAACTAAAATAGTCAAAAATACTTAACTTTAAAGTGAGTTAAGTTAAGAAAAGTGTACAAGGAGCAAGAAGTGACCTATGTTATAATATATAAGTCAAAAAGTGACTTATGGTGTAATTATCTCTTATGTTAACTTATCCGGCTGCTGCATTTTCTTCGTCAACACTCGGTACAACAAATACTCCACCTATCGCTTTTTCTCCATATAGGGTCCTGCATATGGGCCCTACTAACGGCCCACCAACCGTCCTCGTTTACAAAATGAAACCAGTCTACTTGTTGTTTGGTTCCTTTAAGCATGTTCAATCCACTTAGTATTTTTGTTTTTTGTTTTTTCTTTTTTGTAACTTGGCTTCTGTTTTTTGTTTCTGTAAGTGGTTTTATTAAAAATATTAGCTTAAGCTTTAACTGTGGATGGATCTCTCCCCAAAGTATGTGAATCTTATACCAAGTCAGTGTTAACCGGTTAGGATAATCAATCCCAGTTCAAAATTTGTTTCATAAGAAACAGCTTTTCATAATAAAACTTGACCTTTGCGGCTTAAAAGCATTCGCTATTATAAAAAATTAACATTTACTTTTACTTTCTTGCTTATCAAATCTTTTACTTCTTTCTTTGTCAGTGTTTACCTTTACAGAAAAGTCATGCAGGTGACAAGTACCAGCAGACAGTTGTCTACGTGTCACGTTCATTCAGCAACGCCATTGATCAGATTCTTCGAACCTCAAATCAAACGGTGGAGATGACGTCACAGTCTTCAATACGTTACCAGATCGATGACGTTCATTCAGCAAGCCATGTTTTTGTGGACGCCAACTTATTTTTTTAGCTGGAGAAATGGTTTAACTCATTCAGAAATGAAATACAACATTATTTATTTGAGAAATTGATGATTACATGTTTCCAATTTTTTTTTTCTAATTTTATTAGTTATACTACATTTTCAAATCTTGATTAATAAACATTTAAAATCTTTATTTTTGTTTTTGATAGATTTATAAAGATTTCAACAAATCTAAAAATGTTTGATTTTTTGAGCATTCCAAAAAAAAACAAAAATTGTAATGCTATTGTATCTCCCAATAAATAAGAAATAAATCATTTATTTGTACAATTAAATAGCTATATATAAAAAGTGTGTTTCTTTGTAAATAAAATACCAAAGCAAATAAAAAATTAATAACATTTCTAACCCATTTAGAGTAAAAAAACTATAATTAATAATGTTTGGAGTTTCGTCTTTATTAGTTTCTAGGATTATAAATTTACAAAAAGCTTTTTTTTAAGATTTTTTTGTTTATTTTAAGATATATTTTCTCTAAAATAAAAAATGTCTGATTTTAATGTATATAAATTAATTAACTTTCTAAAGTTTGACTTTTGTATTAGTTTTATTTTTATTACTTGATATATATACACTAGATTTCATATAATTTAAATTTAGTTTTAAATAAATTTTTTACTAAATTAAGAAATCTACAAATAATTTTATTCTGTATGTAAAAAAAAAGAATATAATGATTGTTTGTACTTATACAAAATATATATACTTATAAATTATTAACTTATAATTCTAAGGAAACAATATATTTATTTCTATTTTTTAAAAATTATTCTTTTATTATTTTATCCTTGTGTTTCATATTTTAAATGCTGAAAATTATTAGTTTACAGTATTTATTTATTTGTTGAATATTAATTTATATAGTTTTTACAGTATATGTGTTTATAATAGTATTTATTTATTAACAGAGAGTATTCCATGACTTATAGAAAAGTTCAGTAAAATTTATAGTTTATAGATAGATTATTTCTTTAGTTATGCAAATATAATGTAAATATAGACTCATATATATAGATATCTAAAACAATGTGACTTAATTCTACTTAGTAAATATATCAAACATGAAATGTTGACGTTTCAATCCTTGTTCTTACCATTTAACCACAGGGTTTCAGACTCTATAATAGCATTTTGAAATAAATTTATTCAAACTCTTTTTTTTCCCTTCAAACTCATTTGTATTTTTCTTTAAAATATCGTTTTTCTTATAAATAGTAAAAGAAATAACATACTCTACTTTTATCCTATATACGTGAGGAACATTATTTAACTTCATCTATCTTAAAGAAAATTGTAAAATATATTAAAGATGATATTGGTTGTTTCTAAATTTACAAAAGAGTTTTGGGTTCAAGTCTGTAATCTACATAAATCAAAAGCTAAGCTACAATTTGTAAATTGCAATATTAGTTTTGTTTCGTATGTTAACTGATTACTAGATTATAACCCACCCGACTGGGCGGGTCTTTATTTTTATGGTATATATAAATATTTTAAAAAGTACAATCTAATGGTTCCAATTTTACTAAGTAATAGTATACTGTTTAAATATTGTATTTCATCATTATATTGGGCAACAGGGGTGTCAGTATAATATTGTGACCCGTTAATATTTTAGTAATAGTTTATAAGGTTTTTTTTTGCTAAATTTGGTACAAAGTTATATACACGAAACAATTTAGTCAAATTTTTAAGTTAATTTTTCAATGAAGAATTAGAAAGCAAGTATATCACTGTTAAAAACTTATAATAATAGTCAATATAAATTATATAAATAAAATATATATTATTTTTGATTTATTCTAAATAAATTTAAAACACGAGTATATATATGTAAAAATAATTTTCAGAAATAAAATAATATTAATGATAGAAAACCCAAAATCAATAATAATAATACTTTGGACCACATTAATCTTTAGTTTAATAAATAAAGTCCATTAGGTTTGTAGGTTATCATTATTTCCAATCACCATAATTTTAAATATTTCATATTCATGTTTCCAAACACTTAACTTTTTGTACTTCAGTTTTAATAGTATATATGTGATTTATAAACAAACGACTGAGTTACTCTAAAGTTCTATTCTAATTATAAAAGTTTGCATATTATAATCTTACAAACAGTGAAATAGTTGTAAATTAACATGAAAAAAATAGAAATATATTTAAAATACTAGCAACACAAGGTGAAAACGAAATAAAATGAAACGAATGATCATTTTCTCTCTTTATTTCTCTCTCTCTACTATAGTTTCATCTCTCTCAATCTCTCTACTAATTAAAAATCTCTCTCAATTCCGGTGAGCTTGTGGTCGGAGTATGGCTTATATGTGCACTGACAGTGGAAACTTAATGGTCATAGCTCAACAGCTCATCAAACAGAAGCAGCAACAGCAATCACAACAACAACAACAACAGGAACAACTCAATCCATGGCCTAACCAAACACTAGGTTATCCTCTGACCGGTTCTGGTCTTTCAGACCCGTTTCAGCTAACCGGAGACCCGGATTTTCACTTTCCCTTACTGGAGCACCAAAACGCCAATGCTTCCAAGGCGTTTAGGTTTCCACATGATGGAGAGTTCGACTCAGACGAGTGGATGGAGAGTCTACTACTCAACGGTGGAGATGCGTCGCAGACAACAAGTCAAGACTTTTCAATCCACGGTCATGATCCATTCTTGGAATTACCGAGTCGACTCAGTGTTCCATCGGATCTTAACCGAGTCATCTTCAAAGATAAAGATGACTCAGCAGGTCCACTCCCAAACCCACCGGTTTCCACCCCTCCGCCGCAGCTAGTATCTGAGGAGCCGGACTTTGATCTAAACCGGCCGGTTTTGATAGATATACACGACTTTGTCCGGTTATTAAATACCAAACCGGACTTAGCCGCGGAAAAGCTGATCAAGATCCGAGAATCCGTTTCGGAAACGGGCAACCCGACGGAGCGAGTCGGGTTTTACTTCGCTGAAGCTCTCTCCGACAAACTTTCTCCGGCGCCGCCGTCGCTAGAAGACTTCATCTTCTCATATAAAACGTTAACCGACGCTTGTCCGTACTCCAAGTTCGCTCACTTAACGGCGAACCAAGCGATTCTCGAAGCAACTCAAGAATCAAGAAACATCCACATCGTCGACTTCGGGATCTTTCAAGGTATCCAGTGGGCTGCTATGTTGCAAGCTCTTGCGACCCGAGCTTCTGGAAAACCGGACCGGGTCCGGATCTCGGGTATACCCGCTCCGTCTCTTGGTGAAGCTCCGGGTCCATCTCTGATCGCTACAGGAAACCGCTTACGTGATTTCGCGATGCTTTTAGGTTTAAATTTCGAGTTTTATCCGGTTCTTACTCCGGTTCACTTACTGAACGGGTCAAGTTTCCGGGTCGACCCGGATGAGGTTCTGGTTGTGAATTTTATGCTTGAGCTTTACAAGCTTCTTGATGAAACTGCGATGGCCGTTGATACGGCGCTCAGGCTCGCCAGGTCGCTAAACCCGAGGATTGTGACGCTTAGTGAATACGAGGTGAGTTTGAACCGGGTTGGATTTGCAGACCGGGTTAAGAACGCTCTCCGGTTCTATTCCGCGGTTTTTGAATCACTCGAACCGAATTTGGAGCGAGGCTCGATGGAAAGACTAAGAGTGGAGAGAGTTCTGTTCGGTCGGAGAATATCGGATTTGGTACGCTCCGGTAATAATAATAAACCGGGAACCGGGTCAGGGAGAATGGAAGTGAAAGAGCAATGGAGAGTGTTGATGGAGAAAGCTGGGTTCGAACCGGTTAAACCGAGCAATTACGCGGTTAGTCAAGCCAACCTGCTTCTGTGGAATTACCAATACAGTACATTGTATTCACTTGTTGAATCGGAGCCAGGTTTTATCTCCTTGGCCTGGAACAATGTTCCTCTCCTCACTGTATCCTCATGGCGTTGACGACCCGATTCAATCAAACCGAACTGATCTGTGTCTAGTAGTCTTTTGAGTTGGTTTTTGGAGTTGAATTGTTTGAGGGCTAGCTAGAGTTGGGGTTTTCTCCGAATTAGTTAAGTTTTTAAAAGATGTATTTTAGATTTGGTTGTATAATTACTCTAAGCTATTTTTGCCTACTTTAATATATCTAGATAACTTTTTAGTAGTTGGACTGATGGTTGGTCTTTTTTCTTCATTTGTAATGTATTGCATCTAACATTTCGATATTTTCTTTCGTATAAATGTAACTCTACCTTGATTTTATCAAATATTAACAGTTATATTATAAAATAATTGAATAAAAATATATGTAGCAGAAGCAGGTGTCAGAGAGTTTCTGACTTGAGGGAAATGAATATTACAAGAAGAGGTAAAACCACATATTGAACGGTACGAATACAATTCATTTGTCAGCTTAACTAGAGATCTTCAATAGTGGTCTTTTGGTCCCCACATGCTAACGTTTCCTAAGCCTCTTTCTCGATGTCTCAGTCTCACGTTAAACCTTTTTGTAGTCGAACCTTCCTATAACGACGTTGCCTTCCGGCTAAAGCCCATTGTGTTTATAACTTCTCTTGGCCCAAATGAATCGGATCTAAACTCTGTCCATAATCTCTTCTTTTTTCATAGTCACATAGAAAACAGTACAGTAGTGTTTATTGCTGTTTTGCACATAACCTTCTCCGCTATGAATTGCTTCGGACTTCCATTTGTAACCTTGTCAAGAGATCTTCAATGTAAGAAACCGGAAGAGAAATATGGAAAAGTGAATGGTAGATCATGTTTGTTTTGCAGTTCATTTTAACATGTTTTGTTGTTCGTTTTAGATAATAGTTAACTACATGTTTATTTTTTTATCGCTATTGCTATAGCTTACGAAGCGAACATGGTAAGTTTTTACTACTCTATAAAGACTGTCAGCTAAACTAATAATGTTTTGTTTGGCTGTTTTGAGTCTTTGTTTAGTTGGTTTGTCTTTAAAAAAACAATTTTGCGATTAAAGAAAATATATAAAACATACAACTTTATCTTTTTGATAGCCCGATCCTTAAGAGTATGATAGCCCGGTTCTTAAGAGTATGATCACCGGATAAGCCGCTAATCTACCGGGTTCATCTCTTGCAATCACTGCTGGGTCTTGATTTTGTGGTAAGTGGTGTTCTGTTTTTGGGTTGTATGCTTAGCTTTTAGATTCATAGTTTGAATCAGTCCTTGCTAAGTTAGATTGAGTCTGTGTTAGTTTATTTTCTGTTTCTCTACTTCTTGTTATTTCTGTACTTTTTGTAACAAACTCAAAAGCTCGGTAATATATCAACATTGTTACCAAAAAAAAGAAACTCTTATCTTCTTTTTTTTTTTATTGAAAAACTACTTTAGTTTCCTTCTCAAATTTATATTTTTCTATAGCAGGATACCTTCACTATTTACCATCAAAATCATTAATCTCAGGTAATGGTCTTCATTTTCTATTTTAAATAGCACAATTAACAAAATTCAACCAATTTATCTTATATGGTATATACGAAGTTAGGTTCAAACTAAACTAACAAAACATAAACCGTAATCAATATAATACATTAAAAAATACATTTAGTTCCACAAACACGAAAACCATTGTAAATTTTACAAATATAGCATACAGATACGAAGATCATGTCCTAATCAAACATGTAATCTGCATAGCCAACTAACACAATCACAGATAATATGAACAAAGTATCATATTCCGTGCATAGCGCGGTTTCTTCTAAATGTTAACTAAACTAATGATGTTTTGATATTTTCCTATAATGATATGAAATTGCACTTTGACCAATCATAAGGTTCCAGAACCGAAAATCCGAACCGGAACCGAATCGAAATATCCGAAACCGAAACCAGATCGAAATTCTTAAATATCCGAATGGTTCCTATATTTTTATACCCGAAAAACCGAACCGATAACCGAACGGGTACCCGAATATCCAGAAAAAAAGTTAAAGTTTTTTAATATAAGATAAAATAACATCAAGCCCACTTGAACCCAAGTTGAATATAAAGAGTAAATATATTTTTACCACCCGACCACATTATGTTTTATTTATTCTCTTATATTATAAATATATATAGTATTTCTATATTAAAATACAATAAATATTTATAAATTAACAATTTATTGATCCAAACTCTTGTTGGATTGACGAATATGTAAGCGTGTAAACACTAGACAATTTAAAATAACATATTAACTAAATATTTTGTATATATATATTTGATTTATATATTAAACGGGTACCCGGAACTGAACCGAAATCTCATAAGTACTTATTGGGTATAAGAATGATTTATCATTTATCTGATATACCCGAAACCGAACCGAATATCCGAATGTCCAGACCTAAGAGTAGTGATATGTTGCCTTGTCCAAGCTCAACACATGGCAGAAACATGTTTTCAAGGAATTTTTTGACCACGTGAATTGACAACCCTGGTCCTTTGACTGCACGTTACAATTATATGTTACGTGGATATTAATTAGAATTTTTTATGCCAATCATTATTGAGATATCCAATAGTTATTAGTTTGATGGTAATCAAGAAAACAAGGAAAAACAGAGGACAATGGATAGTTCTCACGTGCCCCCATGTGAATCATGAACTCCACCAAGATACGATGATCAATATCTTGACAGTGAATAATATTGTACAACACTTTTTACTAACCTCTCCCAAAAAATATTCATATCTAACTGAGTGTATTAATGGACACGACAAGACATGTAGTCTACTGGTTTATGTTAGTATTATCATCTACATTCAAGAGATGGCTGAAGCCTGCATAATGCATGTTATTGATATATAAAAATAGAACTTAATTAATGGATCTATGAGTTGGACACTAACCATCTTATCGCAACTCTCTATATATAATGAAAGTTACAACCTAAAGACATACGGGCCTTAGATCTCTCAACCTTTCTTCAGCCGAGTCCACACTCTATCTTTCAAGCCACAATGGCATGCATGGAAATGCAAAACTCCATAAATGGTGCAGCTAGGATCTCTTTCTCTAACGAATTCGTCGAAACCAGATCCGAGAAGAATAAAGTTAAGAGCAACAACGTCAACACTACTAGAACTTCTTTCTCCAAAACCTCTGATGATTTCGAGTTCTCTGTCACCGATTACGCCATGATTCCCGCAGATGAGATCTTCCTCAAAGGAAAGGTCTTACCATTCAAGGAGACCGGTCACGTTCATAGGACCTTAAGACAAGAGCTTCTTGTCGATGAAGAGAGTCCTGTCGATGGCAACATATTTTCCCTAAGGCCACTATTTTTGCCTTCTTCGTCCTTTTCCACAAAGGGTACGTGGAAGGAGCGATTGGGCCTCAAGAGAGCCCATATCAGATCTAATAAGACCGATAAAATTGATGAGGAAGAGATACGTCCATCGAGTCAAGATCACAAAACAATCTCAGGTACACCAACACGCTTTTTTTCTTCAATTGGTATGTGACAAAACTTCGTTTTTATCATGGATGAGTTTGACCTAATGAAAAGCTTTTCCATTTTAGGAAATGCTGTGACAAGGGAGTGTCAAGTTCGAGATACATATTCTTGAAATTGATTTAGATTATTTATGATCATCTAAATTGACTGTATTGTATTTGTATCCACATGTTCTTTGGACAGTGGTTCCAACAACTCTTTTCGGCACACCTGTTTTGTTGTTCTTGTAAGTTTTTATTTTGTTTTGTTCTCGAAACAGTATTTTTGTGGAAACATCCGTATTTTTTTTTTAAATGCAAGTGATGATTGTGTGTTTACCAATAAGGAAAAGAAAGAGGTTTGTCACTTTTAGACTAAAAGTTTTGGTTATGACCTATGAGTTGTATGCATGCATTTGTCTCACGCATTACTTCAGCTCTCCACCTTACATAGTTAAATATGCACAGTGAATTTGTCTCACGCAAAGTCGTTTTATGGTCCCTGCTTATTACATACTCACATGATAATTCAAATGGTCTATATCGCCCGAAACGTGTTCAGAGTTTTGATTTGCTTTCTGAGATAATGTTAAGTTAATAACTCACAAAATTATCGGACTTACCGAACCAAAAATCAGTTTCCGACTCTTATAGATTAGCTCGAACATTATGAACTGGAGAAATGTGTGTCGTCTAGAACAAAAATTTAATAACCAACGTTTTTGATTATTTCATTAAAACTATGTGTTCGTTTTAAAAGTGAATGGAACGTTCTTATATTGTTGACAACAAAAATAGCTTCGTAAATTTTCGTGGTTGTAGACTCTGCCCCTGTTCTTACACAATTCTATATCATAATGTATTTGTTTAAGGAAGGAGTCTAAGATTTAAACTCAGACTCAGACCGACCATCGGATGCGAAATTCCGAACCTTGGCCTAAACGTATGAGTTTGTTCAAAAGTATTTTATTAAAACGTTTCCGGTACTGTATGTGTATCACGATGGGTTTAGAAACAAAATAAAGAGATATCTAACTAGACCATCAACATCCCTGGATCTTTATAAGACGTCCTTAGCAAAAAAAAAGTATTTAAGATTATAGAAATCTCACTAAAAATTAAGAAATGGGTAATAAATATACAAAACAAAGATCTCTTGGATCCTTGCACTGTTCGCGGGTTATACCGATATGTGGCGATCCGCAATTAGTTCATTTTTTAATTTAATTTTTTTCAGACAAAAGGAAAAAAAACAAAAACAAAATCTTTTTCCTAAAAAACGGTTTCAGGGATAATCATATCCTTAAGTCGTAAAGCCCACAGCTTGTATAAACGAATAGTTCCCGAAAGACTCCACCTCTCCTTGACTCTTCTTCATAAGGAAACAAAAAAGGGGAAAGAAATTCGTTGAAAGAGTGGTAAGCAAATCTTTGTCTCATGGGTTTTAGTGTACATTCCCGCATCTTTGTGTTGGTGTCAGTTTTTTTTAATTCATCAGTACAAGTACGACAATTACCCATCTTCATCATAACCTATAATTTTTCATTGAATCGTGTGTTATTAGTATTTTTAAAGTAAGATAGATAATAATGACAAGAAAGAAAAAATGAACAGAAAAGGAGAGACCACAATAAAAAATGAACAGAAAAGGAGAGACCACAATAAAAAGACGAAAAGTTTACCCATAAAGTCATTTTCAGTTAAGGAAATTAGAGCGTTTTTATATAATAATGCAGAGATTGGTACGAACAGATTTGTGATTGACCATTTCCGTAACTCGGAAAAAACGACACGGAAATATACACCAATCATTTGGGATCAATTCCACGTAAGAATGTGTAACTCGAAATAAAGTTAGTTGGGAGAAAGAGGCTAAATTGAACTGGTTAAGTTGTATTTAAACTAAAATTTGAATTTCATAAAAAAATAATTTTGGGCATTAGACTAGTATATTTTTGTTATGATAGCATGAAGCACAAATTTGTAGTTGAATCACTAGAGTAGCACGTAAATCCAAGTGAGGATAACTTTTACACTGAGAAAAGCCTGATGTATAAACAGTAGATATTCCGTTCTCACGTCAGCCAGTTCAGTCTCACCTTTTTCCTGCTACACACTCTATTGTCCTTACCAATAAATAATAAAAAAAAATTCAAATAACAATAAATTAGAGTGAAGTATTATCTAGGATCCAGATCCAATCAAGATCCGCTCCAAAACTTGAGTATTTATATATTAAATCTAGTTGAAAATGTAGCTTATATTTTTTTGCTTTTCTTTATTAATAAAATAAAATATTTCAATTAAAAAAAAGGTTTTGTCATCTTTTCAGTTTTAAATTAGATGTTCGATTATTTGAGATTTGTTTGTTGGTAATATCAGTTCAAACTAACTTAGCGGATCTAAAAATTAAAAACTCAAACCAAAAGCTGAAATCAAAAATAGAAACTTAAAAACTAAAACTAAAAAATCAAAATCTAAAAATAAAAATTGAAACTAAAAACTAATGAAAACAATCCTCACCACAAATTTTGGTGAACTGATTTTATATCAAAACATTCTTTAAATTAAGACAAAAACCAAATTATATAATTTTTTAATCATAAAAAATTTCCACACTTTCAAACGCGGGTTAAAATCTAGTTTAGATATTAAAATCTCTGATTTATCAAAATCCCGGATGGCTAACTTGTTTTTTAAGCTCATACTTGTGGATTCAGAACCAAAAGTTTTAAACATATTAAATTTTAAATTCTTTATTAGTAATTATTTATAATATCTTAATATCAAAACAATATATTAATATTAATTTTAAAATATTATTTATTTATATAAATATTGTATAAATATTTATGCTTTTACTATTTTTAGTATTTTCATATTAGTTTTTTTAAATACTAGTTTTTATTATTAATTAAGAATCCAGAGCCAAATACTTACAACATGTAAACATATGGGACCGATTGGTTATAGTTGTAGCTTTAAAATTTTAGCTGTAGAGAAAATGTTGTAGTTTTTATGCTGTAACTTTAGATTTTATTGCTGTAGATTATATGGAAAGCTCAAAAAAATTGCTAAATATTTGGTTGTAGAAAGCACTTATACAACTGTAGATTATTTCAGGAGCTGTGATTTTTACAAAATTATTAAAGATTGTTGTAAATTTAGTGCTTTAGAAATACATGGTGCTCTGGAGAGCACCTACAGCCATTACCAAATAAGGTGTTTTCAAATAAAGTCCATAACTTTAATTAATCTAGACGTCAAATATTCTCCATCCAAAGTAAAAGTTGATTAATGTTCATATGTTTTTATGATATTTTTTCATTAACATTTTGACTACGCATATTTTTAAGTTGATTAGTGGAGAAACAACATAGATATAATTTTTGTTTTGAATGAAAACAACATGGATCGAATTAGCTACAACGAAAGACAAAAAAGGGTTGGAGATTCACGATATTACTGGCTATCGATTATTTGAAAGATATATACAAATTTCCCAGGGTAAGAGCACTTAATAGATTACATTATCATAGATTATTCATAAAATATATAGAAGAGAATATAAGTACTTGAGCGAGGGATATATGATCATCGTCTAGGCCGAATGCTTTTTGATTCTTCAAGAATTGAATTTTAGCCACTCGTATCGTCCACCAAGTGGCTCATCTTTCTCGAAATCGAAATTATACCTGTACGAATAAATTCATTTCCTAGACAATTAGTTAATTTTAAAATTCTTTATTTTAGCTGAACAAGATTTGAAACTAACAAAAATAAAAAAAAAACTTACTTGCTAGAACACTCCCACATCTTATTCTTGACATCTTTCTCCGCCGCCAGAAAAAACCCTTCAAGCTCAGCTTCTTTCACCATCTCACAGTTCTTCTTCTTCCTCCGCCGCAGAGACTCGACCTCTTCCATCTCTTCGGGTCTATTATTACTAGAGCAGCAAGAAACCGATGATGACGACACGCGATCTAATAAATCACACTCCGAGTTTGGAACCTGATGGCACTCTTCTTCCACGACGCTAGATTCTGCATCTACTTCTTCCTCCTCCAGCTTCTTTCGTTTCACCCTCCTTGTTTCATTTTCTTCCGCCATTTCTCCTTCTCTTCTTCTACATACCTCTCCCGTCGCCATGGATCTCCCACGTCACCTTCTTCTCTCTCTCTCTCTCACTCGTGTTTTGTTCCTATCTCTCTCTCTATCTCTAGTTCTTTGTACTATTGGTTTGTTCTGTTATACTCATGATGATGAGTAATGATTAACGGCCAGGATCTGTTATTGTCATTTTCACTGAGAGCAGAGAAAAGCCTCGTGTGACGACGAACGATGAAGTGAATGGTATTGGTCTTGTGCTGTGGGGACACACCATTATAGAGAGAGACGACGAATTTTTAACACGAAATTTGACGGCGCCGTTATATACAGAAGGCCATATATACGATCCACATGAGTAGAGAGACTGAGAGAGCATAGTAATAATGTAATATACGTTCTTCCACTTAACGGCTTCAAACGTTACGGTACCGGTGCTTATTTTGTTTTTTTTAATAACGAATTATTTTAGTGGAAAACTGCGATCGAATTTGTATATTTGGATTAATAGTTGGCAACATACAGAAAATGGAATATTCGGATTAATGGAATCAATGGAAGGGATAGAAGAATTTCTTGTGGTTATAAGATAAGGTTGTTTATTAGTCGTAATAGTTGCCATTTTATATAAAAAGGACAATAACATCACTAGCTTTACAGCTAAATAACGGAAACATCTAATGAACCAGCACGGGCGATCCTAAATTATTTCATTTTCCTATAATTAGCAATTTCTTATATATATTTTGGATTCTAATTTTACAAGACATACAGTAAAAACTTTGTAAATTAGTACTCAATTAATAAGTTTTTATCAATTCCAAATTGGACAAGTGTAAAATATAATACAATTAGATAAGAAACAAAGATAATAGATTTTGAAAAACCTTATGTAGATATAAAGTAATAATTAGTGTATATTTTTAATAGATATAAATATATATTTTATAGTTTATTTTTATTCATAGTGAAGTTCTTTAAAAAAATATATATATACATTTCAAAATATTTAATGTTATTTTGTCATTTTACACTTAAACATATCTACATTTAAGCTAAATATTTTTTATACACTAAATAATCGAATAAAAACGACATTAAGTTAATCAATGATTATGTTGTGAAATCAAATATTTTCTTGTTTTACATAAATCATACATGAAAATATATAAATCTAAAAAGCAAACCATTTAAAAAACTATTAACTCTGTGAATCATAAAAAAAAATATCATAGTTTCAATATTATTAATTTATAGAATTGTAACTTTATATTCTCCAATATAATCGTAATATTCAACATAATTTCCCTCCCCCCTTCAAAAACTACACCATGAACCCCATAAACTATACCAAAGTATAGAGACTGTGTTAATCATGAAAAGTGGATTTGCGGACACTGCCAGCCCATCTATATAGTATTTTGTAAGAGAAAAGATATCCAATCAAACGAAAAAGACTAATGAAGTGAATGCAGACAAGTGCACATGGGATCTTTAGTGATATGTATAGTGTGGGCACGAAAATTCATAATGAAGTCTTCATCATGATCATAATTTATAACTACGTATACAAGTTAGTTCATGGGATCTTTAGTTATATGTATAGTGTGAGCACGAAAATTCATAATGAAGTCTTCATCATGATCATAATTTATAACTGCGTATACAAGTTAGTTCACTTAAAGAAAGTACATTGAAGATTCAAACACAAATTCACACGTTTTTCAAGATAAAAAAATATTAAAATAATTACAGTCACATGAACTTTTCTCTCATAAGTTTTTTTGAGTGAATTTTTTATTGGATAATTCATCACTACTTCGTGGATCCCATGATACGTTACGATCCGCGATTGATCCAATTATTTTTTTATTTTTATTTTTCAAAAAAAATCAAACAGAAAAAAACATTGAATTACAAAAAATTTAAAAGTTGAACCCTAAAAGGAAATTCACTAATGTACAAACTCTTAACTACAAGTCTCGAGAACACTTTGATCAAAAAAGTATACAATGAATATAAACTTTTTCTTCTACAATGAATATATACATTATAGTCTAACATGCCTAAAAACTACAACAAATTTAGTTAAACCATAACATGGTATAATTTTAAGACTTCGTGTTTGAACTTTTTTTTTTTTTTTTGACAACGAAAGACTGATTTATTACTCAAGCTTGAGGTGGTCTGGGGAGCCACACCGGAATAGAACAACCAACATACATAAGATCCCGATAAAAGGATCGGGCAGTCTTAGCTAAATGATCTGGCACAGTATTTAGAGCTCGAGGTACATAAGAAATCTGAAAATTTGGGAAACAAATCCGTAATGTCGAGATCCTCTCCAGTTCCGTCGAAAAGCTTGGCCATCCGTGAGGGTCTTTGAGCATTGCTACCAAATCCTTACAATCCGTCCCAAAGCTCTGACATGGCGAATGTTGAAACATGTTCTCCATTGCCCACCGCAGCGCCTCCAGCTCAGAATGCAAAGGCGACTCCACTCTGCTCACATTACGCATCCTCATCAGATGACTATTTCCCAAGCTATCCTTCCACTCCCATCCACAACCAGAAAATTGATCCGTAGAAGTCCAAGAACCATCTATCATGCAAATGTTGCGTAGGCTTATGACCTGCCGCTCAGTGTCACCGTCCTCTTGTGTAATCATAATATCCTGCTCATTAGCCTGGAACCAGGCAAGACACTCGTTCTCTGCATACCGGGCCAATTCCAGAGGATCCCTATCAATACCTCTAAACAGCTTATCATTCCGAGCCTTCCAAATGTACCATATCAACCAAGGAAAATGATCTCTGTCTAGTTCTGGTCCACAAATACTCTTCTTCCGCCAGAACAGATAATCCATATTCGAATAAGTGCTCTCCAAAGGGAATAAAGTGACACTGGTTGGAATCGATGACATGGCCCATACTTGTAAATCTGGTTTGAACGTTTATGTAGACCAAGTCGCCAAGCAACTATGTCGTACTTGAAACCCTTTTCTATAAAAAAAAACTATGTCATACTTCTCTTTATTATATTAATAAATGGGTAAAGTTTTGAACTGAGGTTGATATCCTTAAGCGGTAATGACTTGAGTAACAAGCACCTGTTAAATTCATTCCAGCAATTTTTAAAGATTGGCAATGTAATCGCGGTTAGTTATGACAATGATGCCAAAGACACTACAAGAAATAGCACGAGTTTTATGCTATGGTAGATGTAGCGAACTCATAAATGTTATGTATGCGGCAGTCATTATAGGTATCCTCATTATAATAGTCTTTTTTTAAATGCTATGAAATATGCAGATACGATAGCAATACTCGAATGCTGTTATTAACTTAACTATAGCAATATATTTTTTTTTTTTACAAAATGATTACGATTCATATGTTTGTGCTATGATAGATAATTTTCCAATAAAATAAAATATAATAAAATTAAAAATAATAATTGAAAATTAAATCGAATTTTTTATAATTAAATATAAAAGAAATTTTATTTATAACTAAAAGTGATTTACAAATTTATTCTGGTTTAAACTAAACCAGAAATTAAAGTAAAATCAAACCACTACAATTTTCCTATCTCGGTTTACACTAAACCAAATTAAAAAAAGCAAAAACCTAAACCTAAAAAAAAAGAGACTCCAGCCGCCTTGATTTTCTGTCTCCTCCAGCCTCTGGCTCTGTCTTCTCTCCGACCACCTCTTTGCCTCCGGATCTGTTCTCTCTGCCTCAACCTTGAGCAAAGAACAATCCAAAGTAGCAGACTTTAACAACTACAAATACCACTACAATCCAACAATGTTAAGAGATGAAGAGAAGTAAAAAGAAGTGAGAGGAGGGGGAAAAGAGACCTCGGTGATGGAACAAAAGAGAGACCTCCAGTCACCTCGTCTCGTCAAGCCTCTTGTGCATCCTCCAACGTCTCGTCAAGCCTTTTGTGCATCCTCCAACTTCCTTTACCAAAAAACAAATCAAAATCAGTTTTAAAGGAGAGAAAGAGAGAGGGAGAGAGCACTACAAGATCCATGGAGAGAGAGAGAGATAGATAGAGAGAGAGAGAGAGAGAGATGGCGGGTGGTGGTGGTGAGGAGGTCAACGTGATGGTGAGAGAGAGAGAGAGATGGCGGGTGGTAGTGTTGACAAAGAGAGAGATATTGCGGGTAGCGGTGGTGGTGAGAAAGTGGCGTGTGAGAGAGAGAGAGAGATTTGTCTTTTACGTGTCTTTTCAGGTTTCCTTGTAAATTCTTAGTTAAGCTTAACTAGGAGTTTACGAGGAAGTATTATTACTAGGAAACTACGTGTCTTTTCTTGTTTCCTCGTAAACTCCTAGTTAAGCTTAACTAGGAGTTTACGAGGAAATATGATTTAGCGAGAAAATAGCAAGGCTTCGGTTATTTTAAATTTAAAAACGTGTATTGTATATATTTTTCCTCGTAAATTCTTAGTAAATATCTATCTACCAAATCAAAATTTCTATAAATACGACCATTTGTGATTTATTTCAAACACACCAAAAAACAATCAGCTATAAGCTTGAAAAAAAAAATGTCCGGTCCTGAAAATATTTTCGAGTTACGGAGGTGGATGTATACACACAAAGATAATAACGGGAGAGTGACGAAAGAATTTCTCTAAGGGTTGGAGAGATTTATGCATCAAGCAGATTTTACACCGTTCACGTAGGAAAGTGGTAAGATGTTATGTCCGTGTCGGAAATGCAACAATATAAAATTAGGCCCTCGTGAAAATGTTTGGAAACATTTAATAAATAGAGCTTTTATGCCATAATACTATATTTGGTATCAACATGGAAAATATTATAGTTGTAAGAATGAAGCTAGCAGTAGTAATAGCAACTTCCAGGATGAACTGTCGTTGATCATTTGCGTAATGAAAATAGTTATCACCAGGAGGAACAAATGGTAGATTGTGATAGAGTTCATGATATGGTAGGTGATGCATTTGTAACTCATGATGATGAAGTTGAAGAACCAAACTTAGATGCAAAAAAGTTTTATGAAATGTTAGAAGCTGCGAACGAGCCAATTTACAATGGTTGTAGAGATGTCTCTCTAAATTGTTGTTGGCTGCTAGAATGATGAGTATTAAAACCGATCGCAATCTACCTGAAAATTGCATGGATGCATGGGCAGACTTGTTTAAAGAGTATTTGCCAGAACACAATGTGTCTGCTGAATCTTATTATGAGATTCAGAAATTGGTTTATAGTCTTGGATTGCCCTCAGAGATGATAGACGTTTGCATCGACAGCTGCATGATTTACTGGGGAGATGATGAGCATTTAGAAGAATGTCAATTCTGTAAGAAGCCACGATTCAAACGGCAAGGACGAGGACAAAATAGGGTACCGTACCAAAGGATGTGGTACCTACCAATCAAAGACAGATTGAAAAGATTGTACCAATCTGAGGAGACTGCTGGAGGGATGAGATGGCACGCCGAGCATACTCAGACGAATGGGGAGATGAATCATCCATTAGATGCAAGAGCTTGGAAACATTTTAACAATGTACATCCACATTTCGCTCGCAATATCCGGAATGTGTATCTTGGATTATGCACTGATGGATTTAATCCATTTGGAATGCCTGTGAGACAATATTCATTGTGACCATTTTTTTTTACGCCGTACAACCTGCCATCGGAGATGTGCATGCGACGCGAGTTTCTATTCTTGACCATATTAATATCTGGTCCAAAGCATCCAAAAAGATCTCTCGATGTTTTTCTACAACCACTAATAAGAAAGTTTAAAGATTTGTGGTCAACAGGGGTAAGGACATATGTTTGTTCAACGAAAATGAATTTTACGATGCTAGCGATGGTTTTGTGGACCATAAGTGACTTTCCTGCATATGAGATGTTGTCTGGATTGACTACACATGGGAGATTAGCTTGTCCATATTGTAATGGAATGACAGATGCATTTTAGTTGAAGAATGGTAGGAAGACAACTTGGTTCGATTGTCAAAGTCGATTTCTTCCACTTTACCACCCATACCAAAGAAACAAGACATTGTTCAGATACAAAAGGGTGGTCAGAGACACTCATTCTCCATATTTAACTGGAGAACAAATTGAAGCGCAAATCGATTACTACTGTGCACTAAAAACAACTCCTCGTGGTGGTAATTGGCATGTTCGCAGTAATATGACAGATTCTTATGGTGTTCAGCACAGTCGCCAGAAAAAGAGTATATTTTGGGAGTTGCCATATTGGAAAGATCTTCTTTTGCGCCACAACCTCGATGTGAAGCATATAAAGAAGAAATATTTTAGAACATCGTGAACACTATATTGAATATCCCAGGGAAGACGAAAGACAACATAAAATCGAGGTTGGACTTACCCGATATCTGCTCAAGAAGTAAATTACATATAAAAAGCAATGGGCAAGTTCCAGTTCCATTATTCAGACTGCCATCAGAAAAAGTCTGTGTTGTTCAACTAGGTGGGTTTAGAAGTGAAGTTTTGATGATGGGTATGTTTCAAATCTCTCAAGATGTATTGAGAAATATCAAAAGTTCTCCAGGATGAAAAGTCATGATTGTCATGTATTTATGCAATGACTACTTCTCTTTGCATTTGCGGATCTACTACAAAAAAAATACACGAAGTACTTGCAAGTAATATAATACGGAAACATTAATTAATTTCTTTATATATATGTACATATAAATATGTACATATAAATATGATTATACTAATGTGTTTAATTTTTGTAATATATAATGAATTATAGCATTTTGCAGGGATCTGAGCACACGCACTCTTAAAGAGGATGTTGTTCAACAACTTCATGAGAACATCCCCATCTTAATGTGCAACTTGGAGAAACTATTTCCACCGACATTTTTTGACTCCATGGAGCACCTAGTTGTCTACCTCCCATATGAAGTGTTGCTTCGTAGACCTGTACATTACGGATAGATGTATCAGTATGAAAGGGACATGAAAACGTTAAAAGGAAAAGCCAAAAAACTTACAAAATTTGAAGGTTGTATTGTTGCGGGAAGTTTGACGAAAGAAACATCACATTTCACATCGTACTACTTTTCACCGAAAGTACGTACAAAGAAACGAGCTCCAAGAAGATATGATGGTGGTGGCGTCCTGCCGACATATATGAAAAAAGATGTTCCAGACATCTTCTGTCAAATTGGGCGATTGGGTGAGAAATTGAAAGAGGTTTGGTGGTCGAGTGAGGAAGACGTCCATAATCACACATTTATATTCTTCTCAACTGCAAGCATCCATTGATTCGTTATTTTGAAAGGTAAACATATAAACACGTTCATACACATTTATAGATTTTCAATTGATTAATTAACATAACATAATTTTACAGCAAATTTGTGACTCAAGACGAAGAAGCAATCCCATGTATATCGACAACTGAGTTAAGCACAAGGAAAGATCAACACTTTATCAAGTCGTTGAGGAAACATATATTATAACTTAAATTTTTATGCATACATCCTTGTTAGTAAGTTTAATTTCAAGTAAATGTGATTTTTTTTTGCAGGTTAATTATGACTATCCCGCTTATCCCTCATGGTTTCGCGAATTACTTCAAGTTCCAGTTGCAAAGATCATCACATCATCGATGTATTTCACACGAGGCTATACTTTTCATACCTATGACTATGGTAGAAACCGGGCGACAAGTAATTATGGAATATGTGTGAAAGGCGAAACAGATTTCTATGAGATCTTACAGGAGATTTATGAAGTTCAATTCCCATGATTATTGAAGCTGAAATGCGTCATTTTCTAATGTGAGTGGTTCGACCCCGTTGTCAACATAGGTGTTCAGATTGACAAATTCAGTGTAGTTGATGTCAATGGTGGATGAAGGTACAACAAATTCGAGCCTTTCATATTAGCTTCACAAGCGGACCAAGTTTGCTTCATTCCATACCCTCGGATGACAACCTCAAAAATAAATTGGTTAGCTGTTATCAAAGTTACACTTCGTCGACGAATAATCGCTGGAGAAGAACCACCATTACAAGAGGAACAAACCAAGGAAATCGAGGAACTTGAAGCACAACTTGATGAAATCCTACTCATCGCTGGAGAAGCATAATCGTGAATACGAAGATGTCCCGGATCATACAACGGACGAAGCTGTTGAAGACGAGTTTTTAAGAAGATGATGATGTTTCTAGTGATGATACCGAAAATGGCAATGATGTATCCGAATGATGTTGTATGGCAATGATGTATTTGAGTTTTTAATATTAATAAATTTAAGACTTAATTAATTATGAAAATGAAATGGAAGTTTGGAAAGTTGTGATTTAGGGTTTAGGAAGATGTAGAGGTATAAGTTATGGAAGTTGGGGTTTACGGTTTGTGGTTTTGAATTTTAGTAATGTAATACAAATCTTTCCTCGTAAAATCCTAGTAATGTAAAAACACGGGACTTGTTATTTCCTCGTAAAGTCCACGTAAGCAGTTTTCCTCGTAAAGTCCACGTAAACTGTTTTCCTCGTAAAATCCACGTAAGGATATTTCCTCGTAAAGTCTACGTAAGCCTTTTCCTCGTAAAATCCTCGTGAAGTGAAAACATGGGACTTGTATTTCCTCGTAAAGTCACGTAAGCTTTTCCTCGTGAGGTGACACGGGACTCGATGTTTCCACGTAATGGGACTAGGATTTTACGAGGAAACAAAAAATCCCTATATAAATCGAAGCAATCTAATTTCTCTCATTTGTAGTTAACTCCTCTCCATTTTCTCTTAAGGTCATAGTTAAGAAATTTAAATTAAGTGGTTAGTTTAGGGTTTACGGTTTAGGGTTTAGAGAATTTATATTAGATGGTTAGTTTAGGGAATTTATATTAGGTTATTTAGTTTTGGGAATTTATATTACGTTTTTTTAAATGTTAATTACTTATTTATGTTTTTGTTTTAAATGTTTAATGTTTTAGATGACTAGAGCGCAAAAGCTTAAGGGTAAGCAGCGGCCGCCATTCGGATCATCTTCTTCAGGTCATCCTACAGACGAGACTCATTACGGGGACATGTTTGGCCGTGAGCCAGGTTCTCATACAGGTGGATCATCTTCTTCAGTCCTCGGTTCTTCGATTCTGGAAAGTGTTCCCGAGTCTCAATTTGCTGCACCACCCATACATCATCATCCTCCTCCTTCTCCTCCTCCTCTTGTGGCCGGGATTCATCCTGATTTACAGGTGCCGCCAGATGCTCTGTATGCTATGTACACCATCGAGGGTCTTCTCGCTCAGCCAGGTTGAGAGGGTTTACAGGTCCTAGATCTCGACCGACCAGACAACATTTACTGGTATGTTTCATTTTTAATTTTTTTATTTATAATAAATATTAATTAACAAATTTTAATACTTTTACTTTTTTTTTGTTCAGGTTTGGGGTTGACAATTGTATCGCTCGGAGTGCACCGCCTGTATCAAGGGATATTTCCACGATGCAGCTCCAAACTGGAAATTGACGCATCTCCACACCAGAAAGACGTGGTTAAAAATGTTTGCTGTAAGTGATTAGTAAAATTAAAGTTTTAAATTATTTAAAATTTTTAATATTATTAGACTAATTATATTTCTAATATTTTTTGGTTACAGCAAAAATGGCGTTGGTCCATAGGAGTGAACGAGCGGGTGAAGCGTGAGTTTGAGCAGAAGGTGAAAGCACGATTGCTGGACATGGTCTCCAACTGGAATGACGATTATGAGGTTGATGGTTATGAGAAGGGAAAACCCTCTTGCCTCACATATCTTGCCTCACATATTCGGTGTGGGATTGACTCATCTATTACTGAAACCAGCCAGAGTCGATCAGAACCTCCACCAACTGCTCCGCTAGCCGTTTGACCAAGGATGAGTATGGCAACACGAAGATGCTCCACAGTTCAGGTCAAAAACCTCACACCGGAGTTCGTCTCGATATGGTAATTAAATTTTTGAATAACTAATTTTTTATAATATATATATATATACTTTTAATTAATTTCTTAAAATATTTTTAGGCTGAAGAGACAGGAGTTCTTCCATCTCTCAAGAAGCTTTACGAGTGAATCCACAACGAGATTATTTCTCGGGTTATCCAAATCTTACGTGGATCAGATTTTCGTTCTTATTATTATTATTCATTATATTTATATTTTTTATATTAACTAACATTTATCTTTTATTTACAGGTCGTCCCTAAGAAAAATGAACGTATTATGGGGATTGGTTCGGTTAATGATGTCCAAAGAGAGACATCGTCTTATGCTCAGGAACGGAACAATGAGACTGCTCAGCTGCGTTCGGATTTGCAGGTGACACGTTCTGATTTTAGCACGACGCAAGCTCAAATGGAATCGCTCGAGGGTTTTCTCGAAATTTTGGCGGCTGGAAATCCGCAATTGGAGATGATGTTGCGTGCCAGGCGGAAACAACTACGGATTCCACATCCACCGCCACAGCCTCAGCCACAGCCACAGCCATATCCAACCCGACAGGTGGAGGACGACGAGGTAGAGAGGAGTGAAGAGTTCGTCCACCAATTTCACGAGCAACACTCGTAGTTTTCTTTTTCTTTTTAATGTATTATAAATTTTAAACTTAAATATTTATGCATATATTACTTTTCTTCTTCTACTATTTGAATTTTAAATTTTAAATCTTTTTAGAAATAATTTATTTATATATTTTGATTATTATTTATAATTTAGGAAAAATAAGGTTTTCAAGTAAATTTCTCGTAAATTTGCAAGGATTTTACGACAAAAATTTTACGTGGAAGTAACGAGGAAATATTTTACAAAGATTTTACGAGGAAAACTTACGTGGCATTAACGAGGAATGTATTACGAGGATTTTACGAGGAATATATTACGTGGCTTTAACAAGAAAAACCTTACGAGGCGTTTACGAGGAAACGTAGTAGACGACTTTTACGAGGAATATTTTTCTTGTTATATAACGAGGAATATTTTCCTCGTTACATAACGAAGAAATAATGAGGAAAGTTGAGTTACGACGAACGTGTCACGACAAAACGAGTTTTCTCGTTATATCCTCGTAAACTCCCTTTTTCGAGGAAACAACTATGAAAAACTGTCTTATCTTTAAATATGTTTTCTTGTAGTGGATTGTGTATAGCTTTTTTTTTCTTCTCATCAAGTCTGGGGATATGAGAATTTGCCTTTATACGAACTCGAGCTCTATTTTCATGGTAAATCACTGGACCATCGTCGTGACAAACCAGTGGCATTGATCAAAAGTTTAAGTTTTGTTTGTTTCTTAAGAGATTAACGTAATCAAAAATATATTTTTAGGGAATATATAGGTGGTATCACATGAATTACAGTCATAGCTGGACTGTTTAAGAGCACGATTGATAAGAGATTATTAAGGATGAGATTCTTAGCGTAATAAAGAAACTGTCTATTAACTTTTAAATAAAAAAGTTAAGAAAATCATGTTTATTGAGAGGTTATTAGATGAGGTTCTTAGAGCAACATTATTGGGGTTTTCTACATTTGAGGTTCTAAAAATATATATGTGCGTATGTATATATTATATATATGTATGTAATTATGAATTTCTAAATTTATGGGAAACTCAATCAAAAGTTTCTCAAATAAAAAAATTTTGGTTGAGGTTTCCATAAATCTAGAAACTCACAATTACATACACATATATAATATATACATACATATATATTTTTAGAACCCCAAATGTAGAAACCTCCAATAATGTTGCTCTTAGTTTCAATTAAGATACGTTTTTTAGTTTTTGACTCAGAAAACTAAAAACCGGCCCTAAATAAAGGATAGAAGAGCTGACACTTAGCCAAAAAGTGTAAAAAAAATGAAAAATGTCAAATCATGAGTTAAGAACTCTACCCTAAAAACCTACCAATACACATGCCCTTAAACGTTTTATTTCAGAGCTGATTTTTTATTTTTTTTAATTAAAAGTTAAGAGACAATTTCTTAATTCCGTTAAAATATATACTTTTAAAAACCCTCCATTAATCATGCTCTAATGAAAAAATATTAAAAAACAATAATAATTGGTGGACGTTGAAGGGTGGAAATTGGACAAAAACGAGTCAAGTGCTCTCATACCACTACAAGAAAACTAAGCATTTACTAGGAAATTTTACTAGGAAAAATCTTCCACGTAAAGTTACTAAGCATTTACTAGGATCTTACGAGGAAAGCAAATTTCCTCGTAAGCTCCTCGAAAACTTACGAGAAACTATTTTCCTCGTAAGTCCTTAGTAAATTTACGAGGATCTTACGAGGAAAAAGTACTTTTCCTCGTAAAGCCGTAGTAAAGTCTTTCCTCGTAAAGACATAGTAAAATATCACTACGAAATTAGGAGGAAACATTTTATTACTACGAATTTGGGAGGAAATGGATAGGAAATATCGAATTTAAATAAAACATGTGTTTTGTACCTACTTTTCCTAGCAATTTCCTAGTAAGTGATCAGATTCGAAAATTTCTATAAATACCAACTTATGTGATTCATTTGAAACACACCAAAAAAAAATCAGCTATAAGCTTGATCAAACACAAAAACATGTCCGGTCCGGGAAATATTTTCGAGTTGAGACAGTGGATGTATTCACACAGAGATAATAACGGGAGGGTGACGAACGAATTTCTGGAATGGTTGGAGACGTTCATGCATCAAGCAGATTCTACACCACTCACGCAGGAAAGTGGTAAGATGTTCTGTCCTTGTCGGAAATGCTGCAATAGCAAATTAGGCCCTCGTGAAAATGTTTGGAAGCATTTAATAAATAGAGGTTTCATGCCATATTATTATATTTGGTATCAACATGGAGAAGATGCTAGTTGTAGGAATGA